>CM076573.1:636200213-636687095 GCA_034641835.2 Pinus albicaulis
AATGTTGAAAATGCAGCAAGATGATGGAGCTTAGTGAAATGAGGTCGCCTTCACTAAGTGGGCCCGCAGGAAAATTCTGGCGCAAAGTCTATTTTTAGACTATGTCTATTTTTAGACATATGGAGCATGGTCCAGGGGTTGCAGTATGTTATTCTTGGAGTATTGGTCATGTTGGTAAAAATAGATGGACCTCTATTTTTGACCTATAGGTCGATAGGTCGAAGTCTATTTTTAGACTGCCTATCCTAAAAATAGGGAAGTCAAATATTATTTACCCTTAATAATATTTGGACTCTAAATAGTAGTTTACTCTCTTGGAGCACTTCAGTTCGAGCCTTGGAAGTGGCTCATGCATCTGACAGAGGAATTACGCTATTCCCAAGGGTTTGGTGAGCACATGCATGGTTGACTTCAGTTAGGACTTCAGTGGCAGAAGTTTGGTGGAGTTAATGAGACAGCTAGTGGAGTTGTGTTCTGCTTATTTTAGTTGAACTGGTTGAGATTAGTTTAACTAGCTAATCAATTAGTTATGAGTGGAGTGAATTAAATATTATTTAATTCATTAATTAGTAACTCATTATTCAACTCAAGAACACATCAGTTCAATACAGTGCATGATCAGTTCAGTGGAGACCAGTGAAAGAGGTAGATGAAAGGGTGGAGTTAGCTATCAGTGGCGACATCAGTTGTGCATGAGATTTGCACCACACTTGGAGGAATTTCCCATGATGATTGCGCTGTCAAGCCAAGGAGATTCGAACCTTGGATCTCTATTTAGACATGCCATGATTGCGCAATAGAGGCAAGGCAATTAGTGGTGAGTTTTGAACCAGTAACCTGTTCAAAACCAAGCTAGTTTGTGTGTAACTTCATGAGATAGTACTGAGTACTTGTGAGGAGTATTGTACTGAGTTTGTTACATGATTTCTCTATTATAATATACACAATAGCTGCGGGGTTTTCAGCTATAAGCTTTCCCCATACATACTGTGTTAATGTGTATGATGATTTGATGTGTTATCGCTTGATTTTATTTCCGCATGTTTGATGATCCGAGTGGAAGAGATTATGTGTTGCATATAAATTCGAATTGTATGTGATCAGGATAGTCTCGGTGGATAATTAATCATTATTCAGCAAATTTCTACATGGTATCGGAGCTATTGAAGCAGAGATTGATCATCACATTGATTACAAACTTATTTCGGTAGACAGAGTCTGCATGCGGGCCAGGTAGCCTCTGGATTCATCTTTCTTCGAAAAGTGAAAGGTCTGGTAAACGCCCCTTGCAGTCGATCTCTGTGCTAGAAATAATTTGTTCTCACGATCTAGAGCGGCTGAGCTTTGAGGTGGAATTCGAAATTTTGCAGCAGTTTTGTTTTCTTGGTGCCGATGTTGAAAATGTCTTTCAACGGTTTGCGACTTGAATATGCTCTTGAAGGCAGTTTGAATTATGTTGCATGGAAGGATCGCATGGAAGCAGTATTAGAAGATAATGGTCTCAAGTAGTTCGTGAATACGGATGTCCGAAAGCCCACTGATCCTGCTGAAGTCGATGCATGGCAAAAGAAGATGGCGAAGTGTTGAAGGATCCTGTTGGAGGGCGTCAAGGATCATATTGTATCTAGCCTGCATGGAAAGGCTACTCCATATTTAATGTGGAAAGCTTTGACGGATCTATTCCAGAGTAAGAGTGACCAAAGGAAGCTAGCGCTCAAAGATAAGCTCAGGAACATCAAGATGGAGAAGGGCGACAGTATCGCCAAATACCTCACGAAGTTCACTCAGTGCAGAGATGAACTGGGAAGTGTGGGGGTGACTGTCGATGAAGAGGACATGGTCAACCTGGCTCTCCTTGGTCTTCCGAAGGCTTGGCACTCATATCAAGATAGTGTCAATGGTCGGGAGAAGCTGCCGGGATGGGAGCGCCTTTGGGCGGATCTCATGCAGGAGGAGATAAGGAGGACTACTCGAGATGGATCTTCATCAAAGGGAGCTGATGAAGAAAACTGCGCTTTGGTGTCCAAAGCTAAGAAAAGGAAGGGTAAGAAAACCTCTCATTCTGGAGCTAAGGGCAAGAAGCAGGATATGGCGAAAGTGAAGTGTTTTCACTGCCATGATCACGGACATTATGCTACCAATTGTCCAAAGAAGAAGAAGAACAAGAAAGCGGGAAGATCTGCAGATGGAGAAGCTTTGGCTTCACAGTTCGAGCTTGACTTTTCACTGATCGCATGCTTGGTTTCAAGTGTGCTGGGATCGGTATGGTTCTTGGATAGCGGTGCGTCATTTCATATGACGGGAGATCGGGAGTTGTTCTCAGATCTGGAGGACAAATATTTGGGTGTGCACATCGAGATGGGCGATGATGGTAGATACAGTGCGACTGGTATCGGTACCGTATCCTTTCAGAGGGAGTCTGGTAAACCCTTTGTACTCAAGGATGTCATGCATGTACCTGGATTGAAGAAGAACCTGATTTCAGTAGCGATGTTGGAGGATAAGGGGTATGATGTGGTCTTCAGCGAAGGAAAAGCCTTCCTGCGCAGTAAGACCACTGGAGAGACCCGGAAGATAGGGGTTCGAACTCAGAACCTTTATCAGTTGCAGGTAGATGACTGCGCAGCTATGGCATGCAAGGCTGGAGAAGTGGTGAGCCGGGATGATGAGGGCGAACTATGGCACAGGAGATTGGGCCATCTTCACCATGGAGCTTTGAAGATTCTGCAGCAGATTTCTACCGGACTTCCTAAGGGCACCCTTGCGCAGTCAGATCAGTGCAAGGGGTGTACTTTAGGGAAGTATGTGAAAGCCACCTTTCACGAGAAGGATAGTCGCGCCACGACGATCCTTGAGAGAGTTCACACAGACGTGTGTGGTCCTTTCTCAGTTGCTTCGACAGCAAAGCACAGGTATTATGTGATCTTTGTTGATGTTTTCTCTCGAAAGTGCTGGATCTTCTTCATGCAGAAGAAGAGCGATACATTCGCGAAGTTCTGTGAGTTTAAAGCACTGGTCGAGAAGGAGTCGGGGAAGAAGGTGATTTCTCTAAGGAGTGATAACGGTGGTGAATTCATCTCAGCTGAATTCAAGGAGTTCTGCAGCGCAGAAGGGATTCGGAGAGAGCTCATCGCACCCCATAACCCACAGCAGAACGGGGTGGCTGAGCAGAAGAACAGAATGATAGTGGGTGCTGCACGGGCGATGTTGCATGATCAGGGCCTACCCTTCACTTGTGGGCTGAGGCATGCAATACAACAGTGTATGTGCAGAACCGTTGTCCTCACAAGGTTCTTGGCATGAGTACACCGGAGGAGGCTTATTCTGGCAAGAGGCCTGATATTTCCCATTTGCGGATTTTTGGTTCTCCCGTCTACATGCATGTGACGAAGGATGCGAGAAGGAAGCTGGATCCAACTGCTGAGGTTGGAATATTTGTGGGGTACACTGATACACCTCACAACTACCGGGTATATTTGTCAGACAGTCGAAAGACTGTTGTGCGACGGGATATAAAGTTTCAGGAGGAGAAAGCCATGCAGTGTTCGCTTGAGAGGGAGCTACACTTGCATGCAGATGAGGAGATGTTAGTTCCTAAGGAGGAGCTTCCGGATGTGGATCAGCCACAAGAGGAGGTTCAGGAGGTGGAAGAAACCACCCATGCAGCGCCAACCATCAGAGTGCGCATGCGCACTACAGAAGCTGAGCGACTGGCTCGGGATGCAGAGAAGGTTGTAGGACCACCTATAACACAGCGCAGACAGAGACAGTCACCGGATCGGTACACTGGATACATGGCTCTTGTGAGTCAATGTGTTGTGATGGAGCCATCCTCTTTTGAGGAAGCTGTGGAGGAACCCGCATGGGTTGATGCCATGATCGAAGAATATGATTCGATCGTTAGGAACAGTGCATGGGAGATTGTCCCAAGACCGGTTGGGAAATCAGTGGTGGGTTCGCAATGGATCTACAAGGTGAAGCAGGCGGCTGACGGGAGTGTGGAGAAGTACAAGGCGAGATTTGTCGCCCGTGGCTTTTCACAGATCGAGGGGATTGACTATGAGGAGACCTTTGCACCTGTCGCAAGGTACTCTTCCATACGAACGATCCTTGCTCTCTCAGCGCAGATGGGGTGGCACATTCATCAGATGGATGTGAAGACTGTGTTCCTCAATGGAGTTATTAAGGAAGAGGTGTACATAGAGCAGCCTGAAGGTTTTGAGATCTTCAGCAGTGAGTCGCATGTGTGCCGACTCAAGAGAGCACTGTACGGGCTGAAGCAAGCACCTCGTGCTTGGTACACTCGGATAGACAGCTACTTCACCGGGCTTGGATTCTCCAAGAGTGAGGCGGATCCAAACCTGTACCAGATTGTGGTGGAGGGGAAGCCGTTGATCATCGTACTGTATGTAGATGATCTGATTTTGACTGGCGACGAGCAGTTGATACTTTCATGCAAGGAGGATCTTGCACGAGAGTTTGAGATGAAGGACCTGGGCATCCTTCATTATTTCCCGGGATTGGAGATTTGGCAGCGCAGTGGAGGACTGTTTGTTTCTCAGGGAAAGTATGCTCGGGAGATTCTGGAGAGGTTCAACATGCAAGGTTGCAAGCCTGTTGACACTCCTCTTCCTGGTGGTTGGAGGAAGGAGGATGCTACTTCAGCAGAGGTAGTGGATGCCACTGTCTATCGACAGTTGGTGGGGTCGCTTATGTATCCGGTCAATACATGACCCTATATATGCTATGCGCTTAACCATCTTGATGCAAGCCAGTGGTTGCTTCTGGGTAGCTTTTTGGAAGGCGGAAAGCATGTCTTGAGCTAAGTATCGAGGCACATCGGGATATGGTCTATGGCACGTACAAGAGGATGGACCCCGAAGCTCGGGCTTCACCGATGCGCATTGGGCAGGAGTCCAACCGACCCGAAGAGCACATCTCGAGGAGTTGGGTTTACTGGGTCGACAGCTTCGGTACAAACAGAAGCGTAGATCCGTGTCACCTGGGCCATATGTCAGAGTATTTTAGCGCCTAGCTTGGCTGCATGCGAGGCTATTTGGATGAGGAAGATCCTCGCAGGTTTGTTCAGGTTGCATTTGGAGCCTACAATGATCTACCGTGATAACCAGAGCTGCATCAAGCTCTCGGCTAATCCAGTATTTCATGATAGGTCCAAACATATCGACATCAGGTACCATCACATCAGAGATTGTGTTCAGCGGAGGATCATGATGCTTTCATATGTTCCCACGGAGGATCAGGATGCCGACATCCCGACGAAGGCGCTCACCAGGAGCAAGTTCGAATTCCACAAAGGCAGGATAGGGGTTGCAGATAATCCATATCTTGCTGAGAGGGAGTGTTGAAAATGCAGCAAGATGATGGAGCTTAGTGAAACGAAGTCGCCTTCACTAAGTGGGCCCGCAGGCAAATTTTGGCGCAAAGTCTATTTTTAGACTATGTCTATTTTTAGACATATGGAGCATGGTCCAGGGGTTGCAGTATGTTATTCTTGGAGTATTGGTCATGTTGGTAAAAATAGATGGACCTCTATTTTTGGACCTATAGGTCGAAGTCTATTTTTAGACTCCCTATCCTAAAAATAGGGAAGTCAAATATTATTTACCCTTAATAATATTTGGACTCTAAACAGCAGTTTACTCTCTTGGAGCACTTCAGTTCGAGCTACAGAAGTGGCTCATGCATTTGACAGAGGAATCACGTGGTTCCCAAGGGTTTGATGGCATCATGCATGGTTGACTTCAGTTAGGACTTCAGTGGCAGAAGTTTGGTGGAGTTAATGAGACAGCTAGTGGAGTTGTGTTCTGTTTATTTTAGTTGAACTGGTTGAGATTAGTTTAACTAGCTAATCAATTAGTTAAGAGTGGAGTGAATTAAATATTATTTAATTCATTAATTAGTAACTCATTATTCAACTCAAGAACACATCAGTTCACTACAGTGCATGATCAGTTCAGTGGAGACCAGCGAAAGAGGTAGATGAAAGGGTGGAGTTAGCTATCAGTTGTGACTATACTGTTGCTATTTGCAACACACAGATAGGTGGAGTAAGCCCATGAGGATTGCGCAGTTCAGGCTGGTGGTTTATCTATATAAAGAGGCTATCCCATAGCATTGAAACACGCAATAGAGGCAAGGCAATTGGCGGTGAGTTTTGAACCAGTAACCTGTTCAAAACTGAGCTAGATTGTGAGTAACTGTATGAGAAAGTACCGAGTACTTGTGAGGAGTATTGTACTGAGTTTGTTACTTTATTTCTCCATTATAATATACACAATAGCTGCGGGGTTTTCAGCTATAAGCTTTCCCCATACATACTGTGTTAATGTGTATGATGATTTGATGTGTTATCGCTTGATTTTATTTCCGCATGTTTGATGATCTGAGTGGAAGAGATTACGTGTTGCATATAAATTCGAATTGTATGTGATCAAGATAGTCTCGGTGGATAATTAATCATTATTCAAGAAAATCGTACAATTGGATTGCGTAGTGGAAGCGACGTACTTAAGAAGGCATTTGGGGTGTTGAAAATGCAGCAAGATGATGGAGCTTAGTGAAATGAAGTCGCCTTCACTAAGTGGGCCCGCAGGCAAATTCTGGCGCAAAATCTATTTTTAGACTATGTCTATTTTTAGGCATATGGAGCATGGTTCGGGGATTCCAGTTTGAGATTCTTGAAGTATGTGTCATGTTGGTAAAAATAGATGAGACTCTATTTTTTAGGTCAAAGAGGTCGAAGTCTATTTTTAGACTGCCTCTCCTTAAAACAAGGAAGTCAAATATTATTTACCCTTAATAATATTTAGACTATAAACAACAGTTTACTCTCTTGGAGCACTTCAGTTCGAGCTACAGAAGTGGCTCATGCATCTGACAGAGGAATCATGTGGTTCCCAAGGGTTTTATGGCATCATGCATGGTTGACTTCAGTTGGACTTCAGTGGCAGAAGTTTGGAGGAGTTAATGAGACAGCTAGTGGAGTTGTGTTCTGTTTATTTTAGTTGAACTGATTGAGATTAGTTTAACTAGCTAATCAATTATTTATGAGTGGATTGAATTAAATATTATTTAATTCATTAATTAGTAACTCATTATTCAACTCAAGAACACATCAGTTCACTACAGTGCATGATCAGTTCAGTGGAGACTAGTGAAAGAGGTAGATGAAAGGGTGGAGTTAGCTATCAGTTGTGACTATACTGTTGCTATTTGCAACACACAGATAGGTGGAGTAAGCCCATGAGGATTGCGCAGTTCAGGCTGGTGGTTTATCTATATAAAGAGGCCATCCCATAGCATTGAAATACGCAATAGAGGCAAGGCAATTGGCGGTGAGTTTTGAACCAGTAACCTGTTCAAAACTGAGCTAGATTGTGAGTAACTGTATGAGAAAGTACTGAGTACTTGTGAGGAGTATTGTACTGAGTTTGTTACTTGATTTATCCATTATAATATACAAAATAGCTGCGGGGTTTTCAGCTATAAGCTTTCCCCATACATACTGTGTTAATGTGTATGATGATTTGATGTGTTATCGCTTGATTTATTTCCGCATGTGTGATGATCTGAGTTGGTTGAGTGGAAGAGATTATGTGTTGTGTATGAAGTTCAAATAGTATGTGACCAGGATAGTCTCGGTGGATAATTAATCATTATTCAGTAAATTTCTACATGGTATCAGAGCTATTGAAGTTCAGATTGATCATTACAGTGATTACAAACTTATTTCGATAGACAGAGTCTGCATGCGGGCCAGGTAGCCTCCAGATTCATCTTTCTTCGGAAAGTGAAAGGTCTGGTAAACGCCCCTTGCAGTCGATCTCTGTGCTAGAAATAATTTGTTCTCACGATCTAGAGCGGCTGAGCCTTGAGGTGGAATTCGAAATTTTGCAGCAGTTTTGTTTTCTTGGTGCCAGTGTTGAAAATGTCTTTCAACAGTTTGCGACTCGAATATGCTCTTGAAGGTAGTTCGAATTATGTTGCATGGAAGGATCGCATGGAAGCAGTATTAGAAGATAATGGTCTCAAGGAGTTCGTAGATACGGATGTCCAAAAGCCCACTGATCCCGCTGAAGTCGATGCATGGCAAAAGAAGATGGCGAAGTGTCGAAGGATCCTGTTGGAGGGCATCAAGGATCATATTGTATCCAGCCTGCATGGAAAGGCTACTCCATATTTAATGTGGAAAGCTTTGACGGATCTATTCCAGAGTAAGAGTGACCAAAGGAAGCTAGCGCTCAAAGATAAGCTCAGGAACATCAAGATGGAGAAAGGCGACAGTATCGCCAAATACCTCACGAAGTTCACTCAGTGCAGAGATGAGCCGGGAAGTGTGGGGGTGACTGTCGAAGACGAGGACATGGTCGACCTGGCTCTCCTTGGTCTTCCGAAGGCTTGGCACTCATATCAAGATAGTGTCAATGGTCGGGAGAAGCTGCCGGGATGGGAGCGCCTTTAGGCGGATCTCATGCAGGAGGAGATAAGGAGGACTACTCGAGATGGATCTTCATCAAAGGGAGCCGATGAAGAAAACTGCGCTTTTGTGGCCAAAGCAAAGAAGGGGAAGGGTAAGAAAACTTCTCATTCCGGTGCAAAGGGCAAGAAGCAGGATATGGCGAAAGTGAAGTGTTTTCACTGCCATGATCACGGACATTATGCTACCAATTGTCCAAAGAAGAAGAAGAACAAGAAAGCGGGAAGATCTGCAGATGGAGAAGCTTTGGCTTCACAGTTCGAGCTTGAATTTTCACTGATCGCATGCTTGGTTTCAAGTGTGTTGGGATCGGTATGGTTCTTGGACAGCGGTGTGTCATTTCATATGACGGGAGATCGGGATTTGTTCTCAGATCTGGAGGACAAAGATTTGGGTGTGCACATCAAGATGGGTGATGATGGTAGATACAGTGCGACTGGTATCGGTACCATATCCTTTCAGAGGGAGTCTGGTAAACCCTTTGTATTGAAGGATGTCATGCATGTACCTGGATTGAAGAAGAACTTGATCTTTGTGGCGATGTTGGAGGATAAGGGGTATGATGTGGTCTTCAGTGAAGGAAAAGCCTTCCTGCGCAGTAAGACTACTAGAGAAACCCGGAAGATAGGGGTTCGGACCAAGAACCTTTATCAGTTGCAGGTAGATGGTTGCGCAGCTATGGCATGCAAGGCGGGAGAAGTGGTGAGCCGGGATGATGAGGGCGAACTGTGGCACAGGAGATTGGGCCACCTTCACCATGGAGCTTTGAAGATTCTGCAGCAGATTTCTACCGGACTTCCTAAGGGCACCCTTGCGCAGTCAGATCAGTGCAAGGGGTGTACTTTAGGGAAGTATGTGAAAGCCACCTTTCACGAGAAGGATAGTCGCGCCACGACGATCCTTGAGAGAGTTCACACAGACGTGTGTGGTCCTTTCTCAGTTGCTTCGACAGCAAAGCACAGGTATTATGTGATCTTTGTTGATGTTTTCTCTCGAAAGTGCTGGATCTTCTTCATGCAGAAGAAGAGCGATACATTCGCGAAGTTCTGTGAGTTTAAAGCACTGGTCGAGAAGGAGTCGGGGAAGAAGGTGATTGCTCTAAGGAGTGATAACGGTGGTGAATTCATCTCGGCTGAATTCAAGGAGTTCTGCAGCGCAGAAGAGCTCATCGCACCCCATAACCCACAGCAGAACGGGGTGGCTGAGCGGAAGAACAGAACGATCGTGGGTGCTGCACGGGCGATGTTGCATGATCAGGGCCTACCCCTTCACTTGTGGGCCGAGGCATGCAATACAGCAGTGTATGTGCAGAACCGTTGTCCTCACAAGGTTCTTGGCATGAGTACACCAGAGGAGGCTTATTCTGGCAAGAGGCCCGATATTTCCCATTTGCGGATTTTCGGATCTCCTGTCTACATGCATGTGACGAAGGATGCAAGAAGGAAGCTGGATCCAACTGCTGAAGTTGGAATATTTGTGGGGTACACTGATACACCTCACAACTATCAGGTGTATGTGCCAGACAGTCGCAAGACTGTTGTGCGACGGGATATAAAATTTCAGGAGGAGAAAGCCATGCAGTGTTCGCTTGAGAGGGAGCTACACTTGCATGCAGATGAGGAGATGTTAGTTCCTAAGGAGGAGCTTCCGGATGTGGATCAGCCACAAGAGGAGGTTCAGGAGGTGGAAGAAACCACCCAGGCAGCGCCAACCATCAGAGGGCGCATGCGCACTATAGAAGCTGAGCGACTGGCTCGGGATGCAGAGAAGGTTGTAGGACCACCTACAGCACAGCGCAGACAGAGACAGTCACCGGATCGGTACACCGGATACATGGCTCTTGTGAGTCAATGTGTTGTGACGGAGCCATCCTCTTTTGAGGAAGCTGTGGAGGAACCCGCATGGGTTGATGCCATGATCGAAGAATATGATTCGATCATCAGGAACAGTGCATGGGAGATTGTCCCAAGACCTGTTGGGAAATCAGTTGTAGGTTCGCGATGGATCTACAAGGTGAAGCAGGCGGCTGACGGGAGTGTGGAGAAGTACAAGGCGAGATTTGTCGCCCGTGGCTTCTCACAGATCGAGGGGATTGACTATGAGGAGACTTTTGCACCTATCGCAAGGTACTCTTCCATACGGACGATCCTTGCTCTCTCAGCGCAGATGGGGTGGCACATTCATCAGATGGATGTGAAGACTGCGTTCCTCAATGGAGTTATTAAGGAAGAGGTGTACATAGAGCAGCCTGAAGGTTTTGAGATCTTCAGCAGTGAGTCGCATGTGTGCCGACTCAAGAGAGCACTGTACGGGCTGAAGCAAGCACCTTGTGCTTGGTACACTTGGATAGACAGCTACTTCACCGGGCTTGGATTCTCCAAGAGTGAGGCAGATCCAAACCTGTACCAGATTGTGGTGGAGGGGAAGCTGTTGATCATCGTACTGTATGTAGATGATCTGATTTTGACTGGCGACGAGCAGTTGATACTTTCATGCAAGGAGGATCTTGCACGAGAGTTTGAGATGAAGCACCTGGGCATCCTTCATTATTTCCTGGGATTGGAGATTTGGCAGCGCAGCGGAGGACTGTTTGTTTCTCAGGGCAAGTATGCCCGGGAGATTCTGGAGAGGTTCAACATGCAAGGCTGCAAGCCCGTTGACACTCCTCTTCCTGGTGGTTGGAGGAAGGAGGATGCTACTTCAGCGGAGGTAGTGGATGCCACTGTCTATCGACAGTTGGTGGGGTCGCTTATGTATCCGGTCAATACACGACCCGATATATGCTATGCAGTTAACCAGCTTTCGCAAGCTATGGTTAAGCCTACCAAGCTCTTTTGGAAGGCAGGCAAGCATGTATTGCGCTATATTATAGGCACATCGGGATATGGTCTATGGTACAGACAGGAGGATGGAGCGAAGCTTTCTGGCTTCACTGATGCAGATTGGGCAGGGAGCCCAACGGACCGGAAGAGCACATCCGGAGGAGTTTTCAGCATTGGGTCGACAGCAGTTTCCTGGTACAGCAGGAAGCAGAGATCCGTGGCACTCAGTTCAGCAGAGGCCGAGTACATGGCAGCTAGCTTGGCTGCATGCGAGGCTATTTGGATGAGGAAGATCCTCGCCGGATTGTTCAGGTTGCATTTGGAGCCTACAGTGATCTACTGTGATAACCAGAGTTGCATTAAACTCTCGGGTAATCCAGTATTTCATGATAGGTCCAAACACATCGACATCAGGTACCATCATATCAGAGATTGTGTTCAGCGGAGAATCATGATGCTTTCATATGTTCCCACGGAGGATCAGGATGCCGACATCCTGACGAAGGCGCTCACCATGAGCAAGTTCGAATTCCACAGAGGCAGGATAGGGGTTGCAGATAATCCATATCTTGCTGAGAGGGAGTGTTGAAAATGCAGCAAGATGATGGAGCTTAGTGAAATGAAGTCGCCTTCACTAAGTGGGCCCGCAGGCAAATTCTGGCGAAAAATCTATTTTTAGACTATGTCTATTTTTAGACATATGGAGCATGGTTCGAGGATTCCAGTTTGAGATTCTTGAAGTATGTGTCATGTTGGTAAAAATAGATGAGACTCTATTTTTGAGGTCAAAGAGGTTGAAGTCTATTTTTAGACTGCCTCTCCTTAAAACATGGAAGTCAAATATTATTTACCCTTAATAATATTTAGACTATAAACAACAGTTTACTCTCTTGGAGCACTTCAGTTCGAGCTTTGGAAGTGGCTCATGCATTTGACAGAGGAATTACGCTATTCCCAAGGGTTTGATGGCATCATGCATGGTTGACTTCAGTTAGGACTTCAGTGGCAGAAGTTTGGTGGAGTTAATGAGACAGCTAGTGGAGTTGTGTTCGGTTTAATTTAGTTGAACCGGTTGAGATTAGTTTAACTAGCTAATCAACTAGTTATGAGTGGAGTGAATTAAATATTATTTAATTCATTAATTAGTAACTCATTATTCAACTCAAGAACACATCAATTCACTACAGTGCATGATCAGTTCAGTGGAGACCAGTGAAAGAGGTAGATGAAAGGGTGGAGTTAGCTATCAGTTGTGACTATACTGTTGCTATTTGCAACACACAGATAGGAGGAGTAAGCCCATGAGGATTGCGCAGTTCAGGCTGGTGGTTTATCTATATAAAGAGGCCATCCCATAGCATTGAAACGCGCAATAGAGGCAAGGCAATTGGCGGTGAGTTTTGAACCAGTAACCTGTTCAAAACTGAGCTAGATTGTGAGTAACTGTATGAGAAAGTACTGAGTACTTGTGAGGAGTATTGTACTGAGTTTGTTACTTGATTTCTCCATTATAATATACACAATAGCTGTGGGGTTTTCAGCTATAAGCTTTCCCATACATACTGTGTTAATGTGTATGATGATTTGATGTGTTATCGCTTGATTTTATTTCTGCATGTTTGATGATCTGAGTGGAAGAGATTATGTGTTGCATATAAATTCGAATTGTATGTGATCAGATAGTCTCGGTGAATAATTAATCATGATTCAGCAAATTTCACACCGTATCATTGCGTAGTGGAAGCATGGACAGACTTTTTCATTCATATATTCAGTCATCTCTTGTTGAGGATGTCTCATTGCATGGAGACATTTTGCCGGGGAGACCACTGGACCAACAGAGGAGGAGGGATGCTTCACACGTTGAGGCACCATTCATTGATTTCAAAGGAGTGGAGTGCTCCCAAGATCATCTTGCTTGCATGATATTGAAAAATCAGCATATGAGGAGATGCATAGATGTGCAGATGGAGGAGATACAACCACCTCCTTTCTCTTTGAGGATGAGAGGAGACTCATTTTTGAGCCATTCCATTTGCATACACAAAACTTATGGTAAGGGTATTTTCTATTTGCATGATGATTTTTATATTCATCCCTTAACCATATATGTACAGGATGTTGCTCCAAGGAGGAGCATTCTTCTTTCTAGACCCCATGGTCTACTTGAGGCCATGAGCACTATTGGTGACCACTCCCTAGGAGGAATTGGGGAGGAAATGTATTTTGGAGGACCTACTTACCTTGCACCATACATCATTCACTTTCTCCATACATTTGAGGAGATTAGGACCACAAGCAAGTGGTTGAGAGGCCACACTTTTTGTCACACTCTTTTGCAGTTGAGGGTCAAACTGCATTGGTTACAATTGAGGGACCATTGTCCTTCTCCCTTGCCACACATGACAGCAAGCATGGTTCTCATTATGGTTCATTATGTTGCTGTTGTCTTTGTATTTGTTGAGAGCATGATTGGGGGAATGGCACATTGGTTGGATGTGTCCCTTGGGGGAGAGATCTCCCACGTTATTTGTGTTGCATGTTCTAATGGGAGCATGAGAGGACAGGTGGCCACTACAGCAAAAAATTTGTTTCCATTTGAGGTGAGCCATATGATTGATTGGATGCCATATGATGGTGACTTCCAACTCATCACATATGAGGTGATTTGGGACAGCATGTTTCATAACGCTGGGGAAGAGATCCTTAGAGGTCTAGGCTTCATCTTGCCACTGGAGGGAAACTTTATTGCAGCCCAATATCAGCATATACTCTACACTTTTCCTAAGTGGAGAGGAGGACAGCATGGGGTAGGCTATTTTGTCTACCAAGATCATATTTTCAGCCCACTAAATTGCAGGATCCAATGGTGGAAGATGATTTTTAGGAGTTGCCATGTTGGGAGGTAACTCATTTTCTATGGATGATTGCTTGGGGGATGGAGGATCCCCATGGGGAAGACGCTCCCCAAAATATTTCAGACTCCATGCCTTGGGTCGAGATTCTTCAATTCTATCCTTGCAGTTGCTTGAGGAAAAGCAAAATTTGGGAGGGGAGGACTGTAATATTCCCATTTTAGCTCATAGCTAAATGGAATATTAAAGTTTTGTTTTTATCACCTAGCAGCTTAATAAATGGGTAAGGGAACCCATTCTTATTGAATACATGAATAAAATCCCTCAATATGTGAAATGGATCATCAAAGTAGCTTTATTTTGCAACCTCAAGTGTGAAAAGGGGAAAATGCATGAAGACAAGGTCAGGTTTGACCAAGTCAACAGTGCTGCCATAGGAGGAGTGGCTCACTTTCGAAGACAACGCAGTGGGAATGAGGAAGAGGATATTTGGTGGAGGAAACCCTAATGAGTGGGGCCCATGGAGAGAGAGCTTTCACTTGTTTAAAAGGAGGGCAAGGCAGCCATTGTTATTCATGCTTTGGATTATTGATTTCATTGTCTATTCATACATTGTGCATTCTTTTGCTGTTTAGCAAGAATTGTCGGGGAATTCCTGTTTAGGATTTCTTCACCTTCTTGAGAGGCCTCTTGAGGGATTTTTCTTCATTCTCCACATCTCTTGACTCAAGGCCAAGGCTACTCCTTTCAGTTACTACGTTATTTCTGCTCAAGTATAACGCAGTGTTGCTGGGTGTTGCAGTGGAGGACTCCACACAGCATTTCCTTAACTCATCTTTCAGAGGAGGGAGCCTCTATTCCTCTAGGAGGTTAGTGAGGGAGTTTCCGGAGCTTATTACAGATCATTGGCATCAGGCCAAGCACTTCCCTTCACCAACAATGTAGTCCCTTGTCTAGACTGCCTTATTTCTTAGTGCAATTGCAGTGGGGACTTGCTCCACTATTTTGGAGGGTAAGATCTTTAGGGATTGGATCAGCCTTTCACCTGAGAGATCCTTTGGATGAGATTCAACCATCATTTGCAGCATCAATAGCTATCTCCATCCATTTCTATTTTCTGAGTTGCAGCTGCTGCCTAGCAACTCCGGCATTTCTGCAGATTTTCCATTTTGTACTTATTTCGGCCAATCCTTTCAAGGATTGTGTATTGTGTGTTTCCAGGTGTTGAGATCTTACTCCCCCTTCTTATTTGAGCTATATATTGTCATATCCATATATTGATATCATTTTGCAGTAATTCTCCTTCAAGGATTGTGCAGTCATAGCCAGTGCTTCTTTTGTATATCAGTATTTATTCCTTTGTCATGTATATGTTTCATTGGGGCTGCATTGCCTAACTTGAGAGATCATTTCCTCAAGATCATGTATACATTGAGGCTATTATAATACAATGTAATGGTTATGTGGATCTTCCGGAATTCTTATATTAATGTATTCACTGCTATTTCCAGCTCATGTTTACGTATTGTTGATCTCCACATTGGTAATATCTTGAGATATTCCCATTAGTGTAGTTGTTCCTAATTTGGAATATTACACCCTCCATCTCTCTCCTTCATCAATGCATGCCACCTCCATGACACACTCCAGTTGCACTCAAACTATAACTCTAGTTCCATGCGTGATTCAAACTCCATTTTGGTGTGTGAATGATTCAAACTCATTCTAGTGTGTTCATAATTCAAAATCCATTCTGGTGTGTGCACAATTCAAACTCATTCTAGTGTGTTCGCAATTCAAACTCCATTATGGTGCGTGTACAATTCAATGAAGAAACCAAAATGCAAACGAACAAGCAAAAGGCAAGCTCACAGACATACAAGGAAGTAGTATGGTAATGTATCATTTTGCAGACACACTACACTATGATATTTTGTTGTTTTCTATGTCATTGTACAAATTTTTATGTAGATTCTATTATATGTAAGTTGGTTTTTATCAATAGGAATCAATTTACATAGAAATTGTGTTATGTGATGCATCTATCACAACCCAATGTACCCTAGAAGATAATAAAAGGTATGGTACCCAACTCTTGAAGTGAAGTGTGAAATGTTGTCGAGAACTATAGACCCACAAATAACTTAGATCGAACATAACTAATTTGACTTGATTAATTCTAGAAAATTATGACAACAAATATACAGCCTGCCTATGGGCCATAAACTCTTGGCAGTTGTATATGTGGGTCGTTAGATAACTGGCTTGCCAAAATCCAACAGTCCATTAGATAGATGACTTTCCAAAATCCAACGGTTGACATATACAGTCGTCGCGCATTTAAGGCCCATAGGCAAGCTGGTTATTTTCAATGGAAGATTACTATCATAATTTCCTTAAAATTGGTGGTAGATTAAGATGCTTTACCTTTATATTTCGTAGTATATGATCACTTTATCACGCACATCTCACAAAGGTTTTCATTCAAACACGAGATTTGATATTATCTGAGTTTTGACAAGAGATCAAGAATGTTTGGCCAAACAAGAGAGTACACACGTCATAATAGCCGAGAAATCCAATTCGTAGCATAAGTAGACAATGCCCTAATATTTTTTGGATACTCTTTGTAGCAAAATGAAGCTTCTCATTAAATGGGAGATGAATTCGGCTCATGTGAGGGAAGGTAATTTTCCAGTTTCACATGTTCAGAGACAAGATTGTATTTTCTTGCCCATAGTTCAAAAGAAAGGGAACAATTCCAATGCAATGGTCTCATAAAAAAGCATGCTACAAGATATTTAATAACATATAATAGAAATGAAATCAATTGAAACCAAGAAAAAACAAACAAAGCACCGCAAAACAATATCCATGCCTACAAGATAGAAGTATTCCATCTCACAAACATAGGTTTAAGCATTTAGGAAAAATAAACAACCGTAATTAGAAAACATGACATGTATATTACATGAATCTGAAACAAAATATGCACCTCATTTCAACCATAATTAAACAAAATACAACATTATTGCACCAATCTCAAACAACATAAAATACCATGCTTCATTAAGTGTTATATAAGATATTTCCAGTGGAAAAGGATTTACCTTGGACGAAAGGAAACATTTTGTAACATTAAATATCATTGTTTAGTAGAATTGTTGTGACTGAATCAAAAAACTATTTTTTAGATGCTTCACAACCTTGTCTATATGTTTAACGTAGTCTTATTTTTATGTCTTCAAACAATCCATGATGTTACCACTGATACGAGACAATCATTCATTGCTTAATTTATTGTGGTATAGTTCAAAGTGCTTAAAAGGAAAAAACATAAATAAATTATGAAACAAATTCTCTTTTGAGACTTTATTTATATGTTGTTGGCTTCATGCTATAGGATATTATATATTAATAATAAGTACAAAAATTTTGAAAGACAAAATCATGATTTTTGTCATTTCTTACGTGCAACTAAGTTTTTCTCAATTTTCTAGATATACCTAAAAGTTCACAAGTTCATAATTTATGTCACTGAGAATTTTTTTTGATGAATAGAGTTACCTCTTGCCCATACATAACAATTCCCTTTATTTGACAACATGCATTTCTATGGCTTGGCTCGCATTTGGGAGTTCATTACCTTAGGCCCCTAATCATAGGTAATCCCAAAATACAATTTCCAAATCTTTCATTATTTCTTTTTGACAGTATACCTCTTCAACACTTGTAATCATTAAAAGTTAAGGTTAGATCATGCCTCCCATCATTTCTAGTAATTTTCACTCCAAATGTTTCCTCAATTTTCTACTTTCTAGCCATAAAAGCTAAATGGGCCCCTTGAGCACCCCATACTTTTGTAGTTCAACAAGTGATATATGAAGCTGAAAATCATGTAGATAAAACACCTTTTCATCTTCAAATACAGGAGCCTCAATGTCCACAAGCTTTCCTTCATCCTCGGTAGTTTATAATGATGCAACAGTTGATGTTTCCTATGCCTTAGTTGCATTTGCCTCTTTTTTAGCACCCATGTTGCATTCAACAACATTTTCCTTTGTAGTGTAATGTGATTGAGTCCAGTGCCGAGTAAAAGGACCATACCCTACTTCACCTACTTTAAGGTTAAGGTTCAAAGGCTTGATCTCAAACACATTCTTGAAACTATTGTGATTCATTCCTAAATCTTTAATAGAAGTTTGTGATGAATGAACGAATTAATGGAATCTCTACTTCCTCTTTTTATATTAGAGGTAGGGAAGGCCAATAATATAATTGTGGTCATAATCCACCATAGGAAACCATCCACAAGAAGATAGTCCACATGTGAAGTGCTCCCTCTACTAATGAAAAAAGTCAAACTACAACACAAAGACATCCAACAAGCCTCCAATTCTCTAATGCTTCGCCTAGGGCATGTGCTCCTCCAAGTCCACCCCACCCATATGATCACACCCTCAATCCAAGTGTCCTAAATTCAAGCACAAACCTCCATGCAAACATCCAAGTGTCCTAAATTCAAGCACAAACCTCCATGCAAACATCCAAGTGTGCCCATGCCATCTAGGTATCAACATCCTCGTCTAAGATGTCCTATGTGCCTCCTCCAAAGAAATTTGTCCTACCAAGCAAGCAACTACCCTCCATGTGGTTGTCATGAAAAAGATACCAAGCTCCATAGATCTCCAATGCTCCAAGGAATAAAGCCACATAAATGCCAATATGAGGTCTAGTAATGGAAAAGCAAGCCATATCACATGTGCCTTTACATCATAACACATCCAAGGGCCATTTGTACACCATGAACCTCACCTCACATGAAACACCTTCAAGTTCCTAATGGATTCGAACTATTTATCCTTATTATGTTGGATATAACTCAGTAAATGAACAATTGTTAATTTCAAAACACTTTTAGAGTAACCCCAAAATTTAACACCTCATCTTTATGAGGAAATTGTTTCGATTGACACTAATATTCTCCCTTTTTTATTCAACCAAACTTTACGTTTGTAGGACTAAACTTGTTGTAGTGTTGAAATCAACCATTGGCTCATAGAAAGGAAATCTCCCCAAAACATCACACTTCTCCATTAAGGAATCACACCTCACCTCCTCAAAACCACTAGAAGTCTCACAAGTGGAAGAAGTGAATGCAATATGGCTAGCATATCTCCTAGAAGGTATACATGTCGTCAATAAATATCTAAGCTCTTCTACATGATTGTGCATTGTGCAATGTTTGGGTAAGTCATCTTAGCTTACTACATACTAGAGTAGAAGGTGAGGGTATTTCCAAACATATCTCCCCTCATACACTCTTGGATTTTATTCTACTCTAACTTATAAATCAACCTCAAATTTATCAAATTCAAAAGCATACCCTATACCAATGAAAAAAAAGGAGAATAAAATATCAGGCTTACATACATATATTTAAAGTCAATTCAATATATCTACATGGTTTAGTCATTAAATATACTTAGAATTTTGACCCAAAAAATAATACAATATAAATATACTCTAGAATACAACAGAAGCAAAATAGTTCACATATAAGCCCTTCTCACACTTATTTCTTCTGTTTATTTTAGCCACTAATTTCTATTTCACTTTTGGGTATTTTTTGTTGGTATTGTTGTGGACTCATGATTTTTGATATTTATGGATATTATAAATTGGAAGTCGAATGGCTAAGGGTGTTGAAATTCAAGATAAATCTAGAATTTATATTCAATGTAATTACTTGTAAATATTACATGTGATTTTCATTTATCAATTTCTTCATTCAATTAGGTCATCAAGTAATTATACAAAAACAATGCACAAAAGACAAGAAACACCAGAAATTAGGCCATCATCCAGGGAAAAACCCACAATGGTAAAATCCAACAATCCTTTCCTTACAGAATCATTTTTCAACAAGATAAATCCAAGTCATACTGACAAGTAACCCAAGTTCCAAGTCAACGCTCCAAAGTCTGCCATGTTTTGTCTATAAGATAGTAAACCAAACTGTTAATACAAGCTTGTCCTTAGGATAAACTTCACAGAGATAGAAAACCTTGCATGTATTCAAAAATGTAGTGTCATAAATATAGAGATGTATCCTCATATGATTTGTACTTCATCACAGGAGAACATGCCTCAGAACTCGGGTTTCGTAAAATTCATCGTAGGAGAACATGCCTTAGAACTTTGGTTCCACAAAAGTCATCACAAGAGAACATGCCTCAGAACTCGAGTTCCACAGAAGACATCACAAGAGAAAATTCCTCTGAACTTGGGTTCCACAGAAGTTTTGGCGCCTCAGGAAACTCGCACACCACAAGAAGGTATTGCCAAAAATTTCACTCCACATACCTCAATTTTTCTTCCTCAAATGAAGTCGAACTACTTTCCAAATGGTGGAGAGTAGATTTCAATATATAGTTGTTTCCATGTTTGAAAAGGTTCCTTTTAATACTGAGTTGACTTTTCATCTAGAGGGCTGACTTGAGCATTGGGATTTGACAAAAAAGTACGTAAGAAATTTAATTTTTCAAATTTCAAATAATTTGTTTTTGACTTTTTACAAGATCATGATTATGAAGATCGAACCTAGTTACAACTTCAACAAAGGGGGATTAGAATTAAAATAAGTATAGATGTATTCCAAGAAAAATTCATATGAAAATAAGAGTATACTCTGAAATTCACCTTCTATGTCATGTTTAGTAGATATGGAAGTATTTTTACTTGCAATCTAGTTGTTTATTGATTATCATTATTCCTTTATGGAAAATTTTCAATTTAATGATGTTACTTTTGGTCTTGATTTTTCATTGTTTGTAGACATTGATTCAAAATGGGAAATGAAAATAAATGGAAGACTATCATGGGCCTTGAGGTGCAAGACCCTAAAGAAAAGATCACTTTTTTTGGTAAATATTTAGTCCGGGCTGAAGTATAAAAAACAAACATGACTATTGATCTGGTTCCAAAAATTTTATTCGCATAGAGTTTCCAACTTTATTAGAGAGAGGATACCAATCTGGAAGCTCCATTTACATTTATTTGTTGACAAAGAAAACCCCTAAGCTCAAGGGCTAGTGTTGCCTTTAGATATGAGTTGTAAGTATTTTAAAAGTGCATTATGTAGATGTTGGTATTAATAGTGTTTTATCATTTTTCATGTGTATTGGCATTTAAAAAAACATTGTGTATTTATACTTGTTCATATGGCCTAGAGGAAAAAAGAGGAGATGATTCAATGAAAAAAATTCACTCATTTGTGAAAAAAATGGGTTTTGAGTGTCATTTCATTGTAAAGGTTATGGCTAATAGCCCCAACATATCCATATTAACATATATATATGTATGATCACGAAGATAAGGATGGATGGCCCTGTCATGGAAATCATGACACTTTGGGTGATGTTAGGTCCTTGCATAAGTCTCCAATACTTTTAAGGGAAATAACTTCTTATATAGAAAGTTGAATGTTGTTATAGGTAAATTTGGGCATCATTCCCAATGAATTGGTTAACTAGACATCATCCCTAGTATCAATGAATAGGGTCTATCATCTCCTATCATTTCAGTTTCTACATGCCCTAAGACAAAGAACAAAGAAAAATCATCCATGACTTCCATTGCAAGGTTTCCAAGGTTTGAAGTATATGTTATAACACTTATGAGCTCACCAATTCAGTCTCTCAAGGGGCTAAGTGCATTGCATATGCAGGCACCTCCATTCAAGGGTGCTCTACAAAGCACTTCCCGACACTCAAGGGTGCGTTGGTGAATTGGGAGCGAAATTCTCATTGTTCTGGAATCTTCACTTGGCCAGTGCCTTCTAGAAGAGTGAATATGTGTCAAACTTCGAATCCATGTGTCCATTTGATACCTCTGAGCTTGGGAACATGTCTTGCCTATTATTGGAAATTCATTGATTGTAAAAATACCTTCAGCTCATCTATAAATTGAGCACAGATCCTAGTGCTTGAGAAGGAAGAATTTGAGTAGAATTTGAGAGAAATGTTGGTGGAATTTCAATTGAGGAATTGATTTGAGTGATATGCTGCTGGAGAGATGTTAATTGTGATGAGGTTGGGATGATGCTGGAGATGGTGACATCAAATCAATCACTGGTTGTAACCTCCCCTTCTATCAATTAATAAAGATTGTTGTTTACTTTCCCACATGTGTATATGTATAAGCTTTTGTCTTTCATATTAAGAATTCTTATCTGATGTATATGGTTCATGTTTCTTTGATTTAACTGAATAACTCGAATAGGCATCTGTATATTGCTATCTCTTTGATGTTTAGTGTTCATTCTTGCAGGAAATATTTTGGTGATCTAGCTTGGAT
Organism: Pinus albicaulis; assembly: GCA_034641835.2. NCBI lineage: Eukaryota > Viridiplantae > Streptophyta > Pinopsida > Pinales > Pinaceae > Pinus > Pinus albicaulis. Next base: position 636,222,746 of record CM076573.1, read on the forward strand.
TTGAAGCTACAGCAAGAGCGATAGAAGGAGAATTGGAAGCACTTGGACTCCAAGTAAGTTTCTTGATCTGTTCTGAGTGTCTATTTACTGTTAGGAAAAGTATCTGCAAAGTCTTTAACCTGTTGTTCTAAATGCGCACCACATTTAGGGAAGAATGTTTTATCCGTAATTCATAATTTCACATTAGACAACGTTATATGGACTTGGGCCTTCACGTACCTTCGGGTATATTTGGGAGGAAAAATTTAGGTTGTTATCCATCCATAGTGAACCGAGTCGGCCACCTTGTAAATTTTGATACACCGAACACAACATTCGGGGAGATTTCCTGCCCGTACTTCTTGGTTCGCCAGAAGGTATTCTGCAGTTCACAGTTTCTTAGTAAACCTTTTGCCTAGAATTACCCTCTTATTTTGTTTATTTATTTTTGGTTAAAATAAAACAATAATCATGGAAGAAAAAAATCATTTTCCCCATCGTTCATGTAGATTAGCATTGAAACCACCTTTACCACCAGAAGTTACTCCTGGTCGGCGAAGGCGACATCACTCTACCGAAACTAGTACTATCAATACCTCTGTTGAAGCATCATCTTCCCATATACCAGAGTTGGCACAAGTTGTTTCTACACATCCTGGTTTTTCTACTGTTGTCGAGACGAAGCCCTCACACCTACCCATGGTCATGATCCATACATTCAGTGAGACCATACCTCCTGAACCTAACGTTGTTCAACCGGAATTTGATCTAGATCTTGTCTCTTCTTTGCCAGAAAATTTGAATCCCGAAGTCGAACAATCGGAAGTTTTTCCTCCATTGGTCATCCCACAATTTTCTGTAGCCATTGAGTCTCCCATATCACACAATCAACCTCCTGAAATATACTTTGGGCCTGACGGCGAAATACTTCCTCCTGGTTTGATTTCGATTGGAGAAATCCCACAAGACGAGACACCTTTAACACCAACCCATTTTGGGGAGGATCTTTACCTGTACGAGTCTTTTCCTCAATCACCATCCTCTGCTTTTGTTGATCCTGCTGCTATTCACATTCCCGTTGATTCAAAAGGGTATACGTTTGGTCAAGTAACCATGCTTGAACCAACATCTTCGGTTGGGCCTTCTGTTCCAATTATGTCAGCACCTACCCTCGCTACCCCGTCGATGTTTACAAATTCACCAAAATCATATTTTCATGGTGGCCCTTTGGTCCCATCAGATTATAAATATTTATCTGGAATTTTTTCTGGTGCATCTTCAAACCCATAGACTTCACCAATGTCATCATCTGGTATTCTAACTAGTAAACCTATAGTGAGTACTAAACGGCTTGATACTTTATACACATCATCAGGGAAATATCAAGCTGGTCCTTCTAGGTCTATTCAATCCAGTACCATATCAACTGGACTCCTTGCATTTGGAGAGAAATAATTTCCGTCTTATTATCCTCCTCATGCAGGGGGGCAACCTTTTTTCGCCCACTTTGACAGTACTCCATCATTTTTTTGTCAACCTAATGTCGAAATGAATGTTTGTCAATGGCATCCCACTCTGCCTATCTAATCACAAATGGTTGTACATTTGTATCAACCAGTTCAACCTGTTACACCAACATCACTTCCACTTGTTAATACATCTTTACCCGTATTACAGAATCAAAATGTTGTACAACAACCATTTCAGGCAAGTCCTTCAACTCAATACCATCAAGTACTGGGCCCACATAATCCAAATCCTTTGGTTAGTTTACAACAACAACCTGTACCTGGAATCATATATTCACAAGCTGGTTTACCATATTATGGGATGTCACAGCCACAACCAGGTTATACTTTTCCTCAACCGAATCCACGTTATCCTAATTTGGGTTATAACATTGGTGGACAGACCCCTTGGCAACCTTAAGCACAAATACCTCCACCTTCATTTCAACAAGGATTGTACCCAGGTTTTGGTCAACAGAATACTCAAGCATTTGCTTATCAAAACAACCCCTATCTGGGTTACTAGAAATAGATTCCTTATACTAGTGCTCAAAGGCCTGTTGCGCAAGCAATTCCATCGTACCCTGGCTATGTTCAACCTGACCTTAATCAATTAGATTATGTGTTGACTTTAGGAATATAAAAAAAAGAATCCTTAAAAGATAATTACCCTTTACCTAAAATGGATCACATATTGCAAAGGGTAGTTGGCTCTTCTAGGATCTCTCTTTTACATGGTTTTTCAGGATACAACCAGATTTTAGTCCAAAAATCAGATCAAGCCAAAACAACATTTACTACTCCTTGGGGCACTTTTATGTATGTAAAAATGCCTTTTGGTCTAATGAATGCAGGGGCAACCTTTCAAAGAGCTATGGACATATATTTTGCAAAGGAAATACATAATTTCTTAGTGATTTACTTAGATGACATCACTGTGTTTTCCAAAACTGATAATGAACACTTGGATCATTTGAGAAATTTTTTTATTAAATGCAGGAAATTTGGCATCTCTTTAAACCCTAAGAAAAGTTTATTTAGATTAGAAGAAGGCAAGTTACTTGGACACATAATTTCTAAAGAAGGAATCATAATAGATCCTGCTAGGATAGAAGCAATTATTAACATCAATCCACCAAGAAACATCAAAGAGTTACAAGCCTTTGTAGGTAAGATTGATTTTTCAAGAAGATTCATATCTAATTTAGCTGAGATAATTAGAGAACTAAACAACATGCTTAAAAAATATTTAGTTCTTAAATGGAATATTGAGGCCAAACAGTCATTTGACTCCATCAAACAGGCCTTAACCAAAACTCCAGTCCTAATAAGTCCTGACTTTAAGAAGGATTTCATAATTTTACTCATTTGCTTCAGAACACACCATTACTGCAGTTTTACTGCAGAAAAATGACTAGGGATTTGAAAAACCCATAGCTTTCTTTAGCAAGACCCTTAGTGATTCCCCTTTGAAGTACAACATCATGGAGAAACAAGCCTTAGCTTTGGTAAATGCCATTAAAGACTTCAGGGTCACATTATTTCCTATGTCCCAAATTCTGTAGTAAAAGACATTCTTACTCAGGATGGTCCTGATGGAAGAAGAGGTAAGTGGATTTCCACTATATTAGAATATGACATAGAGATAAAACCCACAAAACTCATCAAAGGTCAAGGATTATCCAGACTTGTTGAGAATGCAGCAAGATCATGGAGCTGGTGAAATGGCGCGTCTTTACCAAGGCCCGCAGTAAATTCTCGCGCAAAGTCTATTTTTAGACATATGGAGCATGGTTCGTGGATTCCAGTTTGAGATTCTTGGAGCATTGGTCATGTTGGTAAAAATATATGAGACTCTATTTTTTAGGTCGAAGAGGTCGAAGGCTATTTTTAGACTGCCTCTCCTAAAAATATGGAAGTCAAATATTATTTACCCTTAATAATATTTGGACTATAAACAGCAATTTACTCTCTTGGAGCACTTCAGTTCGAGCTGCAGAGGTGGCTGATGCATCTGACAGAGGAATCACGTGGTTCCCAAGGGTTTGATGGCATCATGTATGGTTGACTTCAGTTGGACTTCAGTGGCAGAAGTTTGGAGGAGTTAATGAGACAGATAGTGGAGTTGTGTTCTGTTTATTTTAGTTGAACTGATTGAGATTAGTTTAACTATCTAATCAATTAGTTATGAGTGGAGTGAATTAAATATTATTTAATTCATTAATTAGTAATTCATTATTCAACTCAAGAACACATCAGTTCACTACAGTGCATGATCAGTTCAGTGGAGACCAGTGAAAGAGGTAGATGAAAGGGTGGAGTTAGCTATCAGTTGTGACTATACTGTTGCTATTTGCAACACACAGATAGGTGGATTAAGCCCATGAGGATTGCGCAGTTCAAGCTGGTGGTTTATCTATATAAAGAGGCCATCCCATAGCATTGAAACATGCAATAGAGGCAAGGAAATTGGTGGTGAGTTTTGAACCAGTAACCTGTTCAAAACTGAGCTAGATTGTGGGTAACTGTATGAGAAAGTACTGAGTACTTGTGAGGAGTATTGTACTGAGTTTGTTACTTGATTTCTCCATTATAATATACACAATAGCTGCGGGGTTTTCAACTATAAGATTTCCCCATACATACTGTGTTAATGTGTATGATGATTTGATGTGTTATCACTTGATTTTATTTCCGCATGTGTGATGATCTGAGTTGATCTGAGTTGGTTGAGTGGAAGAGATTATGTGTTGTGTATGAAGTTCAAATAGTATGTGACCAGGATAGTCTCGGTGGATAATTAATCATTATTCAGCAAATTTCTACATGGTATCGAAGCTATTGAAGCAGAGATTGATCATCACAGTGATTACAAACTTATTTCGGTAGACAGAGTCTGCATGCGGGCCAGGTAGCCTCCGGATTCATCTTTCTTCTGAAAGTGAAAGGTCTGGTAAACGCCCCTTGCAGTCGATCTCTGTGCTAGAAATAATTTTTTCTCACGATCTAGAGCGGTTGAGCTTTGAGGTGGAATTCGAAATTTTGTAGCAGTTTTGTTTTCTTGGTGCCAGTGTTGAAAATGTCTTTCAACGGTTTGCGACTCGAATATGCTCTTGAAGGCAGTTCGAATTATGTTGCATGGAAGGATCGCATGGAGGCAGTATTAGAAGATAATGGACTGAAGGATTTCGTGGATATGGATGTCCAAAAGCCCACCGATCCTGCTGAAGTCGAAGCATGGCAAAAGAAGATGGCGAAATGTCGAAGGATCCTGTTGGAGGGCGTCAAGGATCATATTGTATCCAGCCTGCATGGAAAGGCTTCTCCATATTTAATGTGGAAAGCTTTGATGGATCTATTCCAGAGTAAGAGCAACCAAAGGAAGCTGGCGCTCAAAGATAAGCTCAGGAACATCAAGATGGAGAAAGGCGACAGTATCGCCAAATACCTCACGAAGTTCACTCAATGCAGAGATGAGCTAGGAAGTGTGGGGGTGACTGTCGAAGATGAGGACATGGTCGACCTGGCTCTCCTTGGTCTTCCGAAGGCTTGGCACTCATATCAAGATAGTGTCAATGATCGGGAGAAGCTGCCGGGATGGGAGCGCCTTTGGGCGGATCTCATGCAGGAGGAGATAAGGAGGACTACTCGAGATGGATCTTCATCAAAGGGAGCTGATGAAGAAAACTGCGCTTTGGTTGCCAAATAAAAGAAGGGGAAGGGTAAGAAAACCTCTCATTCTGGTGCAAAGGGCAAGAAGCAAGATATGGAAAAAGTGAAGTGTTTTCACTGCCATGATCACGGACATTATGCTACCAATTGTCCAAAGAAGAAGAAGAACAAGCAAGCGGGAAGATCTGCAGATGGAGAAGCCTTGGCTTCACAGTTCGAGCTTGAATTTTCACTGATCACATGCTTGGTTTCAAGTGTGTTGGGATCGGTGTGGTTCTTGGACAGCGGTGCGTCATTTCATATGACGGGAGATCGGGATTTGTTCTCAGATCTGGAGGACAAGGATTTGGGTGTGCACATCGAGATGGGCGATGATGGTAGATACAGTGCGACTGGTATCGGTACCATATCCTTTCAGAGGGAGTCTGGTAAACCCTTTGTATTGAAGGATGTCATGCATGTACCTGGATTGAAGAAGAACCTGATTTCCGTGGCGATGTTGGAGGATAAGGGGTATGATGTGGTCTTCAGCGAAGGGAAAGCCTTCCTGCGCAAGAATACCACCGGAGAGAGACCAAAGATAGGGTTCCTGACTGCTGGCGACGCTGTGTGTAGATGAAGCCGTTACCATGGCATGCAAGGTAGGAGAAGTGGTGAGCCGGGATGATGAGGGCGAACTGTGGCACAGGAGATTGGGCCACCTTCACCATGGAGCTTTGAAGATCCTGCAGCAGATTTCTACTGGGCTTCCTAAGGGCACTCTTGCGCAGTCAGATCAGTGCAAGGGGTGTACCTTGGGGAAGTATGTGAAAGCCACTTTTCACGAGAAGGATAGTCGCGCCACGACGATCCTTGAGAGAGTTCACACAGACGTGTGTGGTCCTTTCTCAGTTGCTTCGACAGCAAAGCACAAGTATTATGTGATCTTTGTTGATGATTTCTCTCGAAAGTGCCGGATCTTCTTCATGCAGAAGAAGAGCGATACATTCGCGAAGTTCTGTGAGTTTAAAGCACTGGTCGAGAAGGAGTCGGGGAAGAAGGTGATTGCTCTAAGGAGTGATAACGGCGGTGAATTCATCTCGGCTGAATTCAAGGAGTTCTGCAGCGCAGAAGGGATTCGGAGAGAGCTCATCGCACCCCATAACCCACAGCAGAACGGGGTGGCTGAGCGGAAGAACAGAACGATCGTGGGTGCTGCACGTGCGATGTTGCATGATCAGGGCCTACCCCTTCACTTGTGGGCTGAGGCATGCAATACAGCAGTGTATGTGCAGAACCGTTGTCCTCACAAGGTTCTTGGCATGAGTACACCAGAGGAGGCTTATTCTGGCAAGAGGCCTGATATTTCCCATTTGCGGATTTTCGGATCTCCTGTCTACATGCATGTGACGAAGGATGCTAGAAGGAAGCTGGATCCAACTGCTGAAGTTGGAATATTTGTGGGGTACACTGATACACCTCACAAATACCGGCATATTTAAGCCGCCGGAGAATCATGATGCTTTCATATGTTCCCACGGAGGATCAGGATGCCGACATCCTGACGAAGGCGCTCACCAGGAGCAAGTTCGAATTCCACGGAGGCAGGATAGGGGTTGCAGATAATCCATATCTTGCTGAGAGGGAGTGTTGAAAATGCAGCAAGATGATGGAGCTTAGTGAAATGAAGTCGCCTTCACTAAGTGGGCCCGCAGGCAAATTCTGGCGCAAAATCTATTTTTAGACTATGTCTATTTTTAGACATATGGAGCATGGTTTGAGGATTCCAGTTTGAGATTCTTGAAGTATGTGTCATGTTGGTAAAAATAGATGAGACTCTATTTTTGAGGTCAAAGAGGTCGAAGTCTATTTTTAGACTGCCTCTCCTTAAAACAGGGAAGTCAAATATTATTTACCCTTAATAATATTTAGACTATAAACAATAGTTTACTCTCTTGGAGCACTTCAGTTCGAGCTATAGAAGTGGCTCATGCATCTGACAGAGGAATCACGTGGTTCCCAAGGGTTTGATGGAATCATGCATGGTTGACTTCAGTTGGACTTCAGTGGCAGAAGTTTGGAGGAGTTAATGAGACAGCTAGTGGAGTTGTGTTCTGTTTATTTTAGTTGAACTGATTGAGATTAGTTTAACTAGCTAATCAATTAGTTATGAGGGGAGTGAATTAAATATTATTTAATTCATTAATTAGTAACTCATTATTCAACTCAAGAACACATCAGTTCACTACAGTGTATGATCAGTTCAGTGGAGACCAGTGAAAGAGGTAGATGAAAGGGTGGAGTTAGCTATCAGTTGTGACTATACTGTTGCTATTTGTAACACACAGATAGGTGGAGTAAGCCCATGAGGATTGCGCAGTTCAGGCTGGTGGTTTATCTATATAAAGAGGCCATCCCATAGCATTGAAACAAGCAATAGAGGCAAGGCAATTGGCGGTGAGTTTTGAACCAGTAACCTGTTCAAAACTGAGCTAGATTGTGGGTAACTGTATGAGAAAGTACTGAGTACTTGTGAGGAGTATTGTACTGAGTTTATTACTTGATTTCTCCATTATAATATACACAATAGCTGCGGGGTTTTCAGCTATAAGCTTTCCCCATACATACTGTGTTAATGTGTATGATGATTTGATGTGTTATCGCTTGATTTTATTTTCGCATGTGTGATGATCTGAGTGGAAGAGATTATGTGTTGCATATAAATTCGAATTGTATGTGATCAGGATAGTCTCGGTGGATAATTGATCATTATTCAGCAAATTTCTACAAAACTTATGGTCAGACCTTATTTTAATGCCCTAGACATAAATTTTATTGCCCAAATAGATGATCAGGAAGAGATGGCGACTCAAACGATCAGTGAAGCCTTTTCAGACTCACCTTGGTATAAAAATATCATATTTGTACTACTAAACTTACAAGCTCCTCCTGGATTGTCAAGAACCAGAGCCAGATTTTTAAAACTAAAGGCAGTAATATTTTGTATTTTAGATAATGTACTTTTTTGGAGAGATCATAGTGGGATTTTATTAAATTGTTTATTAAAGGAAGAAGCTAACAAAATACTTGAAGAATTTCATGCAGGTGACTGTGGAGGACATCTATATTGGAAAACCACTACAGATAAGACACTGAGAGCTAGTTTTTACTGGCCTACTTTGTTTGCTGATGTCAAAAAGTTTGTAACTTCCTGTCACAAGTGCCAAATTTTTTAGGGTAATAAAAAACTGTTACCCCTCCCTTTAAAGCCCATTTCAACTGAAATTCCATTTCAACAATGGGGTTTATACTTCATTGGTGAGATTCACCCTCCATCTTCAGGCCAACATAATGTAGAAATTAGCTGAATAAATCACTTATTCACTGAAGATTAACCTTGTCATATATCAATTTCGAATTGCATACATAACACATAACCTTCTTCTACAATTAATTGTCACATGCGGAAATAACAGAAGCAATCTCACATCAATTCAATCACACATTAACTCAGTATGTATGGGGAAAGCCTATAGCTGAAAACCCCGCAGCTATTGTGTATATTATAATGGAGAAATCAAGTAACCAAACAAGTAAAATACTCCTCACAAGTACTCAGTACTCTCTCATGAAGTTACTCACAATCTAGCTTGGTTTTGAACAAGTCTCGGGTTCAAAACACACCACTAACTGCCTTGCCTCTATTGCGCAATCATGGCCTGTATATGAAGAGGTTCAAGGTTCGAATCCCCTTCCCTTGATTGCGTAATTGTCATGGACAATTCTTCCAAGTGTAATGCAAATCTCATGCAAAACAAATCTACCAACTGATAGCTTTACTCACCCTTTCATCTACCTCTTCCACTGGTCTCCACTGAACTGATCATGCACTGTAGTGAACTTAAGTGTTCTTGAGTTGACTAATGAGTTAATATTTAGTAAATTAAATATTATTTAATTTACTCCACTCATATCTAGTTGATTAGTTAGTTAACTAATCCCAACTAGTTCAACTAAAACAAACAGAACACAACTCCACTATCTGTCCCGTTAACTCCTCCAAAACTCCTGCCACTGAAGTCTAACCGAAGCCAACCATGCAAGATGACATCAAACCCTAGGAACCACATGATTCCTTGTGTCAGTTGCATGAGCCACCTCCATGACTCAAACTGAAGTGCGCCAAGAGAGTAAACTGCTGTTTATAGTCAAAATATTATTAAGGGTAAATAATATTTGACTTCCATATTTTTAGGAGATCAGTCTAAAAATAGCCCGGGTCCTAAAATAAGGGTCTCATCTATTTTTACCGACATGTCGCATACTTCAAGAATCTCCAAGTAGAATTCCCAAATTATGCTCCGTATGTCTAAAAATAGACATAGTCTAAAAATAAACTTTGCGCGTAATTCTGTTCGCGGGCCCACTTAGTGAAGGCGATTTCATTTCACTCGGTTTCATCATCTTGTCGTATTCTCAACACTCCCTCTCAAAGATATGGATTATCTCGCAATCCCTATCCCGCCCGTGGAATTCGAACTTGCTCCCGTGAGCGCTTCGTCGTGATGCTTCTTCATCCCCGATCCTCCGTGGGAACATATGAAAGCATCACAGATCCCGCTGAACACAATCTCCGATGTGATGAAAATCGACATGCCCATATGTTTAGACCCATCATGAAAAACTGGATTAGCCGAGAGCTTGATGTGCCTTCCAAGGTCACAAGAGATCACCGGAGGCTCCAGCAACTCGAACAAACCCGCGAGGATCTTCCTCATCCAAATAGGCCTCACATGCAGCTGCTTGTCGCTGGCGACTCGGCCTCGCTGAACCGAGTGCCACACGGATCTCTCCGTCTCCGCTCGTACCAGAACCGCCGTCACCTAACAAACCTATCATGAAAAGCTGGATTAGCCGAGAGCTTGATGCAGCTCTGGTTATCACAGTAGATCACTGTAGGCTCCAAATGCAACCTGAACAAACCTGCGAGGATCTTCCTCATCCAAATAGCCTCATATGCAGCCAAGCTTGCTGCCATGTACTCGGCCTCTGCTGAACTGAGTGCCACGGATCTCTGCTTCCTGCTGTACTAGGAAACTGCTGTCGACCCAATGCTGAAAACTCCTCCAGAAGTGCTCTTAGTGCAGTTTGGAGCTCCGCTGTCTGCATGATGAAACCAGAAAGCTTCACTCCATCCTCCTGTCTGTACCCAAGACCATATCAGAATGTGCCTCGATATAACATGATATTTATAGCACACGCCCAACTTCAAAAGAGCTTGGTTGGCTTAACCATAACAATGGCTGATAGCTACCATAGCATATATCGGGTCGAGTATTGACCAGATACATCAACGACCCCACCAACTGTCGATAGACAGTGGCATCCACTACCTCCTCCGAAGTAGCATCTCCCTTCCTCCATCCTCCCGGAAGAGGGGTATCAACAGGCTTGCAGCCCTGCATGTTGAACCTCTCTAGAATCTCCCGGGCATACTTGCCCTGAGAAACAAACAGTCCTCCACTGCGCCGCCAAATCTCCAATCCCAGGAAATAATGAAGGATGCCCAGGTCCTTCATCTCAAACTCTCGTGCAAGATCCTCCTTGCATGAAAGTATCAACTGCTCATCGCCAGTCAAAATCAGATCATCTACATACAGTACGATGATCAACAGCTTCCCCTCCACCACAATCTGGTACAGGTTTGGATCGGCCTCACTCTTGGAGAATCCAAGCCCGGTGAAGTAGCTGTCTATCTGAGTGTACCAAGCACGAGGTGCTTGCTTCAGCCCGTACAGTGCTCTCTTGGTGAAGCACATTAAAACTCAACTGTGAAGATCTCAAACAGCCCGACGCTCTATGTACACCTCTTCCTCAATAACTCCATTGAGGAACACAGTCTTCACATCCATCTGATGAATGTGCCACCCCATCTGCGCTGAGAGAGCAAGGATCGTCCGTATGGAAGAGTACCTTGCGACAGGTGCAAAAGTCTCCTTATAGTCAATCCCCTCGATCTGTGAGAAGCCACGGGCGACAAATCTCGCCTTGTACTTCTCCACACTCCCGTCAGCCGCCTGCTTCACCTTGTAGATCCATCGCGAACCTACAACTGATTTCCCAACAGGTCTTGGGACAATCTCCCATGCACTGTTCCTGATGATCGAATCATATTCTTCGATCATGGCATCAACCCATGCGGGTTCCTCCACAGCTTCCTCAAAAGAGGATGGCTCTGTCACAACACATTGACTCATAGAGCCATGTATCCAGTCTCACCGTCAGGTGGCCCACATCTGCTTTCATATATTTGTCTTGTAGGTAGTCTACAACCTTCTCATCAGAGCAGGTGCTGGAAACTATGTAGTACTCACCCTGATAGTTATTATTTGCACAGGTGGTTTCTTCCTCTGGACACTCTCTTGTAGGCAGTCCATCTGAAGCTCTCATAGGAACTAGCATCTCCTCATCTGCATGTAAGTGTAGCTCCCTCTCAAGCGAACACTGCATGGCTTTCTCCTCCTGAAATTTTATATCCCGTCGCACAACAGTCTTGCGACTGTCTGGCACATACACTCGATAGTTATGAGGTGTATCAGTGTACCCCACAAATATTCCAACTTCAGCAGTTGGATCCAACTTCCTTCTCGCATCCTTCGTCACATGCATGTAGACAGGAGATCCGAAAATCCGCAAATGGGAAATATCAGGCCTCTTGCCAGAATAAGCCTCCTCTGGTGTACTCATGCCAAGAACCTTGTGAGGACAACGGTTCTGCACATCCACTGCTGTATTGCATGCCTCAGCCCACAAGTGAAGGGGTAGGCCCTGATCATGCAACATCGCCCGTGCAGCACCCACGATCGTTCTGTTCTTCCGCTCAGCCACCCCGTTCTGCTGTGGGTTATGGGGTGCGATGGGCTCTCTCCGAATCCCTTCTGCGCTGCAGAACTCCTTGAATTCAGCCGAGATGAATTCACCACCGTTATCACTCCTTAGAGCAATCACCTTCTTCCCCGACTCCTTCTCGACCAGTGCTTTAAACTCACAGAACTCCGCGAATGTATCGCTCTTCTTCTGCATGAAGAAGATCCAGCACTTTCGAGAGAAATCATCAACAAAGATCACATAATACCTGTGCTTTGCTGTCGAAGCAACTGAGAAAGGACCACACACGTCTGTGTGAACGCTCTCAAGGATCGTCGTGGCGCGACTATCCTTCTCGTGAAAGGTGGCTTTCACATACTTCCCTAAAGTACACCCCTTGCACTGATCTGACTGCGCAAGGGTGCCCTTAGGAAGTCCAGTAGAAATCTGCTGTAGAATCTTCAAAGCTCCATGTTGAAGATGGCCCAATCTCCTGTGCCATAGTTTTGCCACATCATCGACTCTACCACATGGCACACCTTATGCCATAGGCTACTTGATCATCCTACTATGGCTGATAAAGGTTACGGATTGAACCCACCTCTTCGGGTCTCTCAGTGTTGGTCTTTCTGCTGTGGCAGGAAAGCTTTTCCTTGGTAGAAGACCACATCCATATATCCTCCAACGCAGCCCTACGAAATCGGTTCTTCTTCAGCAATCCGGTACATGCATGACAATCCTTTAAGACAAAGAGGTTTGCAGGACTCCCCTCTGGATACGAGTGGAAGTACGAGTGTGTGTATCTACGAGTCATCGCCCATCTCGATGTGCATACCCAAATCCTTGTCCTCGGATCTGAGAACAACTCCGGAGTCTCGAGTCATATGAAATAGCGCCTGCATTGTCCAAGAACCACATCGATCCCATCACACTTGAAACCAAGCATGCGATCAGTGAAAAATCAAGCTCGAACTGTGAAGCCAAAGCTTCTCCATCTGCAGATCTTCCCGCTTGCTTGTTCTTCTTCTTCTTTAGACAATTGGTAGCATAATGTCCGTGATCATGGAAGTGAAAACACTTCACTTTTGCCATATCCTGATTCTTTCCCTTTGCACCAGAATGAGAGGTTTTCTTACCCTTCCCTTATTTGCTTTGGCAACCAAAGCGCAGTTTTCTTCATTAGCTCCCTTTGATGAAGATCCATCTCGAGTAGTCCTCTTATCTCCTCCTGCATGAGATCCGCCCAAAGGCGCTCCCATCCCGGCAGCTTCTCCCGACCATTGACACTATCTTTATATGAGTGCCAAGCCTTCGGAAGACCAAGGAGAGCCAGGTCGACCATGTCCTCGTCTTCGACAGTCACCCCCACACTTCCCAGCTCATCTCTGCATTGAGTGAACTTCGTGAGGTATTTGGCGATACTGTCGCCCTTCTCCATCTCGATGTTCCTGAGCTTATCTTTGAGCGCCAGCTTCCTTTGGTCACTCTTACTCTGGAATAGATCCGTCAAAGCTTTCCACATTAAATATGGAGTAGCCTTTCCATGCAGGCTGGATACAATATGATCCTTGACGCCCTCCAACAGGATCCTTTGACACTTCGCCATCTTCTTTTGTCATGCATCGACTTCAACAGGATCAGTGGGCTTTTGGACATCCGTATCTACGAACTCCTTGAGACCATTATCTTCTAATACTGCTTCCATGCGATCCTTCCATGCAACATAATTCGAACTGCCTTCAAGAGCATATTCGAGTCGCAAACCGTTGAAAGACATTTTCAACACCGGCACCAAGAAAACAAAGCTGCTGCAAAATTCGAATTCCAAACTCCAAGCTCTATCGCTTTCGATCTACACTTGAAAACAAATTATTTCCAAATCAGAGATTGACTGCAAAGGGCATTCACCAGATCTTTCACCTTACAAAGAAGGATGAATATTCCGGAGGCTACCTGGCCCGCATGCAGACTCTGTCCGAGGAAATAAGTTTGCAATCACCGTAATAGACTTCGACAATTAACTTCGCTCCGATACCATGTAGAAATTAAGCTGAATAAATCACTTATTCAATGAAGATTAACCCGATCATACATCAATTTCGAATTGCATGCATAACACATAACCCTCTTCTACAATTAATTTGTCTGTCACGGAAACTGAACGATCTCACATCCAATTCAATCACACAAAAACTCAGAATGGCAATAGAGGAAAGCCTGTAGCTAAAACCCATAAAACTGTGTGTATATTATAATGAAGAAATCAAATAACCAAACAAATGCAATGCTCTCCACAGAGTACTCAGTGCTCTCTCATGAAGTTACACAATCGACTCGAGTTTTGAACAAGTCGAGGTTCAAAACACACCACTAACTGCCTTGCCTCTATTGCGCAATCATGGCCTGTATATGAAGAGGTTCAAGGTTCGAATCCCCTTGCCTTGACTGCGCAATTGTCATGGACAATTCCTCCAAGTGTAATGCAAATCTCATACAAAACCAATCTACCAACTGATAGCTTTACTCACCCTTTCATCTACCTCTTCCACTGGTCTCCACTGAACTGATCATGCACTGTAGTGAACTGAAGTGTTCTTGATTTGACTAATGAGTTAATATTTAGTAAATTAAATATTATTTAATTTACTCCACTCATATCTAGTTGATTAGTTAGTTAACTAATCCCAACTAGTTCAACTAAAACAAGCAGAACACAACTCCACTACTTGTCCCGTTAACTCCTCCAAAACTCCTGCCACTGAAGTCTAACTGAAGCCAACCATGCAAGATGCCATCAAACCCTAGGAACCACGTGATTCCTTGTGTCAGTTGCATGAGTCACCTCCATGACTCAAACTGAAGTGCGCCAAGAGAGTAAACTGCTGTTTATAGTCAAAATATTATTAAAGGTAAATAATATTTGACTTCCATATTTTTAGGAGATCAGTCTAAAAATAGCCTGGGTCCTAAAAATTAGGGTCTCATCTATTTTTACCGACATGTCGCATACTTTAAGAATCTCCAAGTAGAATTCCCAAATTATGCTCCGTATGTCTAAAAAATAGACATACTTAAGAATCTCCAAGTAGAATTCCCAAATTATGCTCCGTATGTCTAAAAATAGACATAGTCTAAAAATAGACTTTGCGCCAGAATTTGCCTGCGGGCCCACTTAGTGAAGGCGACTTCATTTCACTAAGCTCCATCATCTTGCTGCATTCTCAACACATAAAAAAACTACCTCGAGAAACATTTCAAAATATTCATCAAAATATGGGTGTAATATATCTTACATCCCATTAGACCATCCCTTTCGTATTGATTTCAATTGGGCGTAATATGACAAGGGGGTTAGCATGATGAAAAGGGGAGAAGCACAATGATAGGGGGAGAAGCACAATGACACGGGGAGCAACATATGAGGAGGTTTTTTCATCAATGAAAAAGGGGATATTGTTTGAATGATTATCATTATTGATGTCAAAGGTAACATTGTCTCAATAATAAAAACACATAATATTGTAGAGGACTTCAAGATATTTCCAACGAGTATCTACTTGCCTCTTAAATCCTCATAATTGGAGAGAATTCAAATTTACAATCTAGAAAATCATATTTTTATTTATCTTAAAGTTAGCCTACATAATTTCCCCCCACCCCAAGAGACATGTATCTTAAAAAAATTCAAATGAGTATAAATACAATTTATGCATTCCCCATTTCGGTTACCCAACTCTCCAAGTAATACAAGAAGGAGTTCGGACCTGAGCTAAACTTCATAGCTCATGAACTTTGTGGCAAGCAAGAGGAAAACATTGTTTTTTGATCTGGTTTTCTTGGTCGATTTTTGTTTTCTTTTGAAATTTTTTTTTTTTTTTTTTGGACTCATTGCTACATTTTGAATAATACCTCAGCCTTTGGATCACTTTCCTAATTAAAATTTTAGTCTTTTGAGTAGAATTCTTGGTCACCTAGGAGCTGAAATTTTGGTCATCCTGGAGCAAAAGGTTCAAAACTAGATCAGTCCCTATCCTCTAAGATTTTCATACCCCTTTTCTAGAATAGAAATATCCTTGGTTAAGGATTGAATTTAATACCTATGGAGAAAACAACTTCAGCCCTGAGGTAGGCCATATTTCATAACTTTGTAATTTTCGGCCCCCTGCAGCCCTTGGCCTCTTAAATTATTTAAACTGTGACAAAATTAAGTACAGGAAAATGGTTTTCTTGTAGCTCAGATCTATGTCCTATTTTGAGAGGAAAATTCGGTTGGAATGATGCATAAGAGTAGACTAAATAACACTATTGAGGTTACCTTTTGAATAATTTTTTGAAAGAGATTTGAATAAGATTCATGTGCAGACTTATACTTAACTTTTTTAGCAGACTCTTATGTATTCCTTGGAGCATAGTTGAAGCTAGTTTGAAGTTATTTTTGTGCAATCTTGAAGCCATCATAGGAAAAATATTTTCAAATATTTGTTGTGAAAACCTGGAAGCCTTCATTGGAGTACCTTTTAGAGGAATTCTTGTGCAGACCTAAAACCTTTGTTGAGGTAACTTTTAGAAGACATATTAAAGTAGATTTTAAGAATTCTTGGATCAGAATTGAGAGGATTTTGTAGACCTATTTTGGAGACATGTTACAGAATTAGTGGAAGCCTAGTTGATGATTTTTTGAAGTAGTGTTCTTTGGTCCTTTAAGTTTTGAAGGTTAGAGCCTTACTGAAGATTTGTTCAAGATTATAGCCTTGTAAAAGACCACGTTGGAGCCTAGATTTTTTGAGAAGATTGGTGTCCTCATATTTGACCAAGTTGGTGCTTGGATTTATTCAAGGTTGGATCCTTTAAGAAGTAAGATATTTTATTGTACAACTTGGAGCTTTTAATTTTCTTTTATAGGATTGGAGGATTCACTATATTCATCACTAAATTAATTTTTGTTCTATTTATTGTGTTATAGTTTAATTTGTGATTAAAATCTTAACTAGCATAATATAACAATTGAAGGAAATACTAATTCACCCCCCTCTCAACATTTTCAACACGGATCTAACAGGGGTATAGTCTTGGATTTGTTGCCAAAGGGGGAGTCTCGAGAGTTTGTCCAAAATCCTATCGAGTTTATACTCAAAAGACTCGAAATTTTGAGAGGAGTCTGAATATGATCTTTGTTTTTGAGTTGAAGAGTCGAACATAAATATGTATCCATAGTCTTGGTTGCAGAGCCTATTATAGTATATTTTATACTCTAAAGTCTCATAATTTCCTGTAGAAACTAATGGTGATTTTTGTTTATGTTTCTAAGTTCAATTTGTAGACAGGGTGTTTTGAGCCTAGTTTTTGGCAACCGGAAGGGGTAAAAGTGGTTTGTGAACACCACTACCTTAGTTGCAGTTCGTAGGATTCTCATAGAAGATTGAAGAATTATTGTAACAAAGCATTTATTTCTTGTCATATGAACCATAATAAAGAGGCCACTCCCCATTGGAGAAAGGACTTGGAAATGTAGTCTAAGCAATGAATGAACTACATTATCAATTTGGTTGTGCTCTTATTATTTGTTTATGTTCTCTCTTCATATTTTCTGAAATTTCATAATTTCTCCTTGATTTATATGCTTAAGTACATAAAATGTTTTTAATCATGCAAACACACTTGAACACATTTTAAATAGACCAAAGTCACTTTTAAATTAATTGGATCAATTATATTTTACCTAATAACTAAAATATTTCTTAAATATCTACAACCTTTTCTATTTTCACAGGGATGTGCTCATCATCTACCAAAAAAGTAACTAGTAGTGATCATGTGCTAGTGACACAACTAGATCCAGGAAAGCATGCCTCAGAATGTGCAATGTCATTGTCAAAATCCGATGCATATTCCAGTGTTGTTCAAGGGGTGTAGTATTGACATCAACTTTGTGGGGTTTATCAGTCTTAGTGATTGATGTTTCACTCAGGGGAAGAGATTTAAAATGGGTACCAATATGATGGTGTGTCAGTGTAGGAATGACATTCGTACCAACACCAACCTATGTAAGGTTCATACACTAAGGATCAAACTCATACAAAAACTCCTGTAAAAAATAAAGAGAGTTTTTATAAGCCCTCATAAGCGTATAAAAATTAAAGTTGTAAATAAATAAATGGTATAACTAAATATCTTCATGCTTACACCATAGTGACGAATCTTATGCATTAAGTTTTTAATTCTTTCCTTTGTCAATTGTGTCTTCGGTCGAATATCAAATAAAGAAGTGAGCTCATTTTTTGATCTTATCAAAATATTCTATATTGCTTGCACTAGATGTGTAGAGGAATGTATTTCCTCATCTGTAATCTCTTCCTCAAGATGATATTTGGACTTCTTGAATGCTAGTCCCTTCCCCTTTTCCCCTTGGGACTATGGTGTTTCCAATAACGTTGTTGGAATTATTGCTAATGTGTTGTAATTGATGGAAACCTACTTGATAAAGATGTCAACATTATGGTAGTAGGATGATTATATAGGATGGTACAAATGTGACAAAGAGAATGAACAAAGGAATATCATTCAGAGATAGATGAATGATAAAGGTGAAGATTGGGAATGTATACGGGGGTCCTGTGAAGAAATTTCGCGTACATATGTAGGTATGGTGAAGCAAAGTCATGTAAATATTTCGCACCATGGTAATTGGAATACCAGGGGTATTTACTAAGGGATTACTAAGGGATTGGACTAAGGTATTGGCTAAGGAAATTTCTATATAAGGAGATGGAGATCAAAGTATTATGTGTGTATGTTATGGGTTATTGATGTATGATTTTATCTAAAACAAGTTTTCACCAAGGAGCATGGAGGAGGTACATATCTGATAGATTCTAAAGTATAGTAGAGACTATTGAATATGCTTGCTTGATATTTTATGATTATGACTAACAATGATTGATATGTTGTGGTAATGATACTCTGACATGAATGTGTGACAGTAAGATATTTAGAGTGAGTTTTTTGGTTGCAGTGAAGGAAAGATTCAGTGATTACATATATATACACAAGTTTGTATCTAAGAATTCATGTATGTACGCAGATATTCTTCTGGGTACTCACATATATAATATGTGTTAAATTTTTAGTATGTTTAGAATATGTACGTTGGTGTCAAGCATGAGAATTGTGTACATACATGGATGCTATTTGTAAATATCATGTATACATGCTAAGGTTTTGTAGTATGGGTTGTTAATAATTTTTGATCATTTCAGTTATGTTTCTTGTTGTCTGTCAATTATGTCTCTTTTATGATAATCCTTGTTTGACAGTACCGGTTGGGTTGAATTGATTATGGTATGGAATGTTAACTAGTGATGATGTTGGTGTATAGCGTGATATGTATTTGATTTAGTGATATGTGATGGACCTTTTATTATGTGATTAAGTGATTGATACAATGGTACAGTAAATCATATTTAGTTATTAGTGTTTTGAGATTTGTACACAAGTATTCTTTAGGGGAAGCGCGTACATATGTAGTTATAATTCAGAATAGTAGTGTATACCTTCTGACATATGATTGATCAGGGGGACAGGATCTGATTCCCGTGATGAACAAATTATGGTTTAATATGCTTTTAAATGATTGTGCACTGATATGATCTATTATTTTGATTTGTTTGCATTAGTTTATTGATATTTATTGATTATTTTTTCGATGTTTATTTAATAATTTGGTTCAGTGATTGAGTGATTGAATTCAATGATTGCTTTCAGAACTGTTATTTGATATTGGGCTTAAATTGTGGAAGTGGGTCCAGTCTTAAAATATGATGAAAAGTGGCCTAAAGATTTGATGTTTTGAGTCAGGTGGATCCAGTATAAAATATTATGAAACATGGTCCATAGAGGTGTCGAGGGTTGGAGCCTTTGGTGAGGAAATCAAAGCTTCCTTACAGTGGTAGCTGGTAAATCTGCTCAAGGGGTAGAATCTCCCTTCCTATCAGAGTAGGTAAACGAGATTAGGTGGGTTCTTGTGTACTGGTATGAGTTTACGCCAATACAAGATTGTAAAATATTCCTTTATAATAAAATATGAAGACAGAGATGACAACAATGGTGGTTTTCTCCCACATTGGCTTTCCACCTAAAAATATTAGTTTCCTCATGTATTGTTGTGTTTCTTATGTGTCATGGTTTATTATTCTCTTACTAATCATGGTTAATGTTTAATTAATGTCTAATGAAGTATTGATGCACTGGTTCAAGTTGAATAGATGATGAAATAAATAAAAAGTTAGTTAACTAGATATACGTTATTTTTATTCATCAAAATCGTGCACATACACTATTTTACTTAATGATAGTATCATACAAAAATTTGAATAATAAATGGAAATTTGAACCGAGTTTAAAATATTGATTCACCCCCCCCTGCCCCCCTCCTCTCAGTATTTTTCCAAACAATTGGAATCAAAGTAGGTGACTCCATTTGAATCTTAACTGCTTGAATTGGATTAGGGGTGATGGGAAAGAAGCAAAATAAGTGATCATACCAAAGGAATAATTAAATTTAATAAAGCAGCGACAATGATGTGTTTGATGTTGTGGCAATATTTTCATTTATGGGTCAAGGACAATTTACCACAAAAGAGCAAGGAAAGTCGAAAAAAATGGACATTAAAGGTATGATTATGCTAAGTAATGATGATTATGAAAGTAATATATCATATGTAGTAGATGTTAGCAAATATTCAACATTGGAAGCACCCTAAATTCTATTGATCAATAATGAAGAAGAAATTAACAAAGACTTATCACGTACAATTTTTGTTCTACTTGTGATCCATTTCCATATTCATGTAGTAAATATGATAATGATGATGATAATGAATCAACATAAATTTCTCTCATAGGTAAAAGTGAAATTAATCATTTTAAAGAGAAAACATATTCGAAAATAATGGCCATAGAGGCATAAATTACAAGGCTCGCAGATGAGAATAGATATCATCAAAAGTTACTACAACTATTTGATGAAAGGGATTGTACCTACAAAGAATAAATCATCATATTAAAGCATTGGTTAAAAGAAGGAAGTAAAATTGAAGAATGAATGAGGAAGCATTATAAGGAATATTAATGTCAGAGACTACAGGATGAGATAGAATCATTAAGAAATAAAGTAAATAAAGAGGATACAACATCTGAGGAGCTTAAAGAAAGAACCAGTTACTGTGAAGGACTTGAAGAAGAAATCATTTCTCTCATATCATATCTTGAGAAATCAAACAAACTATATGAGGAGATTATTCAAGTATATGAAGAAAAAGAAAATTGGATTAAGAAGGAAATCATCGAGTTAAGAATTCAATTAGAAAAGACTATAAGTGAAAAAGAGGTTAAGGTAATTATTCTATAAGGTAGAAATTAAGGTTTCTAGATAGCTCAAAGATATTGGATAATCTTCTTAGCAGTAAAAGGTAACCCATAATTAAATCTGGTCTTGGTTTTCATGAAACTATTAAAGGAGAATCTATTTCACAAGATAGTGAAAGGAACTTAAAGGGTAACAATGCAAAACTTGAAGTGCTCAATAAAGAGATAAGAATTCAACATGACCAACAACCAAGGAAAGTGAATTTTCAAAGGAAATCATCTATTACTAAGTATAGAAGTGTCAATAGATTCTATCCTTTGAACAATGATGTTGAATTTTTTATTTTTCATAACATTAGACACCTTGTAGCCAATTGCAAAAAAATCTTTACATGAATATTAGCAGCTCCCAGGTACTCAGGTTTCTTTAGAGGATATTGTTTTTCTTGCAACATATTTGTTCACAAAGTTATTGATTGAAATAGAAGGAATATGAAACAGAAATATTATGATTATTATGCTCCCTTTTTTGGTCATATAAGATGTTATTCTTGTAACAAGGTTGGGCATGTAGCAAAATAATGCATGAATAAGTCAATGGATCACACACATACAATATGGCAAGTAATCAGATAAGAATATTGATGCCTCTCATAATAGGCAGAAATAACAAGAAGAGATAAGGTGTGGTATTTCTCTCTGCTCATTTGACGATGAAGATGAATGGTACTTAGACAATGGATGCTCTCATCACATGATTGGACATAAGTGCAAGTTTGATTCTCTCAAGAAAAAATAATATGGTAAAGTTATTCTTGAGAATATGAGACATTATTAGTTCAAGGGCCAAAGAAAAATATTTTAAGCGTAGTTCAAATAGATGATAAAGGAAATAAAATTGCGTTTACTCAACCAAATGCAAGGTTATAGATGAAGAAACTAGAAAGGTCATAGCAAGAGAATATAGAAATACAAACAAATTATATGTGTTTGTAGAGAAGAATTCAGGCTAAAATGAGAGGGATATTTCCTCTCTTTCATATTCAAAATAAAATAATATGGTATTTACTGTAGTACATTTCACTAACATTGATTGCAGAATTAATGCAAGGAACATGACCTAATTAAGAACAAGTGATGGTTAGCAGGTCCACAAGATCAATGATGTATGATCTCAGGGGGAGTTATGCATATGTATATCTTGATAATATGGCTCCACGCTATTTTGATATTCATTTGGTATTACTGACATGACATCTAATGTAGTAACAGTGAACGGGAACAAACAGTACAGGCTCACAGGAGTTGTGGTTATGAAAGTTCATCGTTTTACTTTTTGTATGTAGATCACATGAAGGACAGTAGCGTATATACGCAGGTTTTGATCTAGATAGTCATGTATGTTTCTCTTAGATGAAGAAACAATGGGAAAAACTCAAGGAAAGGTTCTGATATGCTTTAGTCAGTTTTTCTTTGGCTTTTTTGTTCTAATGTTGATTGATTATTGTATGTTTATGCTCAGATGCTACTTATAAGTGGTATTAATTATCATGTTTTATGAGTTGTTGAAACATGGAATTGCTACTTCAGTTATTTTGATGGATTTATTGATTGATGAAGTTGGATATGATCATACCTGAAAATGAATATTTGGTACAAGTTCAGGGGGAGCATTTTCTATGCTTCTAATTGTGCATTGTTAGAATTATGATTTCTTGAGCATTCCTTGTTGCTTAATGATGTTAATGATAAGTAAATATATCATTGGTGAAGTATTGGTGATGTTGCTGAAAACAAATGTCTTTCCGAAGTTTTGGATGATTACTATAGAAAAGTTGATCTTACGTGATACACTTGATGGAGAAGATGTTCATGCTATGGTTGATGATTCTCTCACTACTTTCTATCGTTTTATATGTTTCTGTCATTATGTCTTCCATGATTCTTAAGTTGCATATGGTGAAGTTATGGATGATTCCTATATATATATATATATATATATATATATATATATATATATATATAGTTCTTGAAAAGTTATTTGGTTCTCAAATATGGTGGTGATGCATGTATATGTTATCCATATGCTATATTTGATGATATATATGTTTCTTGAGGATTTTTTGAATCTACATATATTTAGCATCATGATCTTGATGATATGAGATCAAGGAGATGGGTTACTAAGAAATATTGATTGCAAAGTATTATGCTTGGTTGATGATGACAAGTTCATATTGTTATCTCTATGTCATAGGTTAACAATAGTGTATGATTACTTGAGTTTCATATTGGTGAAGTTGTTTATGGTGTGATATTTCTTATTACATGAAGATAATGGTCCAAAAAAATGATGTTGTTGCCTATGAATTATAACTCTTCATATGTGATTAAAAGGCATGTTACATGAAGACAAGATGATTATCGATATATTGTTGCTATAACTGCTTGGTGATGCTTGAAAGCATTTCATATTTGGTCACATGTTAATGTTGTTGAATATTGATGCTACATATCTCTATCTTACTTCATGATGATGATAAAGATGTTTGTGTTGCAGGATCCTCTATGGTGTATGATGGTTTTTGATGACTATCATGGTCTTGCTACCTCACTATTGAGGTATTTGGTTTTGGTTATAAATGCCATATATGTCTCTTGATGTGATACGAATGTAAAATAGCATTCACCAATGGTATTCATCCACCCATGAAATTTACCCATGGTATTGTAAATGGAATCCACCCATGGAATTCATACACCCATAGTATTTATCCCTCCATGAAATTTACCCATGGTATTGTAAGTGGAATCCACCCATGGTATTGTAAGTGAGATACACCCATGGTATTCATTCACCCATGATATTTACCCACCCATGGAATTTACATGTGGCATTGTAACCAAAAGAGGCTATAATTAACAAGTCAAATTTTGTAAAAGGACAAATTCTCCACCACAATGTAGCTCTTATAGTTATTATATATTTTAACAAAAAGTTTATTTGTGGTTTTATTTACTATGTGTTCTCTCCTTTTGCTGGCATTTCAATTTTCAGAGATTGGGGGCCTCCCCCCCAAGACCCATTTCAATTTTACAGATCTTGGGGCCTCCCCCCAAAATCCATATCATTGGTATCAGATTTAGGTTACAAATCAATGGGAATGAGGGTTTTATGCATATTTCAGTTCCAAATTTTTTCAGCAATATTCAACCAACTTCATGCATGTGCTACGACCTTCACAATGCATTTTCTTCGGCAAAGCAAGAGAATTTTTTTCATATTTTTGTAGGAATGTTTTTGGGGAAGAGATTTTTTAGATCAGATCTAAATATTTTGGAGCAAAATTTACAAATAATAATAATATATATGGATTATTTGTGAAAAAATACCCAAATTCAGAAACAAAATTGGCTGAATTGGAGTCTGGATGAGGGAGATATCATTGATTTAAAATCAGTAGTGTTGTAGAAATTTTTCTGACGATAATTTGTGGACGACGGATCTCCTATAATTTTTTACAGTTTCTATGCAAAATTTAGGAAAATTGATTATAGATATGGGCTCCCCTTGGAAAATAACCCAATTTCAAAAAAGCAACTAGCTAAATCGGATTTTAGGTGAGAGATATATCGCTGATTTAAAATAAGTTATTTTTTCAGAATTTTTGTGACAATGGGACAGTTGCAGCGCGAATTTGAGTTTTCGGCGTGTCCATATAGGGATTTAAATCACATGGGAAGATGAAGAATGGTAATTATATTTCAAATATAGGTGATAATAAATATTTTGAGTTGTATTGATTTAGTGATGCCCATTTTAAATCTTGAGCAACATTCGGAGCGGGTTCCCTTTGGAGACATGCCCTCCCACCCCACTTTAGTAGGCACCTACTTCACATTCATCAGCTTCATCATAGCATCATTTAACTTGGGTTATCTAGATATGTGTGCTACTACCCTAGGATATGTAGGTACCTACTACTTCATCAACTGTCAACATCACAGTTATGGGTCAACCACACAAAGTCCTTGTCATCGAAGTCCATTTGCTAGGCTGCACATTGTTAGTCTCACAGTTGGTCATAAGAATTACATGGTATCTTTATCCTCATATATTTCTTTTTCATGGTTATGGGTCATCCACAAATCCATGCTTCATCTAATTCCACTTGTTAGGCTACACACTATCAATATCACAGTTGGTCACAAGCATTACAGAGTATCTCTATTCTCGAATATTCGGTCATCATGGTTATGGGTTAACCACACAAAATCCTTCTCTTTAGTGGATCTTCATATTCAAAAAAGGCTTCTTAGAAGGGAACTTCACGCAATGGGGACCATTGCTTCTTAAGGAGAGAAGAATGATCTAAATGGAAAATTGCATCCATCCATGGTATTCATCCACCGATGGTATTGTAAGTGGTTTTTGTAACTATGTATTTGATGCATGGGTGGATGAAATACGTTGTGCTTAATAGGGGAGGTTTCTTTCCTACAATCAAGTAATAGGTCAATTGGTTTGTTAGATTGTTAGTGGAAAAAAATAACATGTAGTAAACTAAGTAAAGGACATAGCATGCTACAATAACAAAGAAACAAAATACTCGTGTACAATAAGAAGCTCAATCAAGTCAAACACATTAATAATTCAAATGGAGAACTATATCCCTTTTATTAGTTGTTGGGTATAAGAGAACAAGATGCTAAATCACTTGCAATGCATCCTTAGAGCTATGGAGCTCTAATATTCAAGACAAGGGGGTATCTTCCCTTTAGGCTTCTCACAAGCCTCTCTCTCTCCTCAATGAGTGGTAGAATAACTAACACTTGGTGAATTTCTTCTCTTGTATTGAGGTGTTGGGTGGCCAATAGTTGAATCCTTCCACTCCTTGCTACTTGGACAACACAATGTTGGTTTTCTCTCAAGCAATTTGGTCAGCATAATAATGTGTTCTCATGTTCCTCTTCCCATGGCAGTATTTTATAAACAAATTTCAAAATTTCCCTCCCTCTCTTGGTAAAATATGGATGTTGACACAAGAGTGGGAGTTTGATTCCTTTGTGTGTTGCACTAAGGCCTCAGGTGGCTCTAAGTCAGTTGTACTTGGATAGCTTGACTGGGAATCTTCTTCTTCAATTGTGCCAAGTGGTCTCGAATGGTGACTTTGCACATACCTGGGACCGTGTGGCTATATAAGGGATAGTCGCGATGATCTTCCTTTCTATCGAAGAAAAGGTAGCGTGGATCACTTGGGGTCAGTGCTTTATGTGTGCTATTTAATAAATTTTCCTGATTAACCTTAGGAAAAGTCAAATTTTTCAGGTCCTGAAATGTCTTCCTTCCTTGTTGTTAGCATAGTTCTTTTCTAAGTCACGAGTCCATTTCATAGTTTTATTATTAGGATTAAACTTTGAAAATTTCAAAATTAAAAATAAATAAATAAATTGGTCGCTACCAGAAATTCCGGAAGTGCCAGTTTTAGTCTTTTTGGACAGTCTATTATTTTCCTGTTTCTGTCTTTTTCTTTTTTATTCCAATGCTACAGAAATTTCTGGAAGCATACTATGTTTTTAAGAAATAAACAAAAAAGTGCATCCGCTTTTACCAAGCCACGTGTTGTAGTGTAAATACACCTCAAATATTTTTTAAATGTTTTCATATCTCATGATAGGTGTCATATGTAGTTAGTGTAGTTGAATTCAAGTCATGGTATACGTTAATGTCTATGTGTCAACTCGTAGTAATGCACTTAACTGTTAATATCATCATCCTGTCAACCCCGAGTCAGTTAGACGTATGTCAAAGTACGTGTTTTTCTAAACGGAGGATATCGTGGTCATTAAGCTTAACGCCATAACCATTTGGTTGGTCACACAGCAGTGCTGCCAAAATTTTTGGCCAATTAACAACAAGACAGCAGAGGTGATTGTTAGTCATAGATCTGCTTGTCTCAAGCCACCTGGAGTTATCCATACGAAAATACGCAGCCAATTGAAGGTAATGATGCATTATCACATGATGCACATCACAGTGACAGATATTTTCAATTATGAAGGTTTATTTGCATGGGGTGATGAACCTTAGATTTTTTTTTTTTTAACCAACAAAAAAGCAGGAGGGCTGTAATTTGAGTTTTTAGCTGTTGGACATAGAATTTTTTAGAGTCATAGTTTGAAGAGGAGTCTGGATTTCAAAGAAGGATACAGGAAACACTTGTAAGTTGAAACTCCTCCAACTCTTCCACCTATCAGTTACAAGATACATAGTCATTTATTTCCTGAAGATGACTAAAATAGGTGGAAACATAAATCTAATTGAGCCACTAGGTGCAGACCTAGTGGATGAAAATTCGAGGGTAAGAAGATTTTTTATCTAGACAGGGTGGTATTCTCTATGCACCAGGTTAGGGAGCTCTCACTCAGGAGTAGCTCAAGAGTTTTCTAAATCTTTTAATGGAGTAGCTATAGTTTATGGACTTACTTTGTAGGTTTCTAAAGACTCCATTTTTGAAGCCTTTAACCTTCCACAGGAAGGAGAGAGGTGGTTTAAAGGGCAATTTATCATAGGAGGACATGTCAATAGCTTCCTCAAGGATGCACACAGGGATCCAAATTGGGAAAGGGGCATTCCAAGAAGCTATCTTAAGAATGACTGGGAAGAAGTTGTTAAGTTTATCAAGATATACCTCACTTGTGAAAGGAGGTATACATTTGTGTTCATCTATCACATGAGGTTTCTTTTTCATGTTGCAGGAATGAAGAAATTAAATCTACCATATTTCTTGTTGAAAATCATGACAAAGATGTTAGCAAGGGTTCAAATTCACACTATTTTTTCAGAGTATAGCTTGTATCATCAATATTTAATCAAGGTTCTAGTTGAAGAAGAGTTAGGGAAGAGAAATAAAACTTGGGATCACTTTTTGTTTTATAGGGCAGGAAAACCTGCACCTACACCTCCAATTTCACAACCACACCCTCATCCTGCAAAAATAAGAACAAAGAGAAAGGAAAAAAAAAATGTATAAGAAGGCCAAGAGAAAGAAAGAAAAGGTTTCTGCAGTTAAAGCTGAGAGAAAGTTGGAAAAGGGAGAGATCTCCTCAGCAAATAAAACCAAATCTATGAAAATGGTGCCCCTTGTTTCTCCTTTTCTTAATGTCTACACCAGAGTCCGAAGAGGAAGGTCAGCAACTGCAGATAAATTAAAAGTGCAGGTGCTACCAGAAATTCCATAAGCACATATTCAGTAGAAGATGAAGAAATAATATTAGCCTACACAATCAGATGAAGAACTCCTTAAGGATGTTGGGTATGGCATCAACATTAAGAAGAAGAAAGAAGAAGCTAAACCTATTGTTGGTACTAGAAAGAGGCATACCAGATACAACAACAATTTTAGGCTTAAGTCCAAGGCCCTACATAATCCAAGCCTAATGACATACGTCATTGATATTAAAGGTAAATCTGAAGGTTAAAATACAGATCAATCCATGAATAAAAACAAAAACAAAACCCCTTCTGAGCAACACTCAGAACCCTCAAAGAGAATAAAAACACAAAAGGGTTCTAAGGAGGAAAAATCCACCGTCAAGGAAGTAGCCACAAGAGAAACCATATCCAAATCAGTTGTTGATAGCAAAAAATACTTAGATAAGCTTGTTGAAGTTGTAGCCCACATAGAAGGAAGGTAAAAAGGTTTTTTTTTAGACAAACACATTTTTCTTATCAGTCATAATTTTGCACAGCATGTTAAGTGTCAAGGAATATAAGTCTACACAGGATTTTCAACATTTTCTATCTGTTTTTTAAAAATAAACAAAATGCTAATTGGAAATTCCGATAACATTCCAGTTTTTTCACAATTACAGATTTTTACTAGAATTTCCGGTAGTGCCTATTTTAACTGAATTTTGACACCTGTCAGCAAAAATTTCCGAGCCTGTTAAGGATGGATAAGAACTCATAACCAAATGGATATAAAAAGTGATGGTGAAAGGTGGTTATGAGGTTGTTGGAGGTCTTATTAAATGGAGCTACATGGTTCTTTAAATACCCAAGACACAAGGAGATAAATCAGCAGAAAAAGGGGCAACATAACAACACACTCATCATTTCAGCCTGCATTTCTTATCTTCTTTCTTCTACATCTATCCTTTCTATTATATTTTTATGGGACATGGATGTAATGTCTTTTGACACCTATGTAATGTTAGGAGTAATGTTTCCTTATTTTTAGAAGAGATGGATTTGGTGCCTCTCTTGCTATATATACTAGTTATAAATACCATTTCCAGGTTGGATATTGGTCTACCTGAAGACTGAATATAATAAAAATCATTTTTACTTCATGCTGGAGGATTTTGTGACTCAAGGAACATTTAATGTGTGGTGTGTGTATTTTATTTGTTAATTTCTTCTAAATATGAATTGCAACAATTAGTAAGGTGTGAGTGAGAAACTGTTAAAGGATTTAATAGTAAATTATCTGCTTTTAGTTTTCTGCAAATTATATGTGTGTTATAGAACATGTCAGTGAAGATTTCATAAAGGATTTTTGGAATAATTTATACCTGTAATCTATTTTTTGAATGTTGTTTTCCCTTCAAAAACATAGTTTGTGTAAAGAGCCATCATCATAGCTGTGTGAATAATTTAGGATAGGAATATTTCCTAGATAGGTACTAGCTATCTATCTTCTCCATTTGTAAACTCTGCTCCCTATACTACCAATTTAACCACACAATTTATACTTGCCAAATGCATGAAATTCTTAAAGAATATAAAAATAATTTCAAACTCTTTGAGAAGCCATCCCGCCACTCAAACAACCCTTTTAAAATTTGAAATGAACTATGATATGTAAGGCTTACTCCTTATGTAGTCAAGGAGTGACTCCTTGTGCTAACACCTGTAAATTCTTATTTATACCTTCTGCTTGACATTTCCTAATGTCTTTTGATTGTA
Organism: Pinus albicaulis; assembly: GCA_034641835.2. Lineage (NCBI taxonomy): Eukaryota > Viridiplantae > Streptophyta > Pinopsida > Pinales > Pinaceae > Pinus > Pinus albicaulis. The sequence continues at coordinate 636,253,085 of CM076573.1, forward strand.
ATATTTTCTAGTGATAACATTTTCCCCCTAATATGTGATGTCTAGGAAGAACTATATAGCCGAAATACATTATAGGCTTCTTCTTTTTTATTTTTTCTTTTTTTTGTATAATCCATTTCAGAGAGAGAGAGAGAGAGAGAGAGAGAGTAACTTACGTGAAACTTGAGGTTGGAGACCCCTTTTCATGAGTAAAAGAAGTACCATGATTTGTTGGAAACCCAGAAGAGATAAAATAAATACAATATTTCTACGAGTCGAGCATGTCCCATGCTCACGATGTTTTTTCTAGTTAAGCTTATCTGAAATATAGAGGTCTTACCTGTGTCACTTGTGTGGTGGTGACCTACTGTTTGGTTGATGACGATGGTTAATGATGCCCTCAGGGGTGTTTTTTCTTTGACAGTAGGTTGAATGTGGTGCCCACATGAATAATCTTGGTATGGCATATTTTTAGAGTATATTCTCATTGTATGCATGGATTTCTGACATGGGACCTTCTCGTGTAAGAATTGCTGAAAGAGATGCTTATGATGGCACAACTTTTCGACAAATTCTGACACAGTGCAATGGTTGTGAATTACGATACCATCTTGAAATGAAAGTTTATGTTGTATTCGAATGTCAGGAGGATCGATGACATCAATGGGAAATGATGACTCCCATTGTGCCATCGGAGAATTCCCCTATTGAGGTGAGGAGCCATTCAAGGTACTACCTCCTTCTTGGAATATGGTTTTTGAAGTCGAAAAGAAGGAAGCCTCAACCGGCCAAGAGAAGTACTGATGCAAGGGACCAGGGTCTCTAATGTAGTAGGTGAGGTGTGATAGGTTAAATTAGGCATGATGATGAGAAATGGTTTTACTGATGATGGAATTTCAGTGGCCCAAGGTCAGATCTTGTAAATGCAAGCGGCGACAGTCATAAAAATTTCTGGAGAGGAAATCCCTAGGGATGGTAGGACAAGAAATCCCTAGGGTCGGTAGGACATCCAGGGTGGGTATGTGTTTGTTATGAGTGTCATGGTGGGTTTGGATAAAGGATGTGAAGCTCGGACCAAGGGTGATTAGGGATCTCTATCAGGTGAGAAATGTGAATGGATGGGTGGGAGTGTTCTCCTAAAAAAATATTTGTACACTTGCCAAAAGAATATAGAATGGGTTTGGATGTACAAACACAGAGACGGGTGCCCCAATAAACATGAAAATGATCCCTCACTTATGGTGTGAGGAGGGTGTTTTTTGCTGAGGGTGGAAGCCCCATTGGTTAGTCTCAGTGCGAGGGTGGTGAAGTAGATGAAAAGTGTTATAGATGGGCTATGTTGATGGGGGTGTGGTAGGTAAAGTGCGAGATGCAGTGATCCATATTCGATCTACTTATGAGAATGGTAGTCCAGGAAAGGGGTTTTATCCTTACATGGGTAAAACTTGACTTGATGTATGATGGATGAATGAACATGAAGTGCTTCCTGGACTTAGATGTTATGGCCATGGCTCCAGATTTTTGATGTATGGTCTACTTGAGTGATGGACACCATGGAGGGTGAGGTTCTACCGAATGAAAATAATTTTTATCATGTGCAAGGTGAGGTGATGATAAACATGGCCAGGTGACTGGAACCTATGGTTGATTCCTATGGAGAAATTATGTCATGACATACAAAGCTTCTTTGGGGAGCCTATCATGTTGGGGATAGAATGATACCTGCTCTTGTGACTTGTCGTGCTTGTAATACCTACAACCGATACCCCAAGTGAGAGTATATTTTCTATTCAAACATATTGAAAATAATGTTAAATGGAAGGTGATAAGAGAGGGTGTACTTGTTTTAACTGAATAATATATATATTCTGAGCCGTGGATGTGTGAAGCCTACTTTGGACGTGACGAGGTGTTGATCATTGTGTTTCTTTCGGCTTTGCAATTGGGAATTCTGAGCTCCCATTATGGTTTATTGAATAATAAGAAAAGGGTGATATAAGGGTCAATATGGCTCATTTCAGGTCACTTGTGTCGTTTGAGAGCTTGAGGTCAAATCTGAGCCCCTACTATCGAGCCTTTCTTTTAGTTGCGATCAACCTGAGTACCCGGGATTCACGTCATCAATGTCAGGTAGGGCTCTAAACTTCCTGTAATTCAATTTTTTCAATTTTTTCTAGGGGGTCCATACAAATCAGGATTTTACGGATCACCTGACTCTTTTTTTCCTTGATCACGTGGGTGATCAAGGCAGAGGCACGCGAACCTTGTGGGGAACGAAACTTTCTTGTGAGGTTACTGTGCATGGCTATGTTTTTTCATGATGACCAACGTGTTTTTTCTTGATACAAACATGTGAACATCATGTCTGTGTATAAAATAGGCATGATGATGAGCCAAAAAAATTTTGTTTAAAACTTTCTATTTTTTAATTTTTGGGTCACTAATTGGGTTTTTTTTGGTGATAGGCTGTTATGGTGCGAGCGTGATTGGCCTGACCAAGGCATTGTTGTGGCCCAAGATGCCAATGCATGGGGTCTCCTAGCACAGTGGGGCCTGCTAAAGTTATTGGAGAATGATATCCTTCGATCACAGGATAGCCAGTTGCCTTTCCTGATCCTCTTTTGGAATAGGAGATAGAGATTGATGGTCTTGCAGCGTAGGGATGTTGCCATCTTTCTGAAGACGGATGTGTACTTTGTGACCAGTCTACTACCTCAGGGTGAGGCACTACCACACCTACTTCCTCCTTGTCGGGTGAATATTCAGCACTGGGTGGCGCAACACTACGACGGTGTGTCATTTATCCAGGGGTCCGTCAGTATTGATTCAGTGAGGAAATTGGCTAACCATTGTGCCTTGGCGATGATAGTTCGCCTAAATTTGTCGTCTCATGTGATATTTTTATTGAACTTTTGGGTTCGTAAAAATAAGAGGATATCATCATACCAAGGATTGTCAGTCATCACTAGAAAGAGATGCTCCTTCGATAGTGAGTTGTTGACTAGGAATCCTTTAGTCTGACTTGGGAGGTCAGTGATGAACTCAGATAAGATCAAAGCTTTCTTACTTTTGGGGGAGCTGAAATTTAAGTCAAACTCATACAGTATGACTACCCATCGAGTGTATTTTTGGTTCATCAAATGGTGGGTCAGCAGGTATCTCATGGGGTTGATAACTGTGACGACTTTTGTAGCCTGCAAGATAATGTAGTGTCGAAGCTTTTGGACTGCGTGTATAAGGGCTAGGGAAGTTTTTTTTTCGTGTTCATACCTTAATGCAAGGCCTGATAATTTTTTACTAACATAATAAATTACGTTCTTTACCTTCGGGTCCGTCTTGGATTAACACCTTGGCTAAGGCAGTTTCTGACACTAACAAATATATAGTGTAATATTTGTCGTAGTTTGGTGTGTTGATCAATGCGGTTGAAGAAAATGTGCCTTTTAGCGCCTAAAATTATTTTTGGGCTTAATCATCCCATTTAAATGGGATATCCTGATGGAGAAGGCGTAGGAATCCATGTGCACAAGTGGTGTAATCTGGGACAAAGCGTCATAGGAAATTAGCTTTCCCCTGCCAGATTTGGAGTTGCTTGAGGGTTCGTGGTGGCAGCGCCTCTTTGATAGCCTGGACCTTGAGGGGGTCCACTCTAATCCCTTGTTGGGATACTATAAAGCCTAAAAGTCAACTTGCGTTGATGTAGAAGATGCACTTGAGAGGGTTCAAGTGTAGGTTGTAATGTCGACATCTTTGGAATAACAACCGTAAATCTTATAGATGATCACTTCTCTTCTTGGATCAAACAATGAGGTCCTTTAAGTAAGCGAGGATAAGGTGGGTGAGGTCATGGAAGATATAGTTCATGGCTCGGTGGAAAGTGGCTCCAATGTTTTTAAGACCGAACGACATGACTTGGTATGCGAAAGTGCCCCACGGGGTGGTGAATGTTGCCTTGTATCGATCGACATGCCGAATTTGAATTTAGTTATACCCTAAGAAACCATCCATGAAGGATAGGGCCTTGTGTCCGACGCAAGAATCAATGACTTGGTCGATGAATGTGGTAGGGTAGTTGTCTTTTGGACAAGCTTTGTTCAAATCTCGTAAGTTAGTACAGATGTGAATGGTGCCCTATTTTTTCATGACGGGAATAGGGTTGGAAACCCATTATGTGTAAGTTATGGGATAGATAAACTCGGCTTTGTGAAGCTTGTCGATTTCTAGCTTGATTTCTTCTGCCTTAGATGGGTGTAACTGACATTTTTTTCTGGCATACCGGTGGTATGTCGGGCCAAGTGTCAATATGGTGCTCTACGATAGTGGGACTAAGCCCTAACATTTCTTAATAATACCATACAAATATGTCTCTATATTCTTGCAACAAGTTTGTGTAAGAGATTACTTTGTCTGGGGAGCATGCTACCCCGAGTGAGATTTCTTCAATTTTTTATGGGTTTCTAGAGATATTTACCTTGATGGTTGGTGAAATATTGGACATGTTCCCTTCTTCGAACGCATCAGGCATCGGGATGGGATTTTTGAACTAGTAAACTTTCCCAGATGGGAGGAAATATTTTGATTCAATAGCTTATATCTCTTGGTTTTATCGGTTGTTCAGGCTAAATGTATTTTCAGGAATAAAAAACGAGTGGTAATGCATTGCATCCCACAAACAATCTGGTTTTTTCATGGAATCCAAAATATCCTCATCTGAATGGAATAAGGTATCTAAGGGGGAGTGATTTTGTGTGATGCCATGAGGAGGTGGTTTGGTCCTATCAGAGCTAGTTGATAGACATGAATATGATTCCATAGTTGATTTTGTGGAACTAGATGAGGTCAAGAGGGTGCAGACGGATTGAGTTTTCACTTTCGATGGTACAACTACTTTTGTACTTGTAGCGGTCTCGATACTAATTAAAGATGAGCAGAAAACATGAGTCATGGTTCCTATGCATGATGCGATGAATTGTATGTGGTGTTGTGTGTCGTCGACGTTGGATGGTGGAGTAATTTCCATTGTGCTAGCTTGCATGAGAGCAAGCCTAGGTTCCTCACGTGGCGTACTAAGGTTACTTGCACTTTCCTGGATTTGGAAGTTGTGTTGAGTTCAAAGGCACCTAAATGTTTCCATTAAGGGACATGACTCTGTTTCGTGATTATGGCCGGTGCAAATGGTGCGCGGTATCACGGTGCTTATCAAGTAGATAGTATGAGAACCAACACTACTCTTTGTCCCTGAGGTGGACACTCAGAAATTATTGGGCATTAGGGCATGATCCTCTTTTTCCATCTCCAATTTTTTGGTTTTGGATGGTCTAGCTCCTTCGGGGAGTTTATGCTTAATGATACTCTTGCCACACGTAGCCTTATGAGGTACTCACAATTCATCGTATGGTGGAATTGTGAGAAAATTCTGCAATAGCATCGTGTGATATTCTTTTGATTAGACAGATTTATCTACACAATGGGAGTGACCATGCGAAGGTTGTTCATAAGGTTCTTCAGTTCCTTACATTGATTGACTCAGTGGTCGATTCTATTGCATAGCCCGCATGCCATATTTGACTGATCCTAGGCCCTACTAGGACAGTGGGTTGTTTTAGCTCTCCTAACATTTTTCTATTGATGGGGGGAAGGTTGCCTTTCATTAGGTTGTATTGGCTCTAGAAAAACTATATCTAGGTGCTGTGCCTCCAATGAGTGTATGATGTCTATAAAAGGGCGTACTTTGAAGATGTAAGTATAGTGTCAAGTCTGATGGTTGCCTTGAAAGACCAAACAAGATTTTCCTTCTTCGGTACTCTCTCCCCTTTATGTTGTTGAAGTGATCAGATACCATTTGGGGAGAAATTCTAGGTCTAATCATTGGGCGACCAAATGGTTACGTGCGTTGCATAATGTGTAGGTTGTTCATATCCGCAGAGGGTGGTTGGGGGTGATGATGTGCCCCTTTACTGGCTAGTTTTCTGTTGACACAAAGAGAATGGACCTGGTTGTCACATCTTCTTGCATTGTCAAAATTTCCATGGATTTTGTACCTGATCTATCTGTTGCGGCGAGGCATACTATGGCCATGCGTAAATTGTTTAACGCTAAATGGAATTGGGGGATATAATGGCAATGACAAACTGGGTGGTCATCAGAACACACCCGACACGAATACTAAACTGCTCGTAAGCCATCATAGTATACAGGGTCAATAGGATAACATCTCTAAAACAGCTCTAGGGCTGCACAGTCAACAATGAAGTGATCGCATTCATCACATAATGCACAAAGTTGAATAGGAGGTGGAGGATGATACTGGGGGGGAGGTGGTCGTTTAGGTGACTCCCTCGCCTCTTGTAGGTACAGTAAGGTTCTAGGTTTTTCTTATCCATCTACATGGGTGGATTTGAGGGATCCTATTGGTATGATTTCTCTAGGGCCTGAAAGGCATCCCTATATCGTGGCATCTATGGGCAGTGATGAGTGTAATTCCAATAACGGTCACAGATTACACACACGTGGTTTGTGTGTAATGCTTTCCCTTGATTTTATGTGGCATGTTCCTTTTTATGGGAACTTGGGGTCGCGAAATTTCTTTCGGTGCTTAGAAGAGGTTTCAATTCATCTAATTCCAGGAAAATATTGGTAGGATGGCCTATGGTATCACATAACGCACAAGGTTTCAATGCCCTCGGTATGTTGGGATTTTATATTTTCTTCCCTTTTTTGTTGGTTTTCTTGGTCGCTCTAATTGGTGCTGCTACGGGAGTTTCATTAACCGATGTCGCCTCCTAAGGAGTGATAGGGGTTATCCCTGTAGAAGTAATACCAAGGCTTCCCAGCATGGTTGGTGGGACCAAATACCATACATTTATTGTGAAAGACATGTTTGGAAATGTTACAGTATCCAAGACTTGCTTTGACACAAAACCAGGTGGAGGATATAAGAATGGGTTTTGGGAGATGGCGTAGGATAGGAAATCCATTTCAATGGCCTCGGTTTGCGTACTACTGGTATCCATCTCTTGGCTAGTTTCGGTGTTTGACGATAACATCATGCACACCGATGCCCCTATGATATTTGGGGCCGCCTCTGGTATGACAAGGGGATCTCCTAGGAATGATCCTAGGATTGATGATGGTTTTAATTGACTGGGGCCATATTCTTGGTACGGCATGAGTGACTCTGTATTTGTGTCTATGTAAGGTAGAATGACATCAAAATTTGTCATGGGTTTTTTATCATAGTATGTCATTTGGTCAACGTGATGATTCGATCCTTGTGGGGGAACATCATCACCCGTAAAACAGACGAGGCTATGGCAGTCATGACATACATATAAATCCACACAAGGAGTATATTGTAGTCAAGTTGAGTGTCTAAGACTTCAATGTATATGAGTATTATTTTTTTGGCCAAGTGAACAAGGACATTCTGATATAAACTGATGGGAGCAAAAGTTCAACTGTAATATTCTTTGAGCATGATGTTGGATGTATTTAGTTCGAGTGATCCCAACTTATGCCAAAAGGAATTTTACATGATGCATGTAAATGCACCTTCTTCAATGATACATCGATGTGTGGTGATATTTCGGATTGACACTGGTATCTAAAAGGCAACCAATGAAGGAAGCCTAGGGGTGGCTTTATCTAAGTCAAAATCCATTAGGCGTGAATTGGAATGGTCGATTGCACCTAATGCAAACAATAAGGCTTTCTGTTGTTTTGGGCAAGATTGTGGGACCTCTAATGCTGACATGGCAGAGGGAGATTGTGCTAAATTTTCCACGATGTTATAGTTATGAGCATCTTTTTAGTGGTGTCCTATGCGCCTAGTCGGGCCCTTCATCATCTTTGGAAGGGGTTCAATAGGTACTTTGGATATGGTCAATGGTGTAGTAGGTGCACTCATGCTTGCCCCTGATGGGTTAGTGTCTGGGGGGAGTCATAGTTTAATTACTTATCTGGAATAAAATTTCTTCACCAGACATGTAAATTTCATGGTTGTCTTTCCCAGAATCATTTCTGGGTGGTTGTTGTTATTAGGTATTAACCACTCATTAGTGGGGGAAGGGCTTCTGCATTATAGCGGTTTGTTGTGTAGGTACCCCTTTTCCATGGTTACCTAGAAGTTTTTTCAGTTCAAGGAGCTCGAGATAGTGATTATTGCAATGGTCGTACTCACCACATATAGCACAAGAATGGTTTTTCCTCATATTGAACCTCTTGTTATGCCCTATGGAGTTGTAGTTTGGTTCTTGGTTTTGATTTCAGTTGGGGTTTCCCCCAGACTGAGATCCTGGGGGGCATTGCTGGTTACTGCCCCCATGTCCAGAGTCTCCCTTTTTTTTTATTATTAGGCTTTTTTTCTTGTAGTGTTAGGAGGATTATTATGATTCTCTTGGTTGTAAGACTAGCACAGCTGAGCTTGAGAAGGTTGCATGAAGTTCACCAGTGTGCTATTTTACGATGGTGGGTTTTGTGTGGGGGAAAGGGAATATTGATTTCCTTGTCTCTGGTTGGTGTATGGTTGCTGGGGGGGATCTCTTCCATCAACATTCCTAGTTGATTATTGGGTCCCTTATGAGGGAGGGTATGATCCTCCCTGTTGATGGTGGTATGATGACACCCTATTTTTCATATTCTAAAGAGGTGCATAGTGACTTTGGTGGTAACCAGGTTGCGTGATGTTCTAGTTAGAATCATACGAGTAACCTGGGTACTGGATACTTCTTCCTAGGTGACCTTAGGTCAATGACCCGATTAATCTGTCTGCAGTATTCGACGCGCCTGGAAAATCTTTGTAAGTTCGCAGGCACGGGGTGTTAGGTAGGACATTGTAAATTTATCTTGACTGAGTATAGATAAGTTTGAGTTGTCAGGCTTTGCAAATGGCATCATCCTCGTAGGTAGGCCCTTGTATCGCCACATCTTTTGAGATCTCTGGTGTGAGAGTTTTCAAAAATAAGTCCAGTAAAACTCTATCATTGAGTTTAGCTTTGCACAAACTACGATGTCGCTGCCATTCATGGAGATGGCTTGAGTGTGGACAGCTAGCATTTGGCTAAAATAAGTCAGAAACTCCATCCCTAAATTATGCTGGATTGGTAGCTGAAAATATGTGAGGAACGCAGTAGCGAGAGCATTGAAGGTTCCATGTGAAGCAGAAGGTTGCTCCACATACCATTTCATGGCATGTCTGGTTAGAGTGCGTTTAAATAGTCTCAGTCGAATAGTATCATCAATAATAATATTATACTAACACCATAGGTGGAAAGTCATAATATGATTTCTAGGATCTTCCGCTTGCTTCCCTTTGAATTTTGGTATGTCTAAGGGAAGCTTCGTGGGTATGGGGGGCCAATTGGGGATATGTGTAATGGGGTCATTAGTTATCTTTGATAGATCTGGGAGATTTATTGATGCTAAAAAAGGTAACCGAGTATTGACTACCATTGTGTACTGTGGAAACACAAGAATCTAAGTGTGATGATGTATGGGGGGTGTCTGGGGAATATTAACCTGTGACATACCCTATTGTGTGTTTTTCTGATTCCCTAGAGGGGTAGTGTTCCTCTACCCACTGGGGGTTGTGGGAGGAGTTGTGTGTGGTGACCCTGTTGGGGTTTCCATTAGTGTGGTGTCGCGTGACCCTTGGGGGTTTCCAACTAAATATTCCTCAATAAAGGATGATCCAATATTTGTAGCGGTGTGTCATCTTTGATGCCTAAATGGAAAAATACTTGGCACTCCTCCCTATAATGGGGAGAGGTCCAAAAAATTTCTAGATCAATGAGGTCCCATTGGGCCCGTTATGGTGTCGAATCGGTTAATTTTGGAAATATTTTCAGTTTTCTGAGAGGAGGGAGATGATTACCAAAGAAAATATGATCTCATACATAAAACAAAGAGAAAAATAAAAGGTAGTTTTTCCTTTAGATTAATGTTATGTGATCAAGCAAGAAAAAAATATGGTTTTGGTTGTTTTGCGTATGATACTCAAAATCCTAAAAAGATATATTCATCCTCACACACTCAAATGTAACTGGGCCTTGAGAAGATATATTTTGATGGGTATTGGGGCTAATGTCCTAAAAGAACTGTCGATTCCTTCCAGTAGCCAAAGAATTGACCAAGGTAAAGGTATGAGGATCTAGTACTTCCTGCATCATCACCTATAGGGAAGGATTCCCTAGATTTAGCCACTAAAGTACTGTCATCCCACATGAGCATTTGATTATTGATCTTCTTAGTATTTAGCTACCATTACCAAGCACTAGATGGGTCAAGTAGCCCCAAAGAGTACAAGACGCATTGGGTCTAAGCTTAACCCACTCTAAAATGGGTCTCCGTAATGCTCGGGTATTCTATTCCCTCGGCGGATAGACAGATTTTAAGCTCCTTAAAAAGTCAACACCTATGTTTAAAAATATATAATGACCATGGCGGCTTATTGGATGCCTACCCCTGAGGGTCATAACCTGAATTATAATTTATTTTGTGGCCCCTATGGGGAGAATTTAGTGAGTTCAATTAGTGGTTAGTTTTAGAGAGTCTTAATTTTCTTAAGTTGTGCCTTGGTGAAGCAACCGTAAGATGAGGACAAAGGTCCCAACACACTAGGTGTATTTTGGTCCAATGCTCACCGATGCTTCGTGTGTGATTTGGAGTGTACAATAACAAGTATTATAATATATGGATATGTGGTGATCCTTTACAATCCTTCACTAATTACACTATGTGTGATTATTCCTTGCAAAAAATAAACAATGTAGGGATGATGGGTTGCTTACACTTTGCCTAGTTAGACTAAGTTTTGCACTATAGGGAGATGGAAAATTATCTTAAGAAAGCTTTTATATGTGTACCCAGGCTCACTGAGAGGTGCAAGGGTGGCAGAGATTACTTTCCTTATTTTCGATATTTTGGTCCTAGTCATGAATCTTAATGCGAAAAATTGAACTAAACTAATGCAAAAAGTTTGAAAAAACAAAAACTAGCTAAAGATGTGTGGATGTATGGACCACTTACTTTTCCGCTAATTATCTTGTGTGTTTGGTATCTTTTACCAGCAAATAGTTTGTTTAGATAGCATTTGTGGATTGAAGGCCACTTACTCACCCCTAATTAAACTTTGTTACACCAATTTTTGGTCATCTAACCATGTATAATTAGATGGATCAAAATACACCATGTAAGACCAATTTTACCATAGTAAAATTTCTTTCACTAAGAAATAATTTAATAAACCATTGTTTATTAAGTTATTTCTGGTCCAAATAGAAAACCCCATGAGGAACAATTAAGTAAATCCTTATTTATTTTGATTTTCCTCTAGGAATAATTAATTAAACCTCTATTTAATAATATTTCTAGTCATATTTAACCCGATTAATGAGAAATAATTAGATAAATCATTATTTATCTTATTATTCTCTAGGAATAATTAATTAAATCTTTATTTAATTAATATTCCCTGTTAAATTTAACTAAATCATTTAGGAATAATAAAATAAATTATTATTTGTTAAATTATTCCTTGATCCCATCCTTGAAATGATTTTAAATATTTTATTTGTTTATTGTTTCTAAATAAAGGGATTTAACCAATTTAAATTCCTTTTCCCTCCAACAAAATATAATAAAATATTCCTAGCAGTTATATCTTGATATTGGTTAATAATATTTTATTATGCACAGTTATCAAGGATAACTCAATATTTTTTTTATAAATAGGAGGGTTTTCCATTCACTTCTTACCTTTGATCCTTTTATCATGGTCGAACTTTGATCCTCTTATCATTGCCTATATTTGATTTAGTTTTGCTTTCTTTTTTCTTATTGATCTCCCTTTAAGTTCTACACGTCTTAGGTATTCTACACCATTGAGAGAGAAACTTTAAAGCTAAAGCGTTTGAGGAAAACCAAGACCCATCGAATTGAGGGGGACTCTTTATGTTCCCTTCCTAGGTGTTACATAATATAAAAACTCTTTATAATTATTGTCTTGTCCATTGGATATTTTGGAGAAACTCTTATTTCATTTTCCTATTTAGTTGCTTTATTTGCATATATCTTGGTTTATTTTGCATTTTTTTCGATCTTCTATTGCAAATCTAAGAAGTTTGACAACCATATATATTATTTTAGGGTTGTTTGTCATGTGCAGCTAAAGTGATATATTTTCGTACACTTGCATTAAGAAATCATATTAACAATTGGCAACTCTAATGAGTTTTATTCAGATTTTCCTACGTGGCCATTTGATTCAATACCTAGGGTTTTTTATTCAACTATTTTTTAGCTTCTTAGTTTTGTTTTTTACCTTTTATGCCCTAAAACAGTAAAAAATCTAACTTCTTCATGTTTCTGGGTGTTTTCCGTAGGTAACAGGTATCAGTCGCGCCACAGGCAACAAAATGTTTTTGCAACCTACCGTCGAGACTCCGGGAAGTGCAGCTCATACATTTCAGCCCCAAACCTATGAGTTCAGGGCTGAGATAGCAGTTGTTAGGCCAAAAACTGTGAGTTCACTAGAAAACAGGTTAGTACCTGCGAGCTGCAGTTTTTTGCAGGGTTTTTTCTGTAATTTTCAGGGTTTGTCGCAAGCATTTTTCATGGTTTTTTTACCTCTGCCTCCGCCCGTCTTAAGCCTGCATATGCTCAGTTTTTATTTTTGGATTGGGAACAATCCCCTTAGGGCTTCAGTATGCTTCCACCTTTTTAGGAAGGGTTTAGCTGAGTAGGTAGTCTGATAATTTGCATTGCTTTTAGACATTTTTCAGGGTTTGATCCCTATTTCTTTCATATCCATTAAAATTGGTTATTACCTCATCCAAAACTCCCTCTTGAGTTTTTTTTGACCTCTCCCTTAGGGTCCCTCTTGTTTCCCTAATTATTTTAACCTTTCACCTCCCATTTTGCAACAGTTTTTCCTCTGGTTTCTTGTTGTTTTTTGCACCTATTTTCAGAATATTTGAGTCATTAGATCCTTGTCCCTTAGACCTTCGATATTTTTTCCACCTTGTGTGTTTTAAGTCAATTTCTCCTGCCTCTTAGAACAATTTCTTGGGAGCCCTTTTTTTGGGTAGAATTTATGCATCTTTAGCTATTTATTTTATTGTCGTTTCAATTTTTTTTACAGTTATACAACATTTTTTCTTTTACTTTATACACAACTGTCTCGGCTTAATTAAAATTAACACAAAAATTGCACACACGCACACCTAAAGCGAAGGGAACTCGGTTTACACCGCCAAGCCAAGACATAAACATCATAATTAATTTATCTGCCCCTCTCCGCCTTTGTTTATCTCTCTTCATTGTTTGGGTATCTGTGTCTTGCGATCATTATGCCCAAAGAAATTTTTTCAAGAGACTCCTAGGCCTTCATCCGCAGTTTCCATTACGATGACTTGCTCCACCTCATAGATGCCGAGTTAGTCCTCCGCTGAGTCCCTATACCGACTCTTATTTTGGTCCATTGGGCCCTCATTCTGGGAACTGCTCATTCTCCCACCATGTCAGGTGCTAATTTAGGTACTAGTCCTAACGTTGGTGGTAGCCTAGGCCCTAACTTTGGAGCTGCTAATAGTGGAACCAATACCGAAACCATCACGGCTACTCCCTTGCTACCTTTTATGGCAGGTTTGAGCCTCCCCAATTTCAAGAAATTAATCAATGACGCTATACACCATGATCTAAGTTGGCCTGTTATGCCAACTAAGCTTCCTTTCAAAATCCCTAAGTTCAAAGGAAACACTGGAGAGGACCCTACTAATCACACCCGATCCTTCCACATGTGGTGTTCGTCCAATTCTATCACTGATGACTCTATCCGTCTTCAGTTATTTCAGTGTACGCTCGCTAAAGACGCTGCAAAGTGGTGTGTCGACCAGGCCTCTACCCCTCATTCCACTTTTGCAACTCTTGCTAAAGCGTTTCTATCCTAATTCTAGTTACCTCTCTGACATGATACTGGTATCAAGTTGTTGACTGCATTCTGTCAGACTTCTCCCACCTACCTTTCTAACCATGTCCAAGAATAGCGTATAAGGAAGAGCTTATGTCGAGCTCCCACATTCGATGATCGTGTCTATATGGATTGGTTTCTGAGGATGCTTTTTCCTTCTATTGGTAAATATGTTGCATGTCACTTTCCTTAGAAAGAGGAGAAGCTCTGCAAATTGCGTTGAAATATGACCTCATCTACGCCTAATCTCGTTATGTTTATACCATCTTACTGGATCCTCCTAGACTTTGTGGTGCCAACGCACCAAGGGCATATCACACCACCGATGGTATCATTGGATCTCTTTCACATCTATATCCTCATCCTCCCATTGGTTGTGGTTTCCCTCGGGGAGGGGCCAGCTCCTCTAGCACTTATCCCCCTCCTGGAAACATGTATCCAAGACAAATCACATTTTCCCCATTGTATCAACCGATCCCATGGACTGCGGTCGCTCAACCTATTTACCCCAATGTTTCACAACCTCCTTTTTATCCTTATCAACAACCCGATGCTCCATCCCCTTCGGAATTAGCACCCGAGCCTCCTATGCCTTCTCAACCTCTGCCATAGCAACCACCTCCTCCTTTGAATCAGGTGTATGTGTGGCAAAGCGCGATCGATCCTCCAGCTTCCAAGAAAAATAGGAAAGACAACCAAAATCAACCAACGCAATGTAATCAAGGGCGCCAAGGGAATCTGCCAAACACTAAAATCCAACAACAGGGAAATTAGCCCAAGAAGGACAACCCTCTTGTACGAATAAGCCTTGTTCTTTTTATGGTGCCCATGGCTATTATACTCATGATTGTCCCCTTTTACCCCAAATGTGTCAGTTGTGGGAAGCACAAGTGGCATCTAAAGGACAGAAAGCCATGGTTTCGACTCCTCCAAATACTATGCCTGTTCAACAGATTTCTTTTACTAAACCTTTCCCTCAGGAAGGATATGTGGCTACCCAAGCCCCTCAAGGTTACGCCACCCCTTAAAAATCACAATTTGGTACCTCTGATTACCAGATTATCATGATAAATTCTGAAGTGGTTAATATTATTGATGTCAACCTTCAAACTTGGTCGTGCCAATATGGCAAGCCTCATACTTCCTCAGCAACCGAGTCTCAAACCAAAGTTAACATAGAGTCTAGTTCGACACTGAATCCCCCTTTACAGATCCCTTAGCCATGAGTAGAGGTCCTTCAGAAAATACCTAAAGGGCCATTATGGCAAACTGCTTCTTCTACCAAAGCCACCCATAATTAGAGCATAATAATGACTTAGCACAATCTCCTTCTGTTATGTCAACGCTAGAAGTCCTCCAGTCATGTCCTTCACAACGTAAAGCTCTATTATCTGCTCTGGGTGCTGTGGATCCTTAAGATTATCATTTGATTGTCTTTGATGTTTAAAAGTCATAACATCACCCCTTACCTTCATCAGTTGCTTTCCAAATACCAGTCAAGAATCAGAATGCCCATGTCTTGCGTTGTATCATTGACGAGGGCTCATCCACTTTTTTGATGTCTGCCTCTGTTGGAATAAACTTGGATCGCTTGAGTTAGCCCCATCCACCATCACTTTACATGCTTGGGATGATCACTCCTCTTAGCCCCTTGGCATGTACCGCAATTGTCCTATCACTCTTGCGGGAAAGATTGTTTGTATTAACATTGAATTCATTGATGCCCCCTTGGATTACAACATCCTTTTGGGTTGTAGCTACACCTATGTGATGTCTGCTTTCACATCTGAGATTCATCGTAAGATGTGATTTCCTCACAATGTAAATATCGTTACCATCGATCATTTGAAATATTATAAACCAAAGTCTCAGATCTCCCCTGAGTCTATCGTATCTTTGGTGGCCGATAAGAAATGAATCACACCTCTTACCACTGTTTCACCTAGACTCTATAAATATTCCACCTTGATAGGTGCATTCCTTGGTCCCTCCCCTCTTGTTTCAGATCCCAACTCATCGAATGTTTGCATGATGCAATCGTCTTGGACTAGCCATAAGCAGTCTGGTTCAACCACCCAGCAGCCTACACCTTCGAAACCCGCTGGTAGTCACTCTACGGAACCTACAGGGCCTTCCTTTCAAGGACCCTCCTCTTTTTCTGGTGTCTCTTCCACTCCATTTCACCCAGGAATGGTTCCCCCTAGCCTTAACTAGTTGGGAGACATTCTTCTAGGCCATTACACCTCCAGTCATATATCATTTCTTTCTCCCCCTTTTGGAGTATTTTTGGTGCCTATTATGGCTACGTTGAGCCTTCCTAATTTGAACCTAGGGATGACAGTCTGGTACATATATCCCCTAGTCGAAACCCCACCCGGTCATCTCAAACCCTATACTTCTTTGACCCCGGTCTAACTAGTCACTATGACTCCTACCTTTTCTTCAGTGCCTTAGCCACCTCAATAGGAATCTACTCCTTTTGCGAAAGCATCTGGTCAGGGGGGGGGGGGGGGGGGGAATTTATAAAGAGGGCACCTAAGGATAAGGTTTCCCAAACAAATCCTTCTCCTCCAAAGCCTCCAAATAAGTCACCTCCGTGCACTTTGTGTGATGTTGTTGGGCATGCTACCCAAAATTTTATTGAACTTCCTCTTCTCAAACATGTGGTCAACAAAAAGTTTCCTGAATCCGATATCTAGGAGGTCCATGTTACCTTACCCAATTCAGCTAAGAAACTAAAAATGTTTCACATGAATCACCCATGTTCTTTGTGTTATCTTTATGGCCACTATTTTCACCTTTGTCCCTGTCTTGAATATTTTCGCGACACCCTTGAATTTTTCCACCGAATCGAGGCTGAATATAGCGAACCCACTACTCCTCTACTCATATGTTTGGCTCAACCTGAACGAGAGGAAATTTTCATACCTCCACCCAATTTAAAGATGATGGAACCTTAGACAACTATGCTCTATCTATCATCATCCATGAGATCCTTATCGGAAAACCCCTCTGGGGAAATCCCTTTTGATTCGACTGAACCTCCTTCGGCGATCACCTTGGGCTCAAAATCGGTAGATGTTTCATCTACTAGATCTTCATCTACCCTCCGTATCGATGCATATGTGAACCATATCTCTTATGATGATGCATCAGGTAGCCTTGTTGTGTCATGTATTCTTTCTTCCACTAGTCCCCCCATCTTTCACTCTGATGAATACATTATAGAAGTAATTACCACTCCAAACTTTCCTTGGGATGATATTCAGCACCATGCGTACTTTCCTCCATGTCATTTCCATGACCAGTATTATATGGAGTCTAAAGACTTCATCTCAGATGAGGTCAATCGATTTAGAAATCCCATTCCTATACTTGATGCTTTCGACAAAGAAAAAATTTCCTTGGGGGCACCTAACACCCTAGAAGAAATTGAGGCTTACTCCAAGCTACTCAAAGGATTTTGTAATATTTCTAACAATTCTTATTCAGAGAGGCCTGGACATGATCCTGCCAAGGTCGACCACCATATTGATACACAACCCGATGCCTATCCTATCCATCAAAATTTGAGACACATTTCTCAATGAGAGGCTCTCAAAACAGTAGTTGATAAGCTCAAGTAGGAAGGTTTTTCCTATCCCATTCTCAAGAAAACATGCAACATTCATGTCTATATGGACTTTCATGACCTGAATAAAGCTTTTCCCTAAGACAATTTCCCTACACCATGTATTGACCATATCTTTAACAAGTGTAAGGGGAATCAAAATTTTACCCATATCATCCCCCATGCTTGTTTTATTTCTGCCATGCATTCAATTTTCCTACATTTTCCATCATCTTCTCCTTTGTTGTCTTGCGATGCCTTTCATATGGATCCTTCATCCACACCGTACATCGGCTATGTCGACGGTGCATGTCACTACTCATGAAATCTAGCCTCAATAGCCTGGGCCATTTTTACCCCAATACATTCATTAGTCCTTTCCAATGGTGTATGTATTGGATCTGCCACCAATAATTAGGTCGAATATGATGCGATGATAGGTTTGTTAGGCATTTCCCTTGACCATCGCATCCTTCATCTTAATGTTCGTTTAGATTCCCTTCTTCTTGTCAAACAATTGAATGGCATTAATCGTGTTCATAACCTTGTCCTTTTTAGAAGATATTTATGAGTGAAATTCTTAATGCTGTATTTGCAAGCATTACTTTCATTCATGTACCTAGAGTCCAAAATCACTATGTAGATATCATTAAAAACAATATTCTAGATTGGCACTTATCACATGCATTTAACACAAGAAAATAACATTAAAAGAAAATGCGAGCCACATGCTTGACATATATAAAATATTCATATCCATAGTATGTGTCAAAAAATCATAAATGTTTTGGAGGCCCCTACTCTAATACTGTAATATTCCCAAATGGGAAAAGTAGGAATATAGAACAAAATGCTTGAAGTAGTAGTGTATAACATCACATCAAAGTATGAGACCAATATGGGGCTTCTTCATTTATCATAACAACAGAAAACATGTACAAAAAAATGGGCCACAAACCATACAACATGAATCAACAAGCCTCCAATAAAAAAAACCCTCAAGAATGAGGTGTTGCTACTATATCAAAATGCTGGAAGACTGCTACAACGCAGTCATAGGAGCACTGCTACAACATATGAACATAAAAAGGATGATATGGCCAATATATGCTTCAATAGATACAAAAGTAAATATCTAGCCTCTATACAACCTCCAACAAGAAACCCAATAGGGTTTTTAGAAATACACCACTATACAAGAAATGAATCAAAGCCCTAGGGCTAAACATTCACTGCAACAATCTAACTGGAAATATTTGGATGATCTGATGTAGCAAGAAGTATAGCCTCCTCCAATAGACTCTCTAGATGAAAGGTTGATCCCTTCACTAGAAAACCTCCTCCCCAAATGGTGCATTGAAACCACCCCTACAACTCCTCCCTAAAATAACGCAGATCTAGAATGAAACTGCATTGTAGGGGAAAATGGTAATGTGGCCTTATGCCAAATGCTACAATAAGGCTCAAGGGCCTTCCTCACTAGCCTCCCAATGGAAGGAAACCTTCCTCCACTAAAACAAAGATCAGAAATCACCCAAATTTATTCTCCATTGCTGCAACCTGAACTCAGCACATCTCTCAACAGAAATTGCACTGTAGATGAAAGATGGAGCTTGGCCTGATGCCGAAATGTGGAAATGTAGTGAAATCACTTCTCCTAAGTAGGCACTTGAAGTCCCCCGAGGATCAAGGTGGGATTACCACTCGGGAACACCCTGTGCTAAACAACACTGTAATCTTAGCTAAATAGCTTAAGAGAGAAAACAAGTCTTAACAGACCATATCAAAATAATAATCTACAACATGTCCATAATGGCTGCCATCCTCTTCCTTATATTCTTGGTGAGCTTCCTCACCTTGGGCCCCACTCATTAAAGCCACTACTTCCATGCATGGATACTCCCTCCAAAATTGCGTTGTCCCATAATGAATGCCACTCCTCCATTACAGCACTATTGACTTGGTAAAAATTGACCTAGTCTATGTGCTCCAAACCCTTTTCACACATAAGGGTGCTTTATCAAGCCACTAAAGTGATATCTTTTCACATTAGTAGTGATTTTATTCCTACTAAGTATATTTATGGGTCTCCATACCCTCTTATTCATCAAACAAGGAAGAAAAAACAAAAATTAATATTCCAACTAACTCATGGCTAATTGGGAATATTACAAATACATCTGACATGCCCATATCATGTTACAAAATAAAAAGGGGGGCACCACATTCTCCTACATCTAGTCACTATCTGGAGGGTCCTGATCCAATGGTTGAGCTCCTGCAGCCCGCAGATCTTGCATACCCTGTCCAACCATCACCATGCACCACATGACCCCTCGCCACTCCGAGGGTAGAGTAACACATGCCTCAATGTAGTGGTCATCTAGATCTTTACATTCATGCTCTGATACCCAAGTAATAAACAGATTGCATATGCAGTGTTCATCCTCCAATAGCGCATATGAATCTGATCGGTCAGCTCCTCTAGATGTATTAGACTGTGCAACACCTAGCACTGTGGGTCGTTCCATAAACCCGACCGGTCTCACTGGTGCTATATTTGCATACCAAAAGTAACGAATCAGTACCATATACATAATTCTAAAATTTTAAATGCATCATGAAATATAAAAAATTGTTACTTACCATCTGGTATCCATGCTCGACCAGGCAGAGGTGGCAATTCTGATTCCCCCTGATATTTCATACCATTGTATGGATAGTCGTCTATATACAGCAGAATTTGGTCCCAATGTGAAAATAAATTAGGTCAAAACAATAGTCTGACTCCCTCGCCTCCTCCTCTCCTCATTAGCTACCCCCAACGATGCATCCTGCGCTCCTGTGGGCCCCCATCCTGGATCTATACATAAGGATGAAGCGTGGAGATCTTCTCAAATAATAATGAGCACAACACTGTCCCAAAATCAGAGTCATGGTTCACTTGTCAATTGCATTGCGACAGTTGTCGTGTCAGTGATAACAGCATCATCTAGGCCCACCTATATTAGGTCCCACTCAACATACTCTCAACAAGTATCATCTGCCCTCTGCTGATGTGTTGGAAGGCCTAGTTTCCAAGATCCACAGCACTTTTGCGGTGACAGCCCAAGTCTCTAGTCTCTCTGGGTATCTTATCAGAATAGTCGTGCCCTTGACATGAACATCTGGTCAACAATGGCGGTCCAAAAATTTAGAGATATTTGGCCCCCACATTAATAATCATTGAATGTTCCCAACCATCCCCAATGGTGGGAGACCAGTCAGTAAATAAATTTCATGCACAGTCAGCTTGATCTGGTGCCCATGCACTATGAAGACCTCTAGGTCTGTGTCCCAATAGCTAACTATCCTGGCTAACAAGGGCTCTCTTGCCCTCATCAAGGAGTTCTCAACCAACTTGAGAACCCCATATCTTGCCAGTGCGCCTCAAATAGCCTGATCCCCCTGGATCTTAGAACAAAGCGCCTCAATATCTCTCTCTCTCCAATTGATCTTTAACTTTGTTATACCGGCACAAAACTAGAAATTTGTCAGCTAGAGGAAGGAAAAAAATGCCTCAAAAACATCAAGACCCAGATCCCAGCCAAAAACAGCAAAAACCCCAAATTTTGTCAGCTAGCACTTTTTTCAGTCCTAAACCTGCGATTTCATAGTTTTTCCCTAAAACTTGCTGCCCAGGTCACAGAACAGGCCCCAAAAAGTGCGAGACGATCGCGATGAGGGGAGGAACGTTGTTTATAGGCTCTGGGCACCTAATCAGAAATTCTAAACCATTGAAATTGAAGATTATGGTTAGGACACCTACCTACAACTGACAAATCTCGACTTCAACGATCGGATTGTTTGCTACAAATGCCGCAAGATTTAGGGCCTTTCCTCCTCTCCACATTCACCATAGCTACACTTGCAAATGAATCAAACTGGAGGGAAATCGCCATATTAAAAGAGAAACCCTAATTTTTCTTTCACCAACTATGACCAAACCGTAGCACCGTTTGAAAAACCGTCATCACCGTTGGAAAGCTCTCACCGAGCTCTAAAATGGGTATTCAGTTTTTTTGGTGATTTGATACTTCATCTGGAAGCCTTTTTTCCATGAAGGGTCACTTTTCCAAATATTAAAGTCAAATTTCTACATTTGCGCAACTTGTACTTGGGGCACCACGTAGCCTTCATACTTTTCGACACCTGTGTCGCTTTTCTTCACGAATAACCATATTTTTCTCATGTTTTTATGGTCCCTGTTTAGTCAATTTAATGTCTTAAATTGCTTACATAAATTATAAACCGAGGTTTGTAAAATGATGAAGTGCGGTGCACTGTATGTGCTTAGTTAACCTTCTTCTTACTTCATTGTTTGTATTTTATGTTGTTTTGGGGGTTTTGTTATTTGATGTCTAAGAATGTTTAATCTAAAACTATGAAAGAAATTAAATGAATCTAATGAATTTTAATATGGAAGAAAAGGAAGTGGTTCTAAGTTAAACTAACTTACACAAAAATAAATCAAAGACTATTGGCTAGTTAGAATCTAATATGAAAAACAAAGTATTTGGCTTAATGATTTCTATCTTAACATTAGTCCTATTCCATGGATCTATTTATTATTTCTAAGATTGAAATTGTAATTCTATTCTAAGTGAAAGCAGAAAAGTAAAACAACTAATGTATGTTTAGTTGCTCCAGCATTCAATATGAAGTATTACCTTCTTGAGATGATGTATAAGAAACTATCTATACCTTAACTTCTAATGTTCTAGAAAAGAAAGTAAAGTGTGCAAAGGAAAACAACTAATGTATTCTTAATTACTCAAGCCTTCAATATGAAGTGTCACCTTCTTGAGATGATTTTAAGTAACCAATTATACTTAATGATTTAGAAAATCAAGTAAAATATGCAAAGGAAGAACTCAGTAATTGCATGAATTAGACATTCAATCATTCAGTCTAGAAACATGATAGAATCAATTTCTTGGAATGATCTTTAGGAACATCAATGATATAATTAAATGAAAATCTAAAATTAAATGTGAAAGCATGTAAAGCTAAATGTAAACAACTAATGTATGTTTGATTTACTCCAACATTCAATGTGAAGTATTGCCCTTTTGAGATGCTGTGTAATAAATCAATTATACCTTAGTTTCTAAGTTCCTAGAAAGCAAGTAAAATGTGCAGAGGAAAAACTCAATAACTGTATGAATTAGACATTCAATCATTTATTTTAGAATCATCTTCTTGAAATGACCTGTAGGAACATCCATTGATACAATTAATTGATAATTCTATTCTAAGAAAGTAAATGACAGAACAATAAGGAAAACTAAATAACTGTGAATTCTTATTACTTCAAACTTGATTCAATTTGAAAATAGGAAAATCTATCTTCATGAAATGTTTTTAGAAGAACAAGGCTTACACAATTATGATTTAATGTTATGCTATTGATTAAAACTGGAATGAAAAATTGATCTAGTCAAAAAATAGAACTGACAAAAACAGAGTAAGGAAAATTAAAAACTAAAAACAATAAATGAAAAACCTCCTCTAGTGCAGGGGCCCTCTACAACTAATTCAGCTAAAATCCTAGTTGGTTAAAGATGCACTTAAGCAATCATTGGCAACATGATATTTGTATTATGATAGAACGAAGTCTTAATACAAAGTGTATCAGCAAAAGCTTAAAACTGAACTTAAAAACTTAATTTTTTTTGGTTTTGTACAACCAGTATTTAAAGAAAATAAAGATAATTGTCTAGAGACAATTCTGCTACAGGTGGCAAATTCAACTTATAGAATTTAAATTGGACTGTCTAAATCTTGATTTTATGCGATAGAGAAAATCAAGAGTCCTTCTGTTCTCAGCTAATGTTATTTGACCACGATCTTAGGCATTCTTTCCTATCGATCTCGACCAAGTGAATAGGACAAAATCCATGTGGAGATGATTCTGGAAATGTGCATGTGGCTCAATTCTCCATTTGACACCTAGAACCTGTCAGACCATGAGAGTAGCTATGGAATCCATGATTAGCTGCAGAATAGGCTGCTTTATGTAGCCAAATTACAAAAATCTATTCGAATAGCAAGAACATGGTAATATAACATGGAAATCATTTAAATGCATTCCTTGAGACAAAACATGGCATTTATCATTGATTGGGGTATGTGATATTATGAGAAAGTAAGGGAAAAAGGTGAGAAAGGATGACAGAGAGAGGATAATTTTGAGGTTCAACATACCCCCACTGCGAATTCATTGCATGTCCTCATGCAATTTTCCAAAAATGTGAATTCTCCTCTCCTACTGCATCTGTTCAGACACTTTTTCTAACACATCCAATTTTCTTCTTTTGCTTTTATTTGAAGTGATTGTTGTCCTGGGTTTTCTCATAAGAAGCTTGTATTTGAGATTAATGACTACCTTGTTTAGTGAATTTCTCTTTCTTTTCAACTTCCTATTATTCTTGTACCAAAGTTCTAAATGCAAAATGGTATTGTCATGAATTACCTTTTCCAACTTGTTCTGCTGCTTCAAGGTCTCATTCTCCTATTTGATATGTCTATTCAATATCTCTAGTTCATAAATTTCTTGTTTGAGAGTTTCAACTAGAGGTTCTTCTGGATTGATAGGATTCACTATTGCACTTCTCTTATCCAATGATTCTATGTAATCATATATTTCTTGTTGTGTTGGGTCTATGCCTGGAGATTTTCTACTGGGGCTACCATCAAAATTATGAATAGGAGAATTTTGAGGACTGTGTGGAGGAGAAATATTGACAGGAGATGGTATTGGAGTTTCCTCATCCAAACTTACAAACTCTGTCTCTTTTGGTAGTTTTTTCTTCATCAAACCTTGGAGTCTGGAGCTCCTTCTCAGTTGTGGAGGATTTACATTTTCCTCATTTGTATCTTTTCTCCTCTTTCTTATCTTTCCTCCTGTCTTGTTTTTTTTCTTTTTTCTTTTTTTCTTTTTTTCTTTTTTTCTCTGATCTCTGTCAGCTCTTCAGATCTGAGATTTTCATCATTCTTTTGCAATGAAGATGCAGGTTTGTCTTCAATGTTTGTATCAGTCTTCTTCCTTCCACTCTTTCTGACATTGTCTTCTTTAGGTTTTTCTGGTGCTTCTTGAAAATGGTTTTTAATAAGAAAATTCTCCCAGGTATCTCCTATGCTTTTTAAATGAAACTCAACTAGTATCTTAACCAACCCATGGTGATGCATGGTGTTATCTATAAACTATATTCTTTTCTACACGTTTGTGGACATCCTTTTTAAGCTATTTAGAAGAAAGAAGGGAAGATTTATTTCACCATTCTCTAAGAAATTCATCAATAAAAAAATATGGTATACATACATGCAACCAAACCTTCCTTCACAAGTGATAAATTTCCGTAAACTAAGGGCATGTTCCTCCATTTACTTTTAAAAGCTGAGCTAGGGATACCTTTTCTAAAAATAGAGACATCCATACTTGGGTTTTTTAGTATAACTTTCCATGATTCACTGTGGAACTCCTTGTTTTTGAACCATATTTCGCCAAGCCTTGGAAGTTCTGTGGCTTCTTCCATGAATGACTCAGCAACTGTGAACTTGATGTCTCCAATTTCCACTTTTGTGCCAATAAAGGACCGAGAAAAATATTTTGTAATTTCCTTGTGGAAACCATCGAATTTCTCTATGAATCTGAACCATCCAGCTTTTTGCAACATTTCCTTGATTTGAGGATATCCTTCCATATACTTTGTTCCCACCAGTTCTTATCTAACTATCAGTCACATGCCTGAAAAAACCTTCAAAATTACCCTTCTCTGTTTATGAAATGAATTGGGCTATGCAACTGATGAAAGGTAGCGAGGGTTTGTAGGAATAAATAGGTAGTAAGGGTTTTGAAGAAATATAGACCAGTATGTCACGTCAACCGATCATGACCGTTAATCATCAATGAGGGAGTCAATTATGGACATGAGACATAATGCAGAGGATGTGGCTGATCTGTGGTATGATGGAAATTGCAATCAAATCAAATGATGATCTGTCAAGGAAGCATATGACCATCCATATTGTACATGCTAATGTTTTAACCTTGCTGTTAAAATAAAAATTTTCACTCTACCTTTTATAAATAACCTTTTCGTTTGTTGTTTCTTTGGTGTTGATCCTTTAGGTACCCTTTAGCATGTTGGTCTTCAAAACATAACCCTTCAATTTTCTGTAATCATCATTTGTTTGTAGGTTGTACAGTTGTGTCAAAACTACTGAATGAAATGTGGCGCAGAATATAATTAGCTGCAGAATGGAATCAGTTGCAAAATGTAGTCAGCTGCAGAATGTGATTAGCTGCAGAATGGAATCTGTATAAAAATAAATGAAGTATAGTTTGTGGAATGAAATGGAAGTGGAATATGAATGTGAAATGGAATGGAAGTGGAATATGACTATGACAATGGAATGCAAGTGAATATGACTGTGAAAATGGAATGAAAGTGAACATGACTATGGAATGGAATGAAACTGTAAAATGGAATGAATGTGTAGATTATGAGCTGCAAATATGGAATATGAATGTAGTTTTGTATTACTAATTATTGCAGAAAAGAAATGGAAAGTACAGGATGTCAGAAATCTTTGATTTTCACCCTGTATTTTCTGTATAAGTATGCCAATCATTGATTGGTTTTCATTCTTATACACGCATATATATATATATAGGAAAAATAAAAGCTAATTTAGTGAAGAAGAAGAATTCTTCTTCAGTAACTTCATATCAATATTATCTTGGAAAATCTTGATAAAATCTTCTCTTGAAATTGGCTTATGATATATTTTCAACCAATGACCATTCACAAGAAGAGTTACCTTTTCTTCATCTATTTTCTTATCGTCACTGCTCCATTATCAAAGACTTTTTCAATATCATAAGGCCCAAGCCAATGAGTCTGAAACTTTCCTTGAAAATATTTGAATTTTGAATCAAACAAAAGTGCCCAATCCCCTGCTTGAAACTTATTCTCCTTGATATACTTATCATGCCATTTATCCCTTTTCTGTTGGACTGTACTGGTTCTTTGAACTGCATCTTGCCTGATTTCATCAATCTCATTGAGTTGCTCCAATCTATGTTTTTGCGCTTCTGATAAATTAATTCCCAATTGGACTGCCATCTTGAAGGTTCGGATTTGAAACTCTATAGGGAACATGACTTGTTTTCCATAAACACGTTCATAGGGAGTATGTCCTGTTGTATTCCTCCATGTAGTTTTGTAGGCTCATAAGGCCTCATGAAGCCTTTCTTCCCAATCTCTTATGTGTAGATGTAAAAAATTAGTGAAAATTACTTTAATAACTTTATTGGTGGACTCTACTTAACCATTTGCTTGCGGGTGATAAGGAGTAGACTTTCTGTGCTTGATCTTGTAATCTTCCATGAACTTTTTCACCAACTTCGATGTAAAATGGGATCCCTGATCTATCAAAATTTCTCTTGGAACACCAAAACAAGTGAAGATATCCTCAAAAAGAAAATTAACTACAGAAATTTCATTAGAAAAAAGTAATGCTTTATCCTCTACCCATTTGGTGACATAATCAGTACATACCAAATTATACTTCTCTTGTTTAGCTGGTTGATTAATTGGTCCAAAAAAAGCCAAGGCCCAGTTTTCAAAAGGTTCAATAAGTACCTGAGGTTGTAATGGAATTTCATTTGAAGGATCAATTTTCCCTACCCTTTGGCAGTTGTCACACCTTTTGACATATTATTTGGCATGTCTAAAGATGGATGGCCAATAATATCCTAAATGAAGGATTTTATGGCTTGTCCTCTTGCCAGCAAAGTGTCCACCACAAGGTTCATCATGACATGCCTTAAGAATTTCAGGCATTTCATCTTCTCGAACACATCTTCTGATAACGAGACCTGGTCTTGTTT
Organism: Pinus albicaulis; assembly: GCA_034641835.2. Classification (NCBI taxonomy): domain Eukaryota; kingdom Viridiplantae; phylum Streptophyta; class Pinopsida; order Pinales; family Pinaceae; genus Pinus; species Pinus albicaulis. The sequence continues at coordinate 636,280,577 of CM076573.1, forward strand.
TATACAATTCATTAGTAATCCATAAGTAACTTGCACCTAATTGAAAGATTTTTCTTTTCTCTCTAGGAAACAAATGTGAAGGTAATTTTCCTGTGACTAGGTAATTAGCAATATCTGCAAACCAAGGAGTTTGAGTAGTTATTGCAAAAAGGTATTCATAAGGAAATTTATCTTCAACTGGAGTGTCATCTTTGATATTTTGAATTCTAGACAAGAAATCAGCAACTGTGTTTTTTTTTCCAGGTTGGTCTAGAATGGTGATGTTTAATTCTTGCAGGATTAATAACCATATTGTAACTATGCCATTAGTAATAGATTTATTCATTAAATATCTAATTGCAAAGTGATCTGTATGATAAAAGGTTTCATATCCTGTTATATAATGTCAGAATTTGTTGATAGCATGAACAACAGCTAAGAACTCCTTTTAAGTTACAGTGGGAGTCAAATTCTTTCTTGTGTAATAGATGGCATAGGGGATCAAATATTTTTGTCCTAATACAACTCCCATAGATGTATCTGAAGCATCTGTTGAAATGTGAAAAGGTAGTTTCCAATTTGGACCTCTTAAGATGGGTGCTTCAGAAATTTTTGCTTTTAAATTTTCAAATGCCAACTAGAAATCAGGATTCCAACTTAATTCACAATCTTTGGTGAGTAACTTGAAGAGTGGGGATACTATTTAAGTGAAATTTTCTATAAATATTATACAATATCCTGTGAATCCTAGAAAACTTCTAACAACCTTTTGACAACTTGGAATTGATAGTTTGGAGATGACTTCAAATTTAGATTTATCAACTTTAATTCCATCTCCTGAAATGTGATGTCCTAAAACAATTCCTTCCTGTAAACATCATAAAACATTTTTCATGGCTTAGTGAAAGTTTTTCTTCCTTACATCTTTTAAGAACCTTTTCCAAATGGTCTAAAGCTTCTTCAAATGTATTCCCATAAACTGTAAATACATCCATGTACACCTCTACACAATCATGTATTAGATCAGTAAAAATTCCAATTAATGCCCTTTGGAATGTTGCAGGTGCATTGCACAATCCAAAAGGAATTACTCGGTAAGAATAATTCCCCCATAGATAAGTGAATGTGGTGTTATCTTGATCTTCAGGTGCTACCTGAATTTGATCTATGAACCTTGCTAGGGTCCCTCTTGATCTATGAACCTTGCTTGCCCAAGCTATTCCACATATAGCGAATAGGAAATCATCACAATATGGCATCCAAATAAGAAACATCCTGAGTGTTATGTGAAATTTTGGATGGTGCCAATAGTTTCCCAATTGGAGACAACACAGTTTTGCTCCCTGTTGTCTCTGATCATAATGTGGCAAGTTGTCTCTCAACCATTTGATAGTTGTGCATTTTTTCTCATATACTGGAAGGTATTAAATGGAATTGTGTATCAACTGAGCATACCAAGAATAGAACAATACTTTCCCATACATGAAATGGCTATCTCCATCACTGATGTTGGTCTTAGAAAGACCATGAAGTCCAAATAGAGGCTTGCCCTCTTGTGGATAAATGCACTGTATATAAATGGAAAGATAATTCAAATACTTTATTAGATGATCAATAAGTAAAAACACACAACTCTTACCATGTGTTGTGAGTAAGTTGATGATGAGATCCATGGATGAGCCCGCCCATGAGAATCTCTCCATAATGGTCTGATATGTCTTCAGGAGACCTTGGTAAAGGAATGAATCATGTGATGTATGTAGAGTCTTTTTCTTGAGCAAGAAGATCTCTTCATGGTAATAGATAACCCACTTCACCATTATATACCTCTCTTCTTCTACTTGCACATCAAGTACCTCATATATGAAGTGATCCTTGTAACACTATATCAATAGATCTCTACTCCCAAGTGACAACGTTGTTGGCCTTTGAGATATGGAAGACTCTACCGAAATGCTGCTACATATGGAAGACTCCCTCCCAGGTGGAAGTTTCTTTTGATCCTCAATGGCTATGGGGTAGCCCCTTTGCACTATAATTGTGACACCATATGCTCCTGAAACATCATGCAAGGTATGGGAGAAAATCATCCCATACTCTCCCAAGAGTAACCAAACCAAAAATTACTCTTGTTGCCTCATTTCACCATAATATAGACTATGGGGTAAAAACATTATGATTAACATGAAAAATATCACCTCAACCCAATATAACTGTTGTTCCTTGAGAAACAATTCCTTGTTGTGTAAAGGAATCCGTGCTCAAGACATTAAAGATTATGTCACAAACAAGTGTATATCTGTCTCTGTTTATTAAACCTTCAAATATTAATAATATAATCTCCAAATATCAAACCCCTACAAGTTATGCAATGCTATGTTCTCTTTATGCTGAAGTGAATGAATGGAAGAAAAAGAAAGAAAAGGATTTCAATTTTATATGTTGCTTAAAACAAAATCTACCATTATAAAACCCTGAAGAAGTGAGCAACAATAAAGTTAAAATAGAGGAGCGCCCATTAAGGATGTTTAACTCTTAGATACATAGATATCAAGAGACCTGCAGCTCAAATCACTCTATTTTATTCATAGATATGGAAATGAAATGAAAACTGGAAAACTATTCAACATAGATAGAATGAAGGAAACTTGCAAAACTTTTCATTGATTCAATATTTTTCAGTACAAAATTAGGCTTCAAGGTCCAAAACTCGGAACCTCACTCCTTCTTCAAATTGTCTTTAAATACATTATCACAAAACAGTTTCCAGTAATGAAACTGATTCTGACTTCTCTAACTAACTCTAACTGCCTAAACTATTAACTGTTATGGAGGTACATGCCTTAAGAAAAGTCCTATTACATTTGCATAATCCTAGGAAATGACATAATGAGAATTTTTAGAACTTTTAATCTAAAGGAACAACTGGTCCTGAAGTGGCTGCGGAATCAACAACTACTTTTGATTTATCCGTTGGAATCTTCTTTGTTGTGTCAATGGAGAAGATTTTGCATTTTTTCCAAAGTTCACTTTGAGTTGTAGGAGCATTCCTGTAGCTGAGGTATTCCAATCTAAATGCAATTGCCTGATTGTGAGTGAGCCTTTCTGTGAAGAGTGCCTTTACCATCCATAGCAAATTGAAGTGCCTCTGTAAAAAGTTAAACACTGTCTCTCCCTTTAAAAATTGTGTCTTTTCGTGTCTGCTATCTGCTCTGCTCTTTGCCAGTGTTAATGCATCTTCATAAAACTTCCATGTCAAAATATTTCCCTTTTCTTTCCAGCATGAAGGCAAACCTGTTCGGATCAATTTATCAAAAGTTATATCAAACTTCTTTACCGCCTCCTTAATTCTCAGTAACCTTTTCTCTGCAACTTTTCATAGATCATTCTTAATTATCATTTTATTAACTTCTTCAGCATAAAAGTATCTGTCTTGTATCTCAATTTCTTCTAGTTCTTCATTTGATTTGGAGTTGATAAAATTTAAAAACCTCCTAGCCCAATTTGCTTTTTTAATGAGCGTTTGTTTTTCTGATGATATCTCCTCTTCATGATCTGAGATGAGGCATTTCTCTGTAGCAATTATACTTAGGGAATCCCAATTTGACTTCATTTCAGATATAATTTCAGTCCAAATAATATCTTTAGCTCTCAAAAGTGAGATGTTACCTTTTAACTTCTCCTTGAGCTCCTTAATTTCATCCTCAGCCTTTTGTAATTGCTGCTTATTTCATTTGCTTTATTTTCCCATCCTCTCATAATCTTAGTAGCTGTTTCCAAATCTAACTGAACCCGCTTAAGATCACCTTCAGCTATCTTCAGTTCTATGCTGAGCTGAACAATTTGGGTTTGAGGATCCGCATCACTGTCACCTGTAGGAACAACAAAAGTGCAAGTATGGTTTTGAATTTGATTCTGCAGAGATATAGCAGTCTGCTTCACTTTGGACAACTCTTCATCTTTTTGTAACAATTGCAGACGTAACTCTTCCTTTTCTTTTTCCACCTCAGCTACTTCTGCAGCCATTGAGTGCTCTGTAGCTGGTAATTTTAACTTTTTCCTTAGTGAAGATATTTCTACTTCTGCACTTTTCATGAGTTTTTGAATTGCAGCTTTATCATTTGGATCCACACCAATTTTCATAATGATCTTCTTCAACTCTTCATTTTGAGTTGACAATGCCCTTGAATTAGCTTTCTCCATTTTGCATTGTCTAATCACTTTCACAAGCATTTTTTCATCCTTAACTGCTGTAGCATTAGTCTTACTCAAATCATTTACAATTAGCTGTCTGGTCTACATATGAAGATTCATTTTATCCCACAGTGGGATATTTTTAACATCCATGATTATGTTTATCTCGTTAAAGCTGCTCGAAGACCCAAGGGACATTCCCTCTGGATGTGACAGAGCCATCCTAAATTGATCTTTTTCAATATCCATTACAGTCAATAATCTGGTCTGATCAGAAGCTGTGTGATGTGCTGCTTGTGCTTCTACATTGGCTTTTATTTTCTGATTTCTTTCTTCAATTTGCGTGAATACTTGCTTGACTGCAGGCATCCTTTCTGAGTAAAGTTCATGTCTTCTAGGAGAAGAGGGAACACTTGATTCTTCATTGATATGAAGGGTAAAACCAGGCGAGTTGGGAGAATGATATTCTGCTAGTTTGGTTCTCTTTTCTTCTCTGGGTTCCTCATTATCTATTTCAATAACATCTTCTCTACTTCTTTTGCTTGCCCTTTCCATAATGGCAGGTGTTTGAATGCCAGTTTTTGAGGTTCTTGTTTCACCTGGATTTGCCAGCTTCTCTATATCAGGCTTGCTTACATGGGAGAATGCAGCATACCCGTTCTCAACCCTCTTTTGAGAAATTATTCCATGTGGATCATAAGGCCATTTTTCTCCCAACAACAATTGTGTCCCTTCCAACATTTTTAAAACCTCATCAAAAGCTTGTCTCGTGTTGACCACGAAAGGTCCCACACTCATAGGAAATTTATACATCAAACCTTTCTTCATAGGAAGAAAGTGGACTTGGTCTACATTAAGACTTTGCCTTATGAATTCCAGGGCAAAAAGTCGCATGGGTACAAAATTTAGGAGCCTATAAGGCTCAATGCTAACTCCATACAGCCTTATCTCTGAGTATTCTTCGAATACAAACCAATCTCCAAATATGCAATTGGGTCCTAGCTGTAGGAACTCCCGGGCTTTTGGTAGAAAGCACGGAGGAAGAGTTCGATTCAGAATTTTATAAGCAATAGACATGAAATGATTAGCAAATTCAAACAGCCCTGCTTCATTCTCTTCTTTTCTAATCATGTCGGTCTAGAATAAAACTGATTGCTTATTTTTATTACCATCAACTATATTTAAACCCAAACTCATGAACTCTTCAACATTTTGATACAAAAATAAGTAAACAACCAATGATGGAAATCTGAAGAAACCTGTTAGAGGAAAAGCTATCAATTGGGAATTTACTATTTCCTACCAAAAAGACGGAATGTCAAGGACCACCCCTGGTTTCATCATCAGTGCAAACATCCCCAAGACTGATTTGTCAATTTTGTGGTCATCGTCTTTCCCCAAAATCTCCGTAATGCGGCTAAGAACTGGCCTATACTGAACATTGAACGCCTCCAAACTGAACTCTTCTCCTTCAAATTTAGTTTTTTCTGGATTTGATTTCAAAAATGACATACAATGATTGAACTCTTCATTTGAAAGGTCTTCAAAATACTGAACCAATGAATCTTTGGAGAATTGTAACGGAGACTTATCTTCTGGAAAGCACAATGCTTGGCGAATTAATTGTGTTGATACCTGCAGGACATTTTCTCCCTGAGAATTCATGACGAAACATTTACCAGGGTACATTGATGAGACTAACCATGAGATGAACTCGAGGAAGAAGTGAGTTTTCGGAACACAGGTGGACAACACACCAGAACTTTTCATAGCAGATAATACAGGGGATTTATCAGTGTTTAGGGTTACTTGGTAATGCAATAAGGTATGATTGATGGATGATGCGGTATCTTGGACATCCTTTTCACTATCCAGGAGGGGACTGAGGTTTGATGAACCAGACAAGGATATTCGTTTTTCCATGACTAACAGGAACTGAAAACAATTCGCGAGGTAACGGAAAATGTAAAGGTGGCAAGAACACGGTTCAAAAGGGGAAAAACAGTCACACATGGACAAAACGGGACTAAAGAACTCTTTAATAAGCTACGGGAATCCGTAATAAATGCCGACATGATGTGGACAAACCGTTGAGAGCGGATGACAGCTGTTTTCCACTTTGCCTGATGACGTCACTGCGGGGGGTCCTGGAGTACGGCGGAAAACTTCAACCTATACCCCCCGTAATGAATCCAAGCCGTTGATCACGGCTCATCCAAGATTTGACTAGTCAACTACGGGGGGTCAGGATTTGATAAACAACGAGCTACTTCTCCCGCCGCAATAACTTATCCGAAAGCACTTTTCTGTGATCACCGCTTCCGCTCGGGAAGTTGCTCAGAGCTTAAGCTTGAAATCATATATATCAAAATAAAGTTTTATGACTACTTTATGTACATCATTCTTTGTAAAAACATTTCATTTCTTTTTTTATGCTAAAGTATAAAAATTTCATACTATAGCATATTTTTCGAATTTCCATATTTTTTGATTTTCGAAATAAAATATAAAAAAGGATATGCAGATAATGATCCACAACATCTGGCTCCACCTGGGGATAGTGTTTTTACCATGAAACACTAAGAACCTGTAGATTAGTGCCTTCACCTCGGGCATGGAGTCACACATTGCTTGATGGAAATGTACACTGATCACACCGGATATATACAATGATGAACAAACAGCTGCTTAATGCCGAAAATAATGCTTGAGATATTGCCCATTCATAGGCATATCCAGCACTTCTCCTTCAAGATTTTCCAGCACGGAAGTATTATTTCCTCTGACTTCATTAATTTTGAATGGGCCATACCACAAGGGATAAACTTTTTTGTGTTTCCCTTTGTCTTCCCTTCGTGTATCCCATCTCAATACTAAGTCTCCCTTCTGAAACATGATTTCTTTTGCTTTCCTATCAAATATTGCCTTCATCTTCTGCTGATAAGTGAGCAAGTTGCCCCGAACTTGATTTCTATTTTCATTTAACTCCATCACATTGTTCATTCTTCTGATCATGGCATTCGGTTCTGCTTGAGCATCTTGGAGGAAATAAATCACAGGTTTTACCAACTATGTGGGAAACAATGCTTGAGTGCCGTATACGAGCTCATAAGGAGACTTGCCAGTAGACCTCCTAGTGGTCATCCTTGTTGCCCATAGAGCAAAAACTAACTTTGTATCCCAATTCTTCTGATTTTCACTGATTGTCTTCTTCAAAAATTTTACCAATGTTTTGTTGGAAGATTCCGCCAATCCATTTCCCTGTGGATGATAAGCTGTAGAATGAGACAACATCACACTATAATTCTGACAAAAATTAATAAATCTAAGTGAGCTGAAATCTTGGGCATTATCTGTCACAATCTTCACTGGACATCTAAAGATATTCTCCTCTAGAAACTTCATAACAACCAAATCATTTGCCTTCCTAGTGGGGATTGCCTCCACCCACTTTGTAAAATAGTCTGTAGCAGTAAGTATCCACTTAAATTTCCCACTGGATGGTGGATTAATTTCCCCAATGAAATCCAATCCCCATTGTCTAAAAGGTTCTTCAACAAAAACAGGGAGAAGAGGTAATGGAGCTAGCTTTTTCTTTTCTGCAAATAATTGGCATTTCTGACAAATTTTGACTGTTTTATAAACATCACCAAACACAGATGGCCAATAGAAACCTGATTTGAATATTTTATGAGCAGTTACCTTCCAGCTGTAATGACCTCTGCACAAGCATTCATGATATTCTTTGATCACTTCTGAAATTTCTTCCTCTGTCAGACATAACAACAACACACCAGCAGGGTCCTTCCAATATAATTTTGCTTCAATTATGACATAAGGCCGACCCTTAAGTTTTAAAGCTCTGTATTTAGCTCTATTTATTGAAGGGGGACAAGAAAGAAAGCATAAATAATGGACAATATCCTTATACCAATCTGAGTAGAGAGATTTATACTTAATTGTTGTCTTTGACTTATTATCACCTGTTTCTCCATCGACTTCCTCTGCAGGGGCCAACAAATTGATTCCCAATGCTTGGAAATTGGACCCTGTCAATAATTTGGCCAATCCCAATCCTTTAACCAGTTTGGTTGGTTTTACATCCAAGTCATATTCTTGGATTTTAGCGATCCATTTTCCCCTTTTACCTTCCACATCACTCTGTACTAGTACATCTTTTACAGCTGAATTGGGAACGTATGCTAAGATTTGAGAATGAAGGATATAAGTTTTGAAAGCTTTTTCTTTCACCAAAGAGTATACTTGTTTCTCCAATATATTATATTTTAATTCTGCATCTCGGAGAACTTTACTAAAATATGCTACAGGCTGTTCATGCTTTTCTTCATTTCTCTGTAATAACATAGCAGCAATTGTTGAAGGAGATGCAAACGAGAAAATTTGAAATGGCTTCAAATAATCTGGACTAATGAGAACAGGCGCTTCCTTTAAAGCTTCTTTAATCCTTTGGAAAGACTCTCTAGCTTATTTGTCCCACTTCACTTCGGCATCTTTTTTCAACATGTCCGTTATCTTCTTGACGATTTCTGCGTAATTGGGAACGAATCTTCTTAGAAAATTAATTTTTCCAAGAAATCTCTGAATATATTTTTTGCTTTGGGGCAGTGGGATAGACTGTATTGCTTCAACTCTTGCTGGATCAATCTTCACACCTTGCTTTGAAACAATATGGCCCAACAGTTTGCCTTCTTCCAGGGCAAACAGAGATTTTTTAGGATTCAACTACAATCCATACTTTCTACACTTCAGGAAAGCTTTCTGCAAATGTTGCAGGTGTTCTTCATCAGAATTTGAAAAAATTGTGACATCATCTAGATAAATAATTACAAACTGATCCCCAACAAATGCAATATCCATCGCTCTTTGGAATGTAGCCCCTGCATTCATTAGGCCAAAAGGCATCCTGGCGTACATGAATGTCCCCCAGGGTGTAGTGAAAGCAGTTTTCTTTTGATCTTCCTTCTCCACAGCAACCTGATTATACCCTAAAAAACCATCCACCATAGATAATCTATAAGCCCCAGTGACTTTTTGTAAGACAAAATCCATTTTCGGCAAAGGATAATTATCCTTCAATGAAGCCATGTTCAAGTTCTTGAAATCTACGCACAGTCTTATCTCTCCATTTTTCTTTCGGACTGGTAAAATATTGGAAACCCAATCTGAATATCTTAGGGGAACAATTATTTTGGCCTGCAGCAATTTCCTCACCTCCTTTTCAATCGGAGCCAACAATAATGGATTGATTTGTCGGAGCTTTTGTTTATGCGGCTTGACTCCATCTTTCAGTGGGATTTTATGCTGTATGATACCCTTATCATATGTTTTCAAATCGTCATAGGACCAAGCAAATACATCTTTGAATTTTCTAAACAGATCTATGTACCTTTCTTTGTAGTCCTTCGGGATTCCTTTGAACAATTTGATCATTTTAGGCTCCTGTTGAGTCCCCAAGTTGCAATATTCCCCCTGTTCGTCTTGGTTTGCTTTCTTTTGATTCACTGCAATGTCATTAGCACCAAACAGTCTTTCGAGAGGCACCAAGCCTCTTAGCAAAACATTGTATTTCAACTGAATAATCTCTTGACCACCAATCTTATTTTTCAGAGTTTTATCGGCCCACTCATCTTCATCAGTTTCCAAATCAATTTGATGACCTTCAAAATCTTCAATCATCAACAAAAAATGCTTAATCTTTTCATCGTCCTCAAAGACCTGCCAGTGTTTAATATTGTCTGGGATTGAAGGTCTATATCTCATCTCAATTTCATACCTTAGCCTTGGATTAATCGGAGGCTTGAACGTACTGGCTGCAACTGCCAAAGAATCAGCCATTCTATTCTCTTCCCTAGGAAAAAACTGTAAGTTGAAGGCTTCAAATTAATTTTCAATCAAATCCCAGACTTCATTGTGATATGCTCTTAACCGGGGATGTTTAGTTTGACATAAATTCTTAATTTGTCTTATAATTAATTCAGAATCCCCAAACACAGTCATGGATTGAATTCCCATTTGCTAGCTATCTGCAAACTAATAATTAATGCTTCATATTCTGCAACATTATTAGTGGACTCAAACTCCAATTTGAAAGAAAAAGGCACAAGGTTACCTTCAAGAGAAACAAAAATGAAACCAGCTCCAGTACCTTCTTTGGAAAACGCACCATCGAAATAACACTTCCATAGCTTGTTCGAATGCAGCTCCTTATGTACAATTGCTGAAGGAAGCTTCCCTTACGATTCTTCAGCAAATTATGCATCTTCATGTAGCATGAAGCAAGAGAGGTCATCCTTCTCTTGGCCATAAATTGGTGAATTACCTGCATCTTTCTTGGTAGTATTTTTTTGAAATCTAGTCTCTCTATACAACCTCCTTTCTTCACCATTGAAAATGGGAATGATAGCATATGTAAAATCTAGCTTCAAAACTCCTCCAAGCTTTGCCCCCCATGATCTAGATAGAAACATACCAAACTTGGCAGCAATATCTGCCACTACAACATCCATCATAATGCTTTTGGCTGGGATTTGAGCCAATGTAACAACCATATCCTTAATCAGACCCACACACTTTACTCTTTTTGAGTCAAATGAATAAAGATCTCGATATGGCTTAGTGATTTGCAAATTCAAATCTTTCATCACACACAATGGCATCAGATTGTGGGACGCACCAGAATCTAGCATGCAGTTATGTAGAACAAAATCATGTAACAGAAGTGATATATAAAAAGGAGGGACAGATGAATCTACCTCTTCAACATGAGGTCCAAATGTAACCACTGGTTTCTCTTCCTGCAGATTTACTATATCACCTACTTCATCAGACTGAGATAAATTGATAAACTTGGCAATCTCTTTCTTATAGCCAGGTGTTTTCATCAACTCAAGAAGAGGTACTTGAATCTTCACTTTCTCCAACTCTTTTGACAAACTGAAATTTTGATTTGATTTTGTCAACTTTTCAGGTTCTTCTTGATCTTTCTTGGAATTTGAGTTTTGATTAGAAACAGTAACCACTTTCTCCAAAATATTAGAATCTCTAACTTTTGTTTGAGAAGTTTCTGCTTGCTGCTTTTCCTTCTCTTTTTCTTCGTCCATGGGCTTTTTCCCCTTATCTGTTTTCTTAGTTTGATCTTTCTGGAATGGAGTCGCCATTGGAGCAGGTGCTGCTTCTGATTCTTTTTCTTCATTATCTTGAGTCCTTAGTCTCTTTTTGACCTCAAATCGTACTTTTTATGCAACTCAGATTGCATGAAGTCTGTGAACTGTCTGCAGTAATCATCCATCCCTTCTTGATCAAATGAAAGATCATTTTCTTCCACTCCTTCTTCAGCTTCTTCTTCTGTTTCATTGTATTCCATGTACACAGTAGAAATTTGAGCATCATCCTCTCTCTCATCATCATCATCTGCTAAACGGGATGGGGCTGCTTCTATGTACAAAGGTGCTTGCACCTGATCTTGATCTTTCTTTTCTCTTTGTAAAACCTGCAGGGGCTGTTTTTTAAATTGGGGATTAAAAACCCCTCTATTCTGTCTTGCAGGCTTACTATCTATTTCCAACTTTACCAATTTATTTGACAGATTTTTTATGACCTTAGTCATATCGTCAATTCTCTGATCTTGAGCTGAGGCTTCTTCTTTAGCCTTTCCTTTATCTGAAACTTTACCAGCAGCGGACATATTAGCCTCAATCTCCAGAGCATCAGTTTGAATCTTCTCCAACGTAGGGGACCTTCTTTCCCTCAATGTGAAACTGAATTCTGGTTCAAATGCACCAGCAAAAATGACCCTAGCTCCAATAGGAGGAGGCTTCATCTCTGCAGGCAAACTATTATACAATTTATTAAATCTCTTCACAAAATCACTCATATTTTCATCAGATTTCTTCTTGATTGCATTAAATTCTGTCAAAGAATAGCCGTGGTCCCTCTTTTCACCCCACATTTCAATGAAACGTCTTTCTAGGGCATCCCAATCGTTGATGGAGCCATTAGGTAATCCTTTGAACCATTTCCTTGCCTCTCCACTTAGAGACTGAACAAAGAGTCTCATAACAACATCTAAATGTTCAACATTTAAATTCTCTGCAAATGTGCAAAACAGGGGCAAGTGTTGTTCTGTGGTTATTTCATCTTCACCAGTAAATCTAGGGAGAAACTTGAGGTACTCCTGAGGCATATCATGCAATGGTTGGGCTAGATTTAATGGTGCATATCTATTCATCAAGAAAGCAGGGGCTGCAGGGACTGCCATATTTACGCCTGGGTTAACTGCTCCTTGAGCGGGGGTAAAATGAATACTAGTTGTAGGTAGGGATGAATGAGGTGAAACAACTGATATAGGAGTTGGAGAATGAACGATTGCAGAAGAGCTGGCAGCTATATGGGGCTGAGTTTCTATAAAAGGAAAAGACACAAACTCCAAAGATTGCTCTTCTAATGTGGGTTCTTGAAAACGAATGGGTGATGGTGATGATTCTTCTTCCGAGAAAATGAGTTTCTTGGAAGCTTTCTTGGATGAGAAAATGTGTGAACTGCTGCCTGGTGCGAGTAGTGTAGTTTCAGGTGTATCTAATATTTTTGGTTTCTGGCCCTTCTTTGAAACAAGCTTCTCAGGATCAGACAAAACAGGAACTTTTTGCTGAGAGGTATCTGACCTCGTGTGAGGTTTCTTGGGAGCCAGAGCTATTTTCAAACAAACACAGCGTACTATTTCCTCCTCTCTGAAAAACCAGAGGAAATGTAAAACAAAACCCAGGGAAATTCTTCGAATCTTCGTCCTCGGAAATGGCGCCAATTAATGTTGTTCCTTGAGAAACAATTTCTTGCTGTGTACAGAAATCCGTGCTCAAGACATTAAAGATTATGTCACAAATAAAAGTACATCTGTCCTTGTTCTATAAACCTTCAAACATTAATTATATAATCTTCAGACATTAAATCCATGGAAGGCTCTGCAATGCCATATCCTCCTTATGCTGAAATGAAAGGATGAAGAAACAAGAAAGAAAGGATTTCAATTTGATATGCTGCTTGAAACAGAATCTATCAGTGTAAAATCCTAAAGGAATGAATAATGATAACATTAAAATAGAGGAGTGCCTATTAAGGTTTATTTAACTCTTAAATACACATGTATCTAGAGACCTGTAGCTCAAATTACTCTATTTTACTCACAGATATGGAAAACACCATGAAAACAGAGAAACTATTCAGCATAGACAGAATGAAGGAAACTTGCAAAAACTTCTCATTAATTCAGTATTATTCAGTACAAAATTTTAGCTTCAAGGTCCAAAACTTGGAACCTTCATCTTTCTTCAAATTATATTTTTATACATTATCACGAAACAGTTCCCTGTAATGAAACTGATTCTAACTATTCTAACTAACTTTAACTGCCTAAACTATTAACTGTTATGGAGGTACATGCCTCGAAAAAGTCTTATTACATTTGCATAATCCTGAGAAATGACATAGTGAGAATTTTTATAACTTCTAATCTAAAGGAACAACTGGTTCTGAAGTAGCTGCGGAATCAACGGCTACTTTTGATTTATCTGTTGGAATCTTTTTTGCTGTGTCAATGGAGAAGATTTTGAATTTTTTCCAAAGTTCACTTTGAGTTGTAGGAGCATTCCTGTAGTTGAGGTATTCCAATCTAAATGCAACTGCCTGATTGTGAGTGAGCCTTTCTGTGAAGAGTTCCTTTACCATCCATAGCAAATTGAAGTGCCTCTGTAAAAATTTAAACATTGTCTCTCCCTTTAAAACTTGTGTCTTTTCGTGTCTGCTATCTGCTCTGCTCTTTGCCAGTGTTAATGCATCTTCGTAAAACTTCCATGTGAAAATATTTCCCTTTTCTGTCCAGCATGAAGGAAAACCTGTTCGGATCAATTTATCAAAAGTTATATCAAACTTCTTTACCGCTTCTTTAATTCTCAGTAACCTTTTCTCTGCAACTTTTCGTAGATCATTCTTAATTATCATTTTATTAACTTCTTCAACATAGAAGTATCTATCTTGTATATCAATTTCTTCTAGCTCTTCATCTGATTTGGAATTGATAAAATTTAAAAACCTCCTAGCCCAATTTTCTCTTTTAATGAGCGTTTGTTTTTCTGATGATATCTCCTCCTCATGGTCTGAGATGAGGCGTTTCTCTGTAGCAATTATACTTAGGGAATCCAAATTTGACTTCATTTTAGATATAATTTCAGTCCAAATAATATCTTTAGCTCTTAAAAGTGAGATGTTACCTTTTAGCTTCTCCTTGAGCTCCTTAATTTCATCCTCAGCCTATTGTAATTGCTGCTTATTTTCATTTGCTTTATCTTCCCGTCCTCTCATCATCTTAATAGCTGTTTCCAAATCTAACTGAACCCGCTTAAGATCACCTTCAGCTATCTTCAATTCTTTTCTGAGCTGAACAATTTGGGTTTGAGGATCCGCATCTCTGTCACCTGTAGGAACAACAAAAGTGCAAGTATGGTTTTGAATTTGATTATGCAGAGATATAGCAGTCTACTTCACTTTGGACAACTCTTCATCTTTTTGTAACAATTGCAGACGTAACTCTTCCTTTTCTTTTTCCACCTCAGCTACTTCTGCGGCCATTGAGTGCTCTGTAGCTGGTAATTTTAGCTTTTTCCTCAATGAGGATATTTCTACTTCTGCGCTTTTCATGAGTTTTTGAATTGCAGCTTTATCATTTGGATCCACATCAATTTTCATAATGATCTTCTTCAACTCTTCATTTTGAGTTGTTAATGCGCTTGAATTAGCTTTCTCCATTTCTCATTACCTGATGACCTTTGCAAGCATGTTTTCAGTCTTGACTGCTGTGGCATTAGTCTTGCTCAAATCATTTACAATCAACTGCCCGGTCTACATATGAAGATTCATTTTGTCCCACAATGGGATCTTTTTAACATCCATGATTATGTTTACCTCATTAAAGCTGCTCGAAGACCCAAGGGACATTCCCTTTGGATGTGACAGAGCCATTCTAAATTTATCTTTTTCAATATCCATTACAGTCAATAATCTGGTCTGATCAGCAGCTGTGTGATGTTCTGCTTGTGCTTCTACATTGGCTTTTATTCTCTGATTTCTTTCTTCAATTTGCGTGAATACTTGCTTGACTGCCGGCATCCTTTCTGAGTAAAGTTCATGTCTTCTAGGAGAAGAGGGAACACTTGATTCTTCATTGATATGAAGGGTAAAACCAGGCGAATTGGGAGAATGATATTCTGCTAGTTTGGTTCTCTTTTCTTCTCTGGGTTCCTCATTATCTATTTCAATAACATCTTCTCTACTTCTTTTTCTTGCCCTTTCCATAATGGCAGGTGTTTGAATGATGGTTTTTGAGGCACTTGTTTCACCTAGATTTGCCAGCTTCTCTATATCAGGCTTGCTTACATGGGAGAATGCAGCATACCCGTTCTCAACCCTTTTCTGAGAAATTATTCCATGCAGATCATAAGGCCATTTTTCTCCCAACAACAACTGTGTCCCTTCCAACATTTTTGAGACTTCATCAAAAGCTTGTCTCGTGTTGACCACAAAAGGTCCCACACTCATAGGCAATTTGTACATCAAACCTTTCTTCATGGGAAGAAAGTGAACTTGGTCTACATTAAGACTTTTCCTTATGAATTCCAGGGTGAAAAGTCGCATGGGTACAAAAGTTGGGAGCCTATAGGGCTCAATGCTAACTCCATATAGCCTTATCTCTTAGTATTCTTCGAATACAAACCAATATCCAAATCTGCAATTGGGTCCTATCTGTAGGAACTCCCGGGCTTTTGGTAGAAAGCATGGAGGAAGAGTTCCATTCAAAATTTTATAAGCAATAGACATGAAATGATTAGCAAATTCAAACAGCCCTGCTTCATTCTCTTCTTTTCTAATCACGTCGGTCCAGAATAAAATTGATTGCTTATTTTTATTACTATCAACTATATTTAAACCCAAACTCATGAACTCTTCAGCATTTTGATACAAAAATAAGTAAACAACCAATGATGGAAATCTGAAGAAACCTGTAAGAGGAAAAGCTATCAATTGGGAATTTACTATTTTCTGCCAAAAATACAGAATGTCAAGGACCACCCCTGGTTTCATCATCAGTGCAAACATCCCCAAGACTGATTTATCAATTTTGTGGTCATCGTCTTTCCCCAAAATCTCCGTAATGCAGCTAAGAACTAGCCTATACTGAACATTGAACGCCTCCAAACTGAACTCTTCTCCTTCAAATTGAGTTTTTTCTGGATTTGATTTCAAAAATGACATACAACGACTGAACTCTTCATTTGAAAGGTCTTCAAAATATTGAACCAATGAATCTTCGGAGAATTGTAACGAAAACTTATCTTCTGGAAAGCACAATGCTTGGCGAATTAATTGTGTTGATACCTGCAGGAAATTTTCTCCCTGAGAATTCATGATGAAACATTTACCAGGGTACATTGATGAGACTAACCATGAGATGAAATCGGGGAAGAAGTGAGTTTTCGAAACACAGGTGGACAGCACACCAGAACTTTTCATAGCAGATAATACAGGGGATTTATCAGTGTTTAGGGTTACTTGGTAATGCAATAAGGGATGATTGACGGACGACGCAGTATCCTGGACGTCCTTTTCACTATCCAGGAGGGGACTGAGGTTTGATGAACCAGACAAGGATATTCATTTTTCCATGACTAACAGGAACTGAAAACAATTCGCAGGGTAACGGAAAATGAAAAGGTGGCAAGAACACAGTTCAAAAGGGGAAAAACAGTCACACATGGACAAAACAGGACTAAAGAACTCTTTAATAAGCTACGGGAATCTGTAATAAATGCCGACATGATGTGGACAAACCGTTGAGAGCGGATGACAGTTGTTTTCCACTTCTCCTGATGACATCACTGCGGGGGGTCCTGGAGTACAGCGGAAAACTTCAACCTATACCACCCGTAATGAATCCAAGCCGTTGATCACGGCTCATCCAAGATTTGACTAGTCAACTATGGGGGGTCAGGATTTGATAAACAACGAGCTACTTCTCCCCCCGCAATAACTTATCCGAAAGCACTTTTCTGTGATCACTGCTTCCTCTCGGGAAGTTGCTCAGAGCTTAAGCTTCAAATCATATATATCAAAATAAAGTTTTATGACTACTTTATGTACATCATTCTTTGTAAAAACATTGCATTTCTTTTTTTATGCTAAAGTAATAAAATTTCATATTATAATATATTTTCAATTTTGATTTTCGAAATAAAAATAGAAAGGATATGCAGAGAATGATGCACACACCAAACTCCGTGCGTCATGCCATGTCCCAAATTTCTTGACATGTGATATCATGTGATTGTTAAATTCTTCCATATATTATTCTCCGCCGTTTTGTGTCATAGATTCGGCAAGGGGGCTTACCGCTCGCTTTCACTCCACCCATCCAACTATGGATGTCTCCATTACTTGTATTCACCTTTCAAGGAGAATATAATCAAATCCCAAAATTACGATTATATTTACAGATATGTTGAATTGTTCTCCCCCGAGATATTAAAGACATAGGTGTGTTTACGGGAGTAATGTGTGGTGACCGATCGAGGAAAACTAGGTTAATTCGCGATTACACGTGCTTTCCACTATGTCGCTTAGAAAATATAGTATTGGAATCTTGAAATAAAGGAACATATACATATAGCATGAAGAGAGAGGATGGGTAGAAAGTCCCATATCTCCTTATATAATGATAAAGAAAAAATCAAACAACTACGCTGAGGTCAACCGAACAACCAAACAAATTAATACTAAACCACAAGACATTTCTAATCACTAGCATATGTATGTTAATATGAAATCGTACAGCAATGACACAAAATTTCTAAATATTCAAATACAATTATCAAAAGGAATTCTAACAAATATTAACATTGCATAATTTGTTACGTCATTTCCACCGGTCCCAAACCAATGAGATCTTATCAAAACACAGCAGATTACACACTACTAATACTTAGTTCCAAGGCATAAAATTTTATCGAGATAATGATAAGGAGTTAATCTAGTTATGATAATATAAGAATAAGATTAATATTATAGTATTTGAGTAATTTGTGCTAATAATCGCATGTGAAAACTAAATAATTCGCGACCTCCGTGTTGTCGCTGGGAATATGTTACTCTATGAAAATTCTAGAAAGGAGCATTGAATATTTAAACTCATCGAGCATTAACCGACATGGCATGAATAGAGAGGGTGGGTAGTCATACCTACAATGAGCCTTAACACGCAAACAACCACAATTTTTCAATGAGAGTTTATACCACTAACTAGTCACCAAAGTTGTTTACGCAAATTAATCAGACATTAAACTCAATATAATATCACAAATTTCTAGCATTCAAACTAATTACTCAAGCAAAATATGTAGAAATATATTTTGTTACAAATAAAACTCCTAATATGAACTAAACGAACGAGATCTTGTCAAAACTACAAAGAAGAAATTCTTACTAGAATGCACTGTTAAAAATGAAGTTTCTATTAACCAAAATATATTACTAATTACTACACACTTTATAAGCACAATTTTACCGAGCAATGATATATTAATACAATGTTTGCGGAGAGGTCTAAATTATGACAATCATAACCATTAGTTTTTGCAAGGTTCAATACATTGTATATAAAGATAAACTTAGTTGAATGTCATCCCTCATTTATATTAGATCGGCGGTGAACTATTTCAATGTTTTCTTAGAAATAGGTATTTATGCACATAATTTAGTAAAATCCTGATCAGCGATATATCATCCTATCACTTCAGTAGGATGACCATGATCCGCTTAGCGCTGGGATAGGTTAAGCTGATCACTCCCATGAGCAAGTAAGACTTTCATGGGTTTTGATGTTGTAATATACAAACAAAGCATATTTCATTAGCAAACATTTTTTTTTTAAAACAATTTGATTAGAATATAATTCAAAATGAGATTTTCAATTTATACATTCAAGGACGAGAAACAATTTTACACAAGAGTTTTTCGTTATGAGACACTATTGATTTATTTATATTTTTAAAGCCTCACATTGGATATGTGTGCTATTAAAACCATGAAAAATATCTACAAAAGGTGAAAATGAAGGAAGTGAAACTAAGTTATACCAAAATATCACAATGTATTCAAACCAAACATCTCCAAACACAAGATATATTTCATATCAATGAGGAAGTAAACAAAATTGTGGAAAATTGACATGTTGGTATGAATTCTATTTGTCTTCTTAGGTTCTATTAATATTGAAATATTTCTGATTTTTCAAAATGCCAAAAGTTGGGCGGGGCCCTAAAATTTTTTTTGCCTCTTTTCTTATTTTTGGGAATTCCATAAATGGAAATATTAATTTAAAGTAAAGTCGAGCAAATTTTCTCCTCATATTACCTTCTTTATCATTTTACTTTAGAACTTTAATACAACCATTAATCATTCTAGGATGCTTAAGAGTAGTTCTTTCACATGCCACTATATGAGGTAGCTCAAGCTAGATTATTATTCATATATTTGTTGGGTTTTAAAATTCTTAAGAGGATTTGATTGAGATTGCAAAGGTGTTTAACAAACACTCATAATGTAAGTTAGACATTCATTCTCTAGTGGTGATATACATGGTTAATATCGCTTAAAAATTTGAAATATTATTGGGTATTATCTAGTTCAATATCAATAGGAAGGGAATCATACCACCCTTAACATAATTGCATTGGCCTTATGTTTTAAGTGAATAATCTATAGGAACAACAATACATCTTATTTATTTTTCTATATGCCACACAAACTCAATCTTAATATAAACCTATATTTGGTAGAGGCATGCCAATGGTGATCTCCAACAAATCCAGATATTAAAATTGAAATACTTAAATTCAATCAAAGAACTTTATAGCATGTAGTGGCTAACTAATTAAATAGATATCACTTTAAAAGACCTATTAATTATGTTTTTTAAGAGTGACTAATTTTGATACCAATATTAGTGGCACACATTACTATGAATTGTTTTCTATTGTCTAACTGAATAATTTTCAACTTGCCAATATGGATGAACTAGAACTTGATTGTTTTAGTAAATAATGATTTATTTGAGTTAAAGCCTCACATTGGAGATGTGTTCTTGTAACCACATGAAAAAATATTTATTAAGGTGAAATGAAGGAGTGAAACTAAGTCATACAAAATATCAAAATTTGTAATCGCTAGTCACACACCAAAAAATCAAGATATATTCACATATCAATGAGAGAAACAATGCTTGAAAGACAGTCTTGTCGATTTTTCTTCTATTTGTTCACTAGGTCATTAATAATTATTGAAAAATTTTGAATTTAAAAAAAAAAATCCAAAGTTGCAACAAAAGGGTAATAAAATTATTGTTTTTTCCTTTGTTTACCCAATGTATAAAATTATAATAATAATATTTAGTATATCAATGATAAATTTATGAATTGATTAAATAAATTTAAACAGATATTTGAAGTTCACTACTCACACTTAGTCATGGGACTACATCGCTCCTAATGAAAGGGAGTAGTGTGTCAGCTGTAATGGGCAAGTAGAAAGAGCTGCATATATCTTAACATTTTAATTTAAACAACATACTATTGGGTATATATAGAGAAGGCATCATGTAATTCACGCACATGAGACTCCAAGTTTACTCTGATTTTTGAATAATTTCATGTTCACCCATGTGGAAGGGGCATACATAGGGCTTTAATTTAAACATGTGTGTGTGTGTGTAACCTTTAACATCATATAACAAGATGAATGTAATCTACTAAATTTTTAAATTCTAAATCCATGATTTCATCAATTTTGTTCACCGAATGTTCAAATCACCGGAATTTCACATGCGGTTTTAACCATGACGTGAGGGAGGTAAATATGGGTTTTCACCATACTGATTGTTGAGGGTAAAATAGCGTTTTTTTCCATGTTTCATCTCGCTTGTTGTCATTCTCTCGATCCTTCTCCCATTGATTTTCCTATAATTCTTCCTTCTTTGATTCTCTTCGATTCTCGCCATTTGAGTTTGATAGTAATGCAAAAATGGGTTCACACCACCAGAAGGAGGGGCCTGTTGCGAGGGTTTTCTACAGGGGTTCTGCAAGTTTGGGTCATTTTGGCCTCCGCCACAAAATCTATATATATATATGTTGGGGTTTTTATTTTCACTCCTCGAATCCTTCCCAAGATTTGGAGGAGTTGAATCATTTATAAAACGGGAAATGTGTATGTCTAGAAGAAAAATCCTTCAAGGTTAGGGACTAGTAATATTAAGATATTCCTATATTGATATAATAGGTAATGAATTAAAGAGAAAGGAATTGTGGAGATACGAAGATAGATCAAGTTTGACACTAATTGCGTGTAACTATAAATGGGGTTTTTAAAAGACAAAGGGTTGAGGATAAATTGTGGAAATTTGTGAATAGTGGGAAATATGCAAGGGAATATCACAAGGAATACTATAGTGACTATTTGAGATAATTATTTGTATAAAAGGTAAATTGTGTGATTTAACATAACACAAAGTATACATGAGAAATTCCCAAAATATAAAATTCTCTATTTTATGTCAATACACAATTTTGTTACTTAATGAATGTTAAAAAACACTTAGCACTTTCAGATAAGAAAAATATGAATCATTTAATTCCTATAATACATAAATGAATTATGGTCTCTCAGCCATCTGGGAAAGAAGAGTCTAAAATAATTATGACTGTATTTCACTCCAACTTAAAGTAAGTGAGTACCCATAACAAGTCACTAATATTTACTAACCTATTATTCATCAGTATTTTTCATTGTTTGTATATGACTAAATATTGGTTCTAGATTTCTCAAAACATTCCTTGAACATCGCGAGCCTCGCATCCACCTTTCTCATCTCGCGGAAAAATTTCACTATTCTAAGTCAACCTGCCATTCATGATCACCCGCCACTCCCAAAGACTCTCTTTATTTGCCACTCATATCCATCCTTCCTGCTTATATTCATTACCTATTTCCTGCCCATAAATCTATTTCCATCTAGGTTTTTCTATAGCCCTGCCTACATACCTCTCGTGATTCCTCAAGTATTTCTGATGGCCTCAAAACTATATTTAGTTTTATTAAATCAGTATTATTGGATTTTGGATCTTTAGTACAATACTTTGAAAATATACTTACTTTTACTTGAAGTTTGTCAAAATGTTAATTGTGTCAAGTTGTGGTTTCATGTTTCAAGGTCACCATTTCCAAATAATACTATCATTCAGCTAGAGTCTGAACATGAGGTGTACGGAGGCTTGACATTTCTTTTCATAAATGTTGAATTATCAGTAGAAGGTTTTATAGCGTACGGTTTGTTCTGAGAGAGAATAACACCGTAGCGAAAGGCACAAAACTAGGTTTTCACTTGATAGTCTCAATCAGAAGTGTCAAACACGCTATCAATTGGAGAAATGGCTAGAGAAGGTAAAGAGATAGACTCCATGAGCAGAAAACAAAGGAATATTTTGCTGCTGATGTTACAATTTCCAGATCGGAGGAAAAAGAAAATATCATATCTCCAAACAATAAGAAAAATAAATTGAACTTAAGATTGAGACTACACAATAAATTAAATATACGTTGTATATGTGAATTCATCCTAAAGTGGAAAGAACAGCCTCCTGACCAAAGAGATCAAATTCATCACTTTATCAACCTACAAAACAAAGGCGCAAAGAGTATCACCGGTGAGAAAATTAAGGTTTCCGCCACTTCGCAAAGCAAAGGATGAGTTGTTTAGGTTGAGATACTAAGATGTGTGCAAGAGTCCTAAGTTTCTGCTTAACTTTCATACCTAAGGAAATGTTTAGGTCATTCATCATTTCAGCCACCGCAAGAGTACAAATCGCTAATGTGAAAAAGGGTCGCTTAGAAAGTGGGGCTAGTAAAGATAAATAAAATCTCATGTGCTGCAGCTTCCATTCTACTACTTCAAGAAATTCATTGTGTAATTTACAATAGCTTAAGGAGATACAAAATTTGAGTTTCTAAGTCAAAGAAAATGGCTTGGAGATTTCACCTTTCGCACTCTGGCAAAAAAACTCGCAGAATGCAGATATGCCAAAGACATGGCAACGTAGCAGTTATTTCTTGTCTGTCACCCATAGCAAGCCGCCGCTGCCAAGAAATTCCCGAGATTGAATCTACAAAACACCAATTCACTCGCACTTTTGCTTTCAAATTTTTGATAGTACTGATGCTCAACAATAATTTCAGCTTGTTGATGCTTTATAATTAAAGAGTTGAAACCTTAAGTTTCTAAACTAAATTTCAAACCTCACCCATTTGCCTATGAATAATATCAATTAAAAATAAAGGGTATTTCCAGACAAATTAGGTTTTCATCAAGTTATTTAGCCTCCACTAATCCTAAATACTCTCTCAATCAGAGCAGACACATTTCAAATATTTCATATCGCCATTTGAACCTAAGGTTTCCAAAGGCAGAGGTAAAAATTAAATGAGATGAAGCACAATAAAAATCAATGACAAGTAGCAGATGTCAATGAGGAAGAAAAGATCAAACAAAAGAAAACAATCGCGTAAATAATGAGAGCACGTGCGTAAAGGCTGATAAACAATGAGGCTAAAGTCAAAAAAACCTGACAACTCGCATATCCCAAACATGATGCAAAACAAATTTTGGCATAATTTTGGATTTTTTATTATTTACGGGTTGGGTATACTAGCTGCCACTGGGTCCCCGCGCTTGGGGGCACCTTTGAGGAATGGTTTGATATTTTCGCAACTGGAACCAAGGACATCACACAAAATTTCAGACATTAGAGTAGAATCGTACTAGTGCAAACACCTGTTCGGGCCCTATTTCAGATATGCAGTTTCGAAGTAATCTGGGAGATTGATTTTTTGAGCTGGTAAATGAAATTCAATCGTAAAATAGTTGGCATTTTGGAGTGTAGATCGATTACCTTTCCAATCGCTTATATGGAGTTCATTTGGACACAGATGTCTCCACCGCCTACAAGATGAAGATTTTTTCTAGTATGAGCTTGTGCTCTTGGATCTTACGCGCTTCAGCCTGCAAAGTCAACAAGAGACAAACTGATTTCTCAAATTTTTGAGGAATAGTAAATCACTCTCTCATATTTATTCGGGAAGTAAGCTAGAAGATATTTTTCATTTATTAGGTTAGATATTTACCCTCTCGCGATGTCTTCTCGGGACAAAAAATAGCATTTATGATGATATTTTGGAGCATCTAATTAGATTTGGTCCTCCTTTCTAATTAAATATTGCATTGAATTCATTGTGCATGCGGTTACTCATTGTGGAGCTAAAAAACTAGACTTTTGGAGTTGCGAGGAGTTTTTGGCTTTGAGCACGCGGAAGGTTTTAGATCAATATCAATACACAGCTTCATCTGCAAGATTCATGAACATACTAATGGCTGTCTCTTCATTTTGTACTTGTCACTATTTTACATATTTTTCATCTTTCTGTAATAAGACATAAATTTTAAGATAGCGATTGCCAAAGCAATCTTGTCTATTCAAGGTTTTCTCTCGCTAGGTCAAATTAGAGAATTCTAGTTGCTCTATGTTTACTCAAATTTTTATCTCGCTTATGCCAGAAATTTTATATTATCTATCTTTTGGTATACTTTAAACACAGTTTTTTGAGGTTTTACTTTGAAGTATCAATTAGAAATTTTGATCGAAAGGTTGTTGGAAAATTCTAAGTGACGTGCGGTTCTTTATCTATTCTCAACCCAAAGGAAATTTTATTCTTTCTTCCTAAAGTGACTTTTTATAGTTATGTCATCTATAAAAAGTGATTTTTATGTATAGTTACAAACTCTAATTTTAAAGTGACTTTAATAAAATCAATGTGAAATTGTATATGACTTCGGGAAACAAACGTAATTTCTTAAAGTAATGAATTAAAAAATATAAAGTGAGATTTAAAATGAGCATCCAAATTCTTAGATCTAAAGCATCTTAGCCATTAGATTTAGATTCTCAAAAGTCACTTAGGCCAGTTGCTGAGTGGAAAGCATTCCTTCATGAGCAGACAGAGAAGGAGAAGAAGAGAGCAGCGAGTTTTCGGCTGCTGGGAGAAGAAGGAGAACAATCTTTTGGCACCCATACTGAGGCAAGGATTTCCTGCCATAAATTCCATAGCTACACACATGTTTTTCAGCAAAGCTTTGGGTACATTTAGGTAGCCATACACATTTTACACAGATTTCAAGGGAGGAAAGTTGCTGAGTTTTTAGGCACAAGCCTCCGAGGAAGACCATGTGGGCTATGCACAGAAATCGAGGTATTTATGCACAACATTTATTGAGAGTTTCAGATAGTTTGGGTGAGGAGCATAAACAACATTTTATTACTACGGGGGACTACAGCAGGGGGGGCAAACAAAGAGTTAATTGTTGTATTTTTGTACCCAAAAATACAACAATTAATGCTGTTGTACAACCCCTCTTTTTTGTGTGCAAAACAACAATAAATGTTGTTGTACTTCCTCCTTGGAAAGCATGCGAGTACGTAATAAATGATGTTGTACATAAACTACCTCGATTTCATCGTGCATAGCTACAATGGCAGGTTGTATGGTCTTCCTCGAAATTTGTGCCACAAAAATAGCAACTTTCCTCCCTTGAAATGTCAGTGCTAAAATGTGTATGTGCTGCCTAGGAAAGTGTACCCAAAGCTTTTGTACTAGAATCTACCTTGAAAAAACGTGCCAAAAACTACCTTGAACTATGTGCCAACCCCTGTTGTATGGATTTGCCTGAAGTCTTTGCCTCAATATGCGTGCCAAGGTTCTGTTCTCCTTCTTCTCAACCGCTTCGAGAAAAACTCCTTTGCTCTCTTCTTCTCCTTCTCATAATCTGCTCATGAAGGAATGAATGACCTTTCCCCTCCTTTTCCTCCTTTAACCTAACCCTAAGTGACTTTTGAGGAATCCCTAAATCTAATGGCTAAGATAGCTTTAGATCTAGGGGATTGAGATTAAATGCTCATTTAAATCTCACTTTATATTTTTTAATTCACCCCACTTTAATAAAGACCCGTTTAGTCATTTATTTCCAAAGTCACTTTTTCACTTTCTAATTTCACATTGATTTTATTAAAGTCACTTTAAAATTAGAGTTTAGTAACTTTATCACTTAAAGTCACTTTTAAATTAGATTTGACTTTATAACTTTATAAAGTCACTTTAGGAAGAAAAATAAAATTCCTTTGGACACTTTTCCCCAGGGCCAAAGATCAAAGCCTTAGGGAACCACACTAGTCCTTCGGTAACCAAATTTCAACAACCTTTTCAGTTAAAACTCTAATTATCAATACTTCAAAGTAAAGACCTCAAAAACAATGTTTAAAGTTATACCCAAAAGATAGGGCTAACCATAAAATTTCCCTGGCATAGACTCCATTAAATAATTCTTGAGATAAAAAAGCTCGAGTAAAACATAGAGAGCAACTAAGAATTCTCTAATTTGACCTAGCGAGAGGAAAAACATGAAAGCAAAAGAAACGAGATAGACTTAAGGTGCTTTTGACAACATATCTTAAGATTAAATTTATGTCTTATTGCAAGAGAAAGATGAAAAAATATGTAAAACATAAGATGACAAGTACAAAAATGAGAAAGACATCACCATTAGCCATGTTCATGAATCCTGCAAATGAGCTTGTCTTATTGATATTCGGTCTAAAACCTTCCATGATGCTCCAAAGCCAAAAAACTCCTCACAACTCAAAGTCTATGAGGTTTTTTAGCTCCACAAATCAACCAACAACCAACCCACATGCACAATGAGGCCTCAATGCAATATTTAATTAGAAAGGAGGACCAAAATCCTAATTAGGTCTCCAAAATATCATCATAAATGCTATTTTTGTCCAAAGAGACCATGCAAAGGCCCAAGGGACAAAATATCTAACCTAATAAATGCAAAAATATCTTCTAACATAAATTCTGAGCTAAATATGAGTGATTTGCCTTAAAATTCCTCAAAAATATATTTTTCAATCAATTTGTGTCTCTTGTTGACTTTGCGAGGCAAGGGCGCAGCGCCTGAGGTCCAAGGGCATAGCGTCTATACTAGAAAAATAGTTCATCTTGTAGCTCGAATTTTGGAGGCCTTCCTGGTGTCCAAATGAGCTCCATAATAGCTGATTGGAAAGATTGTCCAGTCTACCTTCCAAAAATGCCTTTATTTTTTCTGATTGGACTTCATTTACCAGCTCAAAAAACTCAATCTCCCAAGACTACTCAGGGCACAACGCTAGCTCTGAAAATAGGGCGAAAGGTGATTTTTTGGGTGTTTTTGGCACTTTTGGAGTACCGATTCTGCTCCAAATGATCCGAAATTTTGTGTGAGTGATGTCCTTGGTTTACGGATTCTGAAAATGTAAACCATTCCTCAAAAGAGTGCCCCAAAAAGAGCACGAGAACCGGTGGCACTCGCGCCTTTGGCCCTTCAAAACAATAAAAAAATCCAAAACTTCAAAATTATGCCAAAATTTGGTTTTACCTTGCTAATCATGTTTGGGATGCTTGTAGGGGATGGATTGGCCAGGTTGTCAAGGTTTTTTTTGTCTTTAGCCTCATTGTTTATCAGCCTTACTACTTTGTGCTTCATCATTATTTACCTTACTGATTGATTTTTTCTTTGTTTGATTCACTCTGTTTTCTTCCTCATTGGCATCTGCCTTGTCATTGATTTTTTTTATTATTGCTTCATCTCTCATTTGAAATTTTTACCTCTCTCGCCTTTGAAACCTTAAGGTTTCAAATGAAACCGATATGAAGGAATGGTGAAATGGTAGTCTGCTCATGATGAGATAAATGAGTGAGGGTGTAAGTATTTTAGGATGAATGAGAGGCTAAATAACTTGATGAAAACCCTAGTTTTGTGCAAATACCCTTTATTTTAATTGATATTATTCATAGGCAAATGGAGTGAGGTTGAAACAATGATTTCTAGTTTAGAAACTTAAGGTTTCAACTTCTTTTTAATTATAAAGCATCAACAAGCTTGAAAATGTGATTAGGGCATCCAATTTCCACTTATCAACGCCTTGGAGGACCTTGGAGAAAGCCTAAAAAAGTTTTCGGAGTGAATTGAGTGTTTGTAGGGTTGCGGAGGCCCTCTTGGTCAAGCGCGGGGAAAAAAATTGCTATGGGTGTTGGGCAAGAGCGCCTGTTGCTGCCATGTGCGCAGTCGCCACCTCCTAGGCGTGCAACGCCTTAAGAAAAATACACGAGATTTTTTTCGCCAAGGGCGCGATGCCCAACTCCCGGGCGTGCAATGCCAAGCCATTTTCCAATTTTGACTTAGAAACTCAAATTTTATTATCTCCTTGAAACGTCTAATTCTCTGTAAGTGCACAATGAATTTCTTGAAGTGTAGAATGGGCTTTATAGGCACATGGAAGTTTTATTTATCTTTGCAACCCACTTTCTAAGGTTTTCAAGCCCTTTACCTTTTCACATTAACAGTTTGTACACTTTTTTTCTTGCAGGGTGACTGAAATGATGGGCTTGACCCTACTTTTATTCCTTAAGGCATGAAAAGTTAAGCTTGGAAACTTTTTTAGGATGCTTACACATCTTAGTATCTCCAACCTAAGCTCAACTCATCCTTTGCTTTGCAAAGTGAGTCGAAAACCTTGAATTTTCTTTCCTCGGTGATACTCTTTGCACCTTTGTTTTGTAGGTTGATAAAGTGATGAATTTGATCTTTCTTTTTGGTCAAGGAGGCATTATATGTTCTTTTTTTCCACTTTTAGGATGAATTCACATATACAACAGTATATTCAATTTATTGTGTAGTCTCAATCTTTAAGTTCAATTTAGCCTTTTTCACCTTTTTTTGCTTGTATTTCTGCTGGAGATATGATATTTTCTTTTCCTCGATCCTGGAGATTTTACATGTTTGTTGTAACACATCAGCAGCTCAAAAATATTCCTTTGTTTCTATCATGGAGTCTAACTCATCTCTTTACCTTCTCTAGCCATTTCTCCAATTGATTACCGTGTTGACACTGCGTTGGACTATCAAGTGAAAAACCCTAGTTTTCCTTAAGACCAAATTGCCTTCCTTTCTTCTCGGTGTGAGTTCTCTTCTCTTAGGAACAAACCATCTACCTTATAAAAACCTTCTTCTTGATGGAAAATTCAACATTTATGAAAAAGTGTCAAGCTTGTCCATTACCTCATGTTCGGACTACGAAACTGGAATGATAGTATTATTTGGAAATGATGACCTTGGAACATATGAAACCCTAACTTGACCTAGTGGAGGTTTTTTTGACCTGACCTTGACTAAAAAATTGGCTTTGGAGGCTTCAAGTAAAAGTAGAGTATTTTTCAAAGTGTTGTACTAAAGATCCAAAATCCAATGTACTTGATTTATCTAAAGAGCCTATAAATATAGTTTTGAGGCCATCAATGCTTGAGGAATGCTGGGGAACATGGGAAAGATTTAGGCTATAGAAAACCCTAGATGGAAAATGGAGTTATGGGCAAGGGAAAATAGAGTAATGAGGTCATAAGCGAGGAAAAAAGGATGGATATGAGTGGCACAAGCCTATAAGGAGTCTTTGGGAGTGGCAGGGGTGATCATGAAATGGCAAGGTTGATAGAATAGTGAAAATTTTTTCCACAAGGATAATGAAGGCGGTGAGATTTACGAAACTCACAATGTTCAAGGAATGTTTTTTTTCGAAATCTAGAACCAATATTTAGTCATATACAAACAATGAAAAAATACTGATGAATAATAGGTTAGCAAATCATGTTAACCTTTTGGGTGACTTGTTATGGGTATTTCCTTACTTTAAGTGTCCAATTTGAGGTGAAATCCCATTATTTGGTCCATAGTTATTTTAGACTCTTCTTTCAAGGTACCTGAAAGACCATAATTCATTTATGTATTTTTTTTTATAGGGTTAAATGATTCATATTTTTTCTTAGTCCGAAAGTGCTAAGTGTTCCATAACATTCGTAGAAGTAACAAAATTGTGTATTGATGAACATAAAATAGAGAGCCTATATTTTTGGGAATTTCTCATGGTATGGCCTCACATACTTGATGTTATGGTTAAATCACACAATTTACCTTTTTTTATACAAATAATTATCTCAAATGGTCACTATAATTTCACATATTCCTTGTAGTCATTCCCTTGCATATTTTTCCCCACCCCATTCCTCTTTCTAATTTATCCCCTCAACCCTTTAAATATTCTATCTTTTAAAACCCATTTTATAGTTACACTCAATTAGTGTCAAACTTTGATCTATCTTCGTA
Source organism: Pinus albicaulis (assembly GCA_034641835.2). Lineage (NCBI taxonomy): Eukaryota > Viridiplantae > Streptophyta > Pinopsida > Pinales > Pinaceae > Pinus > Pinus albicaulis. Next base: position 636,311,169 of record CM076573.1, read on the forward strand.
TCTCTTATTCCTTTCTCTTTAATTTTAATTCATTACCTATTATATCCAATGCCTCTATAGGGATATCTTAATATTACTTTGGTCCTAACCTTGAAGGATTTTTTCTTCATGCTAAGGTAGACTCATACGATTTTCCCGTTCGCACCTTCAATGATTCAACTCCTCCAAATCTTGGGAGGTTCCATAATATCGAGGGTGAGGGAGATAAAAACCCCAACATATATATATATAAACACGTGGGCGAGGCCAAAATGACTAAACCCCCGCAAGAACCACCGCTAGAAACCCTCACCAATGATTTAGGCCCCTCCTTCACAATTGATTGTGAACCCCGACTATGAACCCCCGCATGCCTATCAAACTCAAATGTGAACGAGAATCCAGAGGAAAGAGAATCCAAAGGAAGGAGAAACCATAGGAAAGCTAATCAATTAGGAGAAGGATCCGGAGGAGTGTTGGCGAAGCGAGGATGAGAAGCCATGGAAAAAACCTTATTTTTTTTACCCTCCATGTGTATGGTGAAAACATATTTTTTTTTACCCTCTACGTGCATGGTTAAAACCCTAGTTTTTATGTGAAGATTCCGGTTTGTTTGGTTTGTTCGGTGAACAAGATTGATGAAATCATGGATTTAAATTTAAATTTGGTAAGGTTCGCTTAGAATTCATCTTGACATATGATTAATTTTTAAAGGTTACACACACACACACACACACACACATGTTTAAATTAAAGCCCTAATATCTATGCACCCCTTCCACATGAATTGAACATGAAATTGATAAAAAATCAGGGAAATTCAATTTAAGTTTGGTTAGGTTCGCTTGGAATTCATCTCATGTGCGAGTAATTTTGGAACGGTCTACTATATATATATATACCTATGTGTGTGTGCGTGTATGTGTTTAAATTAAAATGTTAAGATATATGCAGCTCTTCTACTTGCCATTACCTTCAACTTGACACACTACTCACTCGTAGAGTCACATACTAGCCGATATAATATAGTCCCATGACTAAGTGAGTCAACCTCGGGTAGTGAAGGCACAAACAAAACCTTTCATGTATCCGATTTCGTTTTCCGAGTGTGGCTCGTCCATTGCTAGTAGTTCATAAATTTATCATTCAGTGCTATAGAATATGTGTATAATTTATACATTGGATTAAACAAAGGAAAAAAAACAACCAAATTTCGGGCCTTTATTTACCCTTTGTTCTCAACTTTGGATAAATTCAAAATTTTTTCAATAGTTGTTAATGAGCCTAGTAGACAAATAGAAGAAAAATCGACAAGACAATCTTTCCAAACATTGTTTACTTTCCTCTCATTGATATGTGAAATATATCTTGATTTTTTGGTGTGTGATTTGGGAGGATGTTTGACTTGATTACAAATTTTGATATTTTTTGGTATGACTTAGTTTCACTTCCTTCATTTTCACCTTAATAAATATTTTTTTCATGGTTTTAAAGAACACATCTCCAATGTGAGGCTTTAACTCAAATAAATCAGTATTTACTAAAACAATCAAGTTCCTAGTTCATCCATATTGGCAAGTTGGATGGCTATGCCAAAGAGTATTCAATTAGACAATAGAAAACAATTCATATCAATGTGTGCCACTAATATTGGTATCAAAATTAGTCCTCTTAAAAAAACATAATTAATGGAGTCTTTAAAATGATATCTATTTAGTTAGTTGGCCACTCGGCTATAAAGTTCCCTCGATTGAATTTAAGTATTTCAATTTTAATATCCTGGATTTGTTGGAATCACCATTAATGCCTCTACCAAATATAGGTTTATATTAAGATTGAAGACTGTGTCCAACATAAGCCACTCATAGGAAAAAAATGTAAAATACTAAGATGCATTGTTGTTCTATGGAATTATTCACTTAAAACATAAAACCAATGCAATTATGTTAAGGGTGTGTATGATTCCCCTTCCTATTGATATTGAACTTGGATATGCAATAATATTTCAAATTTTCACTTGATTAATATTAACCATATCATATATCACCACTAGGGAAATGAATAATCTAACTTACATTATGAGTGAATTTTTGTTAAACACCACTCGCAATCTCAATCCATCCTCTTAGAGATTTTACAAAACCCAACAAATCCATATCAGATAATAATCTAGCTTGAGGCTACACCTCATATAGTGGCATGAAATAAAATTAGAAACACTCTTAAGCATCCTAGAGTGATTAATGGTTGTATTAAAGTTCTAAGTAAAATGATAAAGAAGGTAATATGAAGGAGAACATCGACTTTTACTTTAGAAATTAATATTTCCATTTATGGATTCCCAAAAAACAAAAATAGAAAAAAGAACCCAAAAAAAATCAAATTTAGGGCCTTTATTATCCCTTTGTTCGCAACTTTTGGCATTTTTTTTGAAAAAATCAAGAATATTCCAATATTTGCTAATGAGCCTAAGAGACAAATAGAATTCATACCAACATGTCAATTTTTTCCACAATTTGTTTACTTCCCTCTCATTGATGTATGAAATATATCTTGATTTTTTGGTGTGTGGTTTGGGAGGATGTTTGGTTTGAATACACATTGTGATATTTTTGGTATAACTTAGTTTCACTTCCTTCATTTTCACCTTTTGTAAATATTTTTTTCATGGTTTTAATAGCACTACATATCCAATGTGAGGCTTTAAAACAAATAAATAAATCTATAATTGATCTCATAATAACTCAAGCACTCTTGTCATAAGTGTTTCTCGATCATGAATGTATAGGTGAAAATCTCATTTTGGTTATAATCTAGTAAATTGTTTCCAAAAAAATGTTTGCTAATGAGGAAATATTAGCTTTGTTTGTATATTACAACATCTCAAAACCCATGGTCAACACTTATGCATGGGGGTCGATCACATGGAGAGCAAGGCCAACCTAGTCAACTTGGAAAGTTTTGGATCATGGTCATCCTACTAGTGATGGGATGTATATCATAGCTCGATCCAAGTTTTACCTAAATTATGTGCATAAATACCTATTTCTAAGAAAACATTGTAATAGTTCACCCTCGGATCCTCAATATCGTAGGGGATGACCTTATCATTCAACTAGGGATTTATCTTTATATACAATGTATTGAACCTTGCAAAAACTAATTTCATGGTTATGTTGTCATAATTTAGACCTCTCGCAAACAAGAATTGTATTAACTCCTTATCAGCATCGGTAAAAAAATTGTTATGGCTTGCAAATAAGTGTGTAACTCGTTGTAATATGTCTTGTTGGTTAATGGAAACTTCATTTTGATTGTTGGTCTATTTCATTCTAGTAGAATTTCTTCTTTGTAGTTTTTGACAAGATCTCGTTCGTTTAGTTCATATTAGGGTTTTATTTGTAACAAAATATATTTCTACAATGTTAATATTTGTTAGTTTTTGCTTGAGTAATTAGTTTGAATGCTAGAAATTTTGTGATATTAACATAGATATATTGAGGTTTAATATTGTCTAATTGGTTTGCATGTAAACAACTTTGGTGACTTGGATTGAATGGTATAAACTCTCATTGAAAATTGTGGTTGTTTGCGATATTGTTCTTTAAGGCTCATTATAGAAGGAATATGACACTCTACCCACCCTCTCTATTCATGCCATATGTCAGATATCTTCATTGGTTTAAATATTCAATGCTTCCTTTTCTAAATTTTTTTCATAGAGCACTTCTATAATTCATCGACAACATATTGGAGGTCACGAATTAACCTAGTTTTCACATCTGTTCATTAGCACAAATTACTCCATAAGCACATACCGTGTATTAATCTTATTCTTATATTATCATAGTTTAGATCTCTACAAATAAGACTTGTATTAACTCCTTATCAATATCAATAAAAAATTTTTTATGCCTTGGGCTTAAGTGTGTAGTTGTTGTAATCTCTTTGTGTTTTTTTGATAAGATCTCATTGGTTTAGTTCAGATTAGGTATTTATTTGTAACAAATTATATTTATACAATGTTAATATTTGTTAGATTCCTTTTGATTAATTAATTTGAATGTTAGAAATTTTGTGGCATTAGCATACATATCTTTTGATTTCATATTAACATACATATCTTGTGATTAAATGTCTTGTGGTTTAGTATTGGTCGTTTGGTTCGGATGTCAACAACTTTGGTGACTTAGATTGAATGGTATAAAGCCTCACCTGAAAATTGTAGTTGTTTGCAAATTTTTTTCTTTAAGGATCATTATATAAGGAATATGGAACTCTACCCATCCTCTCTCTTCATGCTATACATAATATATGTTCCTTTATTTCAAGATTCAATACTATATTTTCTAAGCATTTTCATAGAGAACTTTTATAATTGATTGGAAGCACATTGGATGTCACGAATTAACCTAGTTTTTTCACCAGATCATTACCACACATTACTCCATAAGAACACACCTATGGTCTTTATGTAGATATCTCCGGGAGGGTTCAATTCAACATATCATGGAGTGCAAATATAGTCATCAATTTTGGGAGGATTATATTCTCCTTGAGGTGGATACAAATTTGTAGCATGATAGGAGACATCCATAGTTGGATGGGTGGGTGAGGATGATGAGCAAGGGGTTGGTAAGCCACTTGCGGATCTATGACACAAGGCGACAGGAGGCATGGCTATGCTACATACTCTTGAGAGAGTTTGGCAATCACATGACATATCCTATGTCAAGGGGTGTATTATTTTTTGGGACATGGCATGACACTTACATCATGTGGCAGAAAGGAGTTTGGTTATTGTTGTGCATCATTATCTGCATATCCTTTTTTATATTTTATTTCGAAAATCAAAAAATTTGGAAATTTGAAAAATATGGTATAGTATGAAATTTTTATACTTTAGCATAAAAAAAGAAATGCAATGTTTTTACAAAGAATGATGTACATAAAGTAGTCATAAAACTTTATTTTGATATATATGATTTGAAGCTTAAGCTCTGAGCAACTTCCCGAGAGGAAGCAGTGATCACAGAAAAGTGCTTTCGGATAAGTTATTGCGGGGGGAGAAGTAGCTCGTTGTTTATCAAATCCTGACCCCCCATAGTTGACTAGTCAAATCTTGGATGAGCCGTGATCAACGGCTTGGATTCATTACGGGTGGTATAGGTTGAAGTTTTCCGCTGTACTCCAGGACCCCCCGCAGTGATGTCATCAGGAGAAGTGGAAAACAACTGTCATCCGCTCTCAACGGTTTGTCCACATCATGTCGGCATTTATTACAGATTCCCGTAGCTTATTAAAGAGTTCTTTAGTCCTGTTTTGTCCATGTGTGACTGTTTTTCCCCTTTTGAACTGTGTTCTTGCCACCTTTTCATTTTCCGTTACCCTGCGAATTGTTTTCAGTTCCTGTTAGTCATGGAAAAATGAATATCCTTGTCTGGTTCATCAAACCTCAGTCCCCTCCTGGATAGTGAAAAGGACGTCCAGGATACTGCGTCGTCCGTCAATCATCCCTTATTGCATTACCAAGTAACCCTAAACACTGATAAATCCCCTGTATTATCTGCTATGAAAAGTTCTGGTGTGCTGTCCACCTGTGTTTCGAAAACTCACTTCTTCCCCGATTTCATCTCATGGTTAGTCTCATCAATGTACCCTGGTAAATGTTTCATCATGAATTCTCAGGGAGAAAATTTCCTGCAGGTATCAACACAATTAATTCGCCAAGCATTGTGCTTTCCAGAAGATAAGTTTTCGTTACAATTCTCCGAAGATTCATTGGTTCAATATTTTGAAGACCTTTCAAATGAAGAGTTCAGTCGTTGTATGTCATTTTTGAAATCAAATCCAGAAAAAACTCAATTTGAAGGAGAAGAGTTCAGTTTGGAGGCGTTCAATGTTCAGTATAGGCTAGTTCTTAGCTGCATTACGGAGATTTTGGGGAAAGACGATGACCACAAAATTGATAAATCAGTCTTGGGGATGTTTGCACTGATGATGAAACCAGGGGTGGTCCTTGACATTCTGTATTTTTGGCAGAAAATAGTAAATTCCCAATTGATAGCTTTTCCTCTTACAGGTTTCTTCAGATTTCCATCATTGGTTGTTTACTTATTTTTGTATCAAAATGCTGAAGAGTTCATGAGTTTGGGTTTAAATATAGTTGATAGTAATAAAAATAAGCAATCAATTTTATTCTGGACCGACGTGATTAGAAAAGAAGAGAATGAAGCAGGGCTGTTTGAATTTGCTAATCATTTCATGTCTATTGCTTATAAAATTTTGAATGGAACTCTTCCTCCATGCTTTCTACCAAAAGCCCGGGAGTTCCTACAGATAGGACCCAATTGCAGATTTGGATATTGGTTTGTATTCGAAGAATACTAAGAGATAAGGCTATATGGAGTTAGCATTGAGCCCTATAGGCTCCCAACTTTTGTACCCATGCGACTTTTCACCCTGGAATTCATAAGGAAAAGTCTTAATGTAGACCAAGTTCACTTTCTTCCCATGAAGAAAGGTTTGATGTACAAATTGCCTATGAGTGTGGGACCTTTTGTGGTCAACACGAGACAAGCTTTTGATGAAGTCTCAAAAATGTTGGAAGGGACACAGTTGTTGTTGGGAGAAAAATGGCCTTATGATCTGCATGGAATAATTTCTCAGAAAAGGGTTGAGAACGGGTATGCTGCATTCTCCCATGTAAGCAAGCCTGATATAGAGAAGCTGGCAAATCTAGGTGAAACAAGTGCCTCAAAAACCATCATTCAAACACCTGCCATTATGGAAAGGGCAAGAAAAAGAAGTAGAGAAGATGTTATTGAAATAGATAATGAGGAACCCAGAGAAGAAAAGAGAACCAAACTAGCAGAATATCATTCTCCCAATTCGCCTGGTTTTACCCTTCATATCAATGAAGAATCAAGTGTTCCCTCTTCTCCTAGAAGACATGAACTTTACTCAGAAAGGATGCCGGCAGTCAAGCAAGTATTCACGCAAATTGAAGAAAGAAATCAGAGAATAAAAGCCAATGTAGAAGCACAAGCAGAACATCACACAGCTGCTGATCAGACCAGATTATTGACTGTAATGGATATTGAAAAAGATAAATTTAGAATGGCTCTGTCACATCCAAAGGGAATGTCCCTTGGGTCTTCGAGCAGCTTTAATGAGGTAAACATAATCATGGATGTTAAAAAGATCCCATTGTGGGACAAAATGAATCTTCATATGCAGACTGGGCAGTTGATTGTAAATGATTTGAGCAAGACTAATGCCACAGTAGTCAAGACTGAAAACATGCTTGCAAAGGTCATCAGACAATGCAAAATGGAGAAAGCTAATTCAAGGGCATTAACAACTCAAAACGAAGAGTTGAAGAAGATCATTATGAAAATTGGTGTGGATCCAAATGATAAAGCTGTAATTCAAAAACTCATGAAAAGTGCAGAAGTAGAAATATCCTCACTAAGGAAAAAGTTAAAATTACCAGCTACAGAGCACTCAATGGCTACAGAAGTAGCTGAGGTGGAAAAAGAAAAGGAAGAGTTACGTCTGCAATTGTTACAAAAATATGAAGAGTTGTCCAAAGTGAAGCAGACTGCTATATCTCTGCAGAATCATATTCAAAATCATACTTGCACTTTTGTTGTTCCTACAGGTGACAGAGATGCAGATCCTCGAACACAAGTTGTTCAGCTCAGAACAAAATTGAAGATGGCTGAAGGTGATCTTAAGTGGGTTCAGTCAGAGTTAGAAACAGTTATTAAGATTATGAAAGGATGGGAAGATAAAGCAAATGAAAATAAGAAGAAACTACAAAAGGCCGAAGATGAAATTAAGGAGCTCAAGGAGAAGCTAAAAGGTAACATCTCACTTTTAAGAGCTAAAGATATTATTTGGATTGAAATTATCTCTGAAATGAAGTCAAATTGGGATTCCCTGAATATAATTGCTAGAGAGAAACGCCTCATCTTAGACCATGAGTAGGAGATATTATCTGAAAAACAAACGACCCTTAAAAGAGCAAATTGGGCTAGGAGGTTTTTAAATTTTATCAATTCCAAATCAGATGAAGAGTTAGAAGAAATTGAGATACAAGACAGATACCTTTATGCTGAAGAAGTCAATAAAATGATAATTAAAAATGATCTACGGAAAGCTGCAGAGAAAAGGTTAATGGGGCTTAAGGAGGTGGTAAAGAAGTTTGATATAACTTTTGATAAATTGATCCGAACAAGTTTACCTTCATGCTGGACAGAGAAGGGAAGTATTTTGACATGGAAATTTTATGAAGATGCATTAACACTGGCAAAGAGCAGGGCAGATAGCAGGCATGAAAAGACACAAGTTTTGAAGGGAGAGACAGTGTTTAACTTTTTGCAGAGGCACTTAAATTTGCTATGGATGGTAAAAGCACTCTTCACCGAAAGGCTCACTCACAATCAGGCTGTTACCTTTAGATTGGAATACCTCAGTTACAAGAACGCTCCTACAAATCAAAGTGAACTCTGGAAAAAATGCAAAATCTTCTCTATTGACACAGCAAAAAAGATTCCAACGGATGAATCAAAAGTAGCCGTTGATTCCGCAGTAACTTCAGGACCAGTTGTTCCTTTAGATTAGAAGTTTTAAAAATTATCATTATGTCATTTCTTAGGATTATGTAAATGTAATAAGACTTTTTCGAGGCATGTACCTCCATGACAGTTAACAGTTTAGGCAGTTAAAGTTGGTTAGAGTAGTTAGAATCAGTTTCATTACTGGAAACTGTTTTGTCATAATGTATTTAAAGACAATTTGAAGAAAGAGAAAGGTTCCGAGTTTTGGACCTTGAAGCCTAATTTTGTACTGAAAAATATTGAATCAATGAAAAGTTTTGCAAGTTTCCTTCATTCTATCTATGTTGAATAGTTTTCCAGTTTTCATTTCGTTTCCATATCTATGAATAAAATAGAGTGTTTTGAGCTGCAGGTCTCTTGATATATGTGTATCTAAGAGTTAAACATCTGTAATGGGCGTTCCTCTATTTTAACTTTATTGTTGCTCACTTATTTAGGGTTTTATAATGGTAGATTCTATTTTAAGCAGCATATCAAATTGAAATCCTTTTCTTTCTTTTTCTTCCATTCATTCACTTCAGCATAAAGAGAACATAGCATTGCAGAACTTGTAGGGGTTTGATATTTGGAGATTATATTATTAATATTTGAAGGTTTAATAAACAAAGACAAATATACACTTGTTTGTGACATAATCTTTAATGTCTTGAGCATGGATTCCTTTACACAACAAGGAATTGTTTCTCAAGGAACAACATTAATTGGCGTCGTTGCCGGGGACCGAAGATTCGAAGATTTTCCCTAGGTTTTGTTTTACATTTCCTCTGGTTGTTCAGAGAGGAGGAAATAGTACGCTGTGTTTTTTTGAAAATAGCTCTGGCTCCCAAGAAACCTCACACGAGGTCAGATACCTCTCAGAAAAAAGTTCCTGTTTTGTTTGATCTTGAGAAGCTTGTTTCAAAGAAGGGCCAGAAACAAAAAATATTAGATACACTTGAAACTACACTGCTCGCACCAGGCAATAGTTCACACATTTTCTCATCCAAGAAAGCTTCCAAGAAACTCATTTTCTCGGAAGAAGAATCATCACCATCACCCATTCGTTTTCAAGAACCCACATTAGAAGAGCAATCTTTGGAGTTTGTGTCTTTTCCTTTTATAGAAACTCAGCCCCATATAGCTGCCAGCTCTTCTGCAATCGTTCATTCTCCAACTCCTATATCAGTTGTTTCACCTCATTCATCCCTACCTACAACTAGTATTCATTTTACCCCCGCTCAAGGAGCAGTTAACCCAGGCGTAAATATGGCAGTCCCTGCAGCCCCTGCTTTCTTGATGAATAGATATGCACCATTAAATCTAGCCCAACCATTGCATGATATGCCTCAGGAGTACCTCAAGTTTCTCCCTAGATTTACTGGTGAAGATGAAATAACCACAGAACAACACTTGCCCCTGTTTTGCACATTTGCAGAGAATTTAAATGTTGAACATTTAGATGTTGTTATGAGACTCTTTGTTCAGTCTCTAAGTGGAGAGGCAAGGAAATGGTTCAAAGGATTACCTAATGGCTCCATCAACGATTGGGATGCCCTAGAAAGACGTTTCATTGAAATGTGGGGTGAAAAGAGGGACCACGGCTATTCTTTGACAGAATTTAATGCAATCAAGAAGAAATCTGATGAAAATATGAGTGATTTTGTGAAGAGATTTAATAAATTGTATAATAGTTTGCCTGCAGAGATGAAGCCTCCTCCTATTGGAGCTAGGGTCATTTTTGCTGGTGCATTTGAACCAGAATTCAGTTTCACATTGAGGGAAAGAAGGTCCCCTACGTTGGAGCAGATTCAAACTGATGCTCTGGAGATTGAGGCGAATATGTCTGTTGCTGGTAAAGTTTCAGATAAAGGAAAGGCTAAAGAAGAAGCCTCGGCTCAAGATCAGAGAATTGACGATATGACTAAGGTCATAAAAAATCTGTCAAATAAATTGGTAAAGTTGGAAATAGATAGTAAGCCTGCAAGACAGAATAGAGGGGTTTTTAATCCCCAATTTAAAAAACAGCCCCTGCAGGTTTTACAAAGAGAAAAGAAAGATCAAGATCAGGTGCAAGCACCTTTGTACATAGAAGCAGCCCCATCCCGTTTAGCAGATGATGATGATGAGAGAGAGGATGATGCTCAAATTTCTACTGTGTACATGGAATACAATGAAACAGAAGAAGAAGCTGAAGAAGGAGTGGAAGAAAATGATCTTTCATTTGATCAAGAAGGGATGGATGATTACTGCAGACAGTTCACAGACTTCATGCAATCTGAGTTGCATAAAAAGTACGATTTGAGGTCAAAAAGAGACTAAGGACTCAAGATAATGAAGAAAAAGAATCAGAAGCAGCACCTGCTCCAATGGCGACTCCATTCCAGAAAGATCAAACTAAGAAAACAGATAAGGGGAAAAAGCCCATGGACGAAGAAAAAGAGAAGGAAAAGCAGCAAGCAGAAACTTCTCAAACAAAAGTTAGAGATTCTAATATTTTGGAGAAAGTGGTTACTGTTTCTAATCAAAACTCAAATTCCAAGAAAGATCAAGAAGAACCTGAAAAGTTGACAAAATCAAATCAAAATTTCAGTTTGTCAAAAGAGTTGGAGAAAGTGAAGATTCAAGTACCTCTTCTTGAGTTGATGAAAACACCTGGCTATAAGAAAGAGATTGCCAAGTTTATCAATTTATCTCAGTCTGATGAAGTAGGTGATATAGTAAATCTGCAGGAAGAGAAACCAGTGGTTACATTTGGACCTCATGTTGAAGAGGTAGATTCATCTGTCCCTCCTTTTTATATATCACTTCTGTTACATGATTTTGTTCTACATAACTGCATGCTAGATTCTGGTGCGTCCCACAATCTGATGCCATTGTGTGTGATGAAAGATTTGAATTTGCAAATCACTAAGCCATATCGAGATCTTTATTCATTTGACTCAAAAAGAGTAAAGTGTGTGGGTCTGATTAAGGATATGGTTGTTACATTGGCTCAAATCCCAGCCAAAAGCATTATGATGGATGTTGTAGTGGCAGATATTGCTGCCAAGTTTGGTATGTTTCTATCTAGATCATGGGGGGCAAAGCTTGGAGGAGTTTTGAAGCTAGATTTTACATATGCTATCATTCCCATTTTCAATGGTGAAGAAAGGAGGTTGTATAGAGAGACTAGATTTCAAAAAAATACTACCAAGAAAGATGCAGGTAATTCACCAATTTATGGCCAAGAGAAGGATGACCTCTCTTGCTTCATGCTACATGAAGATGCATAATTTGCTGAAGAATCGTAAGGGAAGCTTCCTTCAGCAATTGTACATAAGGAGCTGCATTCGAACAAGCTATGGAAGTGTTATTTCGATGGTGCGTTTTCCAAAGAAGGTACTGGAGCTGGTTTCATTTTTGTTTCTCTTGAAGGTAACCTTGTGCCTTTTTCTTTCAAATTGGAGTTTGAGTCCACTAATAATGTTGCAGAATATGAAGCATTAATTATTAGTTTGCAGATAGCTAGCAAATGGGAATTCAATCCATGACTGTGTTTGGGGATTCTGAATTAATTATAAGACAAATTAAGAATTTATGTCAAACTAAACATCCCCGGTTAAGAGCATATCACAATGAAGTCTGGGATTTGATTGAAAATTAATTTGAAGCCTTCAACTTACAGTTTTTTCCTAGGGAAGAGAATAGAATGGCTGATTCTTTGGCAGTTGCAGCCAGTACGTTCAAGCCTCCGATTAATCCAAGGCTAAGGTATGAAATTGAGATGAGATATAGACCTTCAATCCCAGACAATATTAAACACTGGCAGGTCTTTGAGGACGATGAAAAGATTAAGCATTTTTTGTTGATGATTGAAGATTTTGAAGGTCATCAAATTGATTTGGAAACTGATGAAGATGAGTGGGCCGATAAAACTCTGAAAAATAAGATTGGTGGTCAAGAGATTATTCAGTTGAAATACAATGTTTTGCTAAGAGGCTTGGTGCCTCTCGAAAGACTGTTTGGTGCTAATGACATTGCAGTGAATCAAAAGAAAGCAAACCAAGACGAACAGGGGGAATATTGCAACTTGGGGACTCAACAGGAGCCTAAAATGATCAAATTGTTCAAAGGAATCCCGAAGGACTACAAAGAAAGGTACATAGATCTGTTTAGAAAATTCAAAGATGTATTTGCTTGGTCCTATGACGATTTGAAAACATATGATAAGGGTATCATACAGCATAAAATCCCACTGAAAGATGGAGTCAAGCCGCATAAACAAAAGCTCCGACAAATCAATCCATTATTGTTGGCTCCGATTGAAAAGGAGGTGAGGAAATTGCTGCAGGCCAAAATAATTGTTCCCCTAAGATATTCAGATTGGGTTTCCAATATTTTACCAGTCCGAAAGAAAAATGGAGAGATAAGACTGTGCGTAGATTTCAAGAACTTGAACATGGCTTCATTGAAGGATAATTATCCTTTGCCGAAAATGGATTTTGTCTTACAAAAAGTCACTGGGGCTTATAGATTATCTATGGTGGATGGTTTTTTAGGGTATAATCAGGTTGCTGTGGAGAAGGAAGATCAAAAGAAAACTGCTTTCACTACACCCTGGGGGACATTCATGTACGCCAGGATGCCTTTTGGCCTAATGAATGCAGGGGCTACATTCCAAAGAGCGATGGATATTGCATTTGTTGGGGATCAGTTTGTAATTATTTATCTAGATGATGTCACAATTTTTTCAAATTCTGATGAAGAACACCTGCAACATTTGCAGAAAGCTTTCCTGAAGTGTAGAAAGTATGGATTGTAGTTGAATCCTAAAAAATCTCTGTTTGCCCTGGAAGAAGGCAAACTGTTGGGCCATATTGTTTCAAAGCAAGGTGTGAAGATTGATCCAGCAAGAGTTGAAGCAATACAGTCTATCCCACTGCCCCAAAGCAAAAAATATATTCAGAGATTTCTTGGAAAAATTAATTTTCTAAGAAGATTCGTTCCCAATTACGCAGAAATCGTCAAGAAGATAACGGACATGTTGAAAAAAGATGCCGAAGTGAAGTGGGACAAATAAGCTAGAGAGTCTTTCCAAAGGATTAAAGAAGCTTTAAAGGAAGCGCCTGTTCTCATTAGTCCAGATTATTTGAAGCCATTTCAAATTTTCTCGTTTGCATCTCCTTCAACAATTGCTGCTATGTTATTACAGAGAAATGAAGAAAAGCATGAACAGCCTGTAGCATATTTTAGTAAAGTTCTCCGAGATGCAGAATTAAAATATAATATATTGGAGAAACAAGTATACTCTTTGGTGAAAGAAAAAGCTTTCAAAACTTATATCCTTCATTCTCAAATCTTAGCATACGTTCCCAATTCAGCTGTAAAAGATGTACTAGTACAGAGTGATGTGGAAGGTAAAAGGGGAAAATGGATCGCTAAAATCCAAGAATATGACTTGGATGTAAAACCAACCAAACTGGTTAAAGGATTGGGATTGGCCAAATTATTGACAGGGTCCAATTTCCAAGCATTGGGAATCAATTTGTTGGCCCCTGCAGAGGAAGTCGATGGAGAAACAGGTGATAATAAGTCAAAGACAACAATTAAGTATAAATCTCTCTACTCAGATTGGTATAAGGATATTGTCCATTATTTATGCTTTCTTTCTTGTCCCCCTTCAATAAATAGAGCTAAATACAGAGCTTTAAAACTTAAGGGTCGGCCTTATGTCATAATTGAAGCAAAATTATATTGGAAGGACCCTGCTGGTGTGTTGTTGTTATGTCTGACAGAGGAAGAAATTTCAGAAGTGATCAAAGAATATCATGAATGCTTGTGCGGAGGTCATTACAGTTGGAAGGTAATTGCTCATAAAATATTCAAATCAGGTTTCTATTGGCCATCTGTGTTTGCTGATGTTTATAAAACAATCAAAAGTTGTCAGAAATGCCAATTATTTGCAGAAAAGAAAAAGCTAGCTCCATTACCTCTTCTCCCTGTTTTTGTTGAAGAACCTTTTAGACAATGGGGATTGGATTTCATTGGGGAAATTAATCCACCATCCAGTGGGAAATTTAAGTGGATACTTACTGCTACAGACTATTTTACAAAGTGGGTGGAGGCAATCCCCACTAGGAAGGCAAATGATTTGGTTGTTATGAAGTTTCTAGAGGAGAATATCTTTAGATGTCCAGTGAAGATTGTGACAGATAATGCCCAAGATTTCAGCTCACTTAGATTTATTAATTTTTGTCAGAATTATAGTGTGATGTTGTCTCATTCTACAGCTTATCATCCACAGGGAAATGGATTGGCGGAATCTTCCAACAAAACATTGGTAAAATTTTTGAAGAAGACAATCAGTGAAAATCAGAAGAATTGGGATACAAAGTTAGTTTTTGCTCTATGGGCAACAAGGATGACCACTAGGAGGTCTACTGGCAAGTCTCCTTATGAGCTCGTATACGGCACTCAAGCATTGTTTCCCACATAGTTGGTAAAACCTGTGATTTATTTCCTCCAAGATGCTCAAGCAGAACCGAATGCCATGATCAGAAGAATGAACAATGTGATGGAGTTAAATGAAAATAGAAATCAAGTTCGGGGCAACTTGCTCACTTATCAGCAGAAGATGAAGGCAATATTTGATAGGAAAGCAAAAGAAATCATGTTTCAGAAGGGAGACTTAGTATTGAGATGGGATACACGAAGGGAAGACAAAGGGAAACACAAAAAAGTTTATCCCTTGTGGTATGGCCCATTCAAAATTAATGAAGTCAGAGGAAATAATACTTCCGTGCTGGAAAATCTTGAAGGAGAAGTGCTGGATATGCCTATGAATGGGCAATATCTCAAGCATTATTTTCGGCATTAAGCAGCTGTTTGTTCATCATTGTATATATCCGGTGTGATCAGTGTACATTTCCATCAAGCAATGTGTGACTCCATGCCCGAGGTGAAGGCACTAATCTACAGGTTCTTAGTGTTTCATGGTAAAAACACTATCCCCAGGTGGAGCCAGATGTTGTGGATCATTATCTGCATATCCTTTTTTATATTTTATTTCGAAAATCAAAAAATATGGAAATTCGAAAAATATGCTATAGTATGAAATTTTTATACTTTAGCATAAAAAAAGAAATGAAATGTTTTTACAAAGAATGATGTACATAAAGTAGTCATAAAACTTTATTTTGATATATATGATTTCAAGCTTAAGCTCTGAGCAACTTCCCGAGCGGAAGCGGTGATCACAGAAAAGTGCTTTCGGATAAGTTATTGCGGGGGGAGAAGTAGCTCGTTGTTTATCAAATCATGACCCCCCGTAGTTGACTAGTCAAATCTTGGATGAGCCGTGACTGTAGTTGACTAGTCAAATCTTGGATGAGCCGTGATCAACGGCTTGGATTCATTATGGGGGGTATAGGTTGAAGTTTTCAACCGTACTCCAGGACCCCCCGCAGTGACATCATCAGGCGAAGTGGAAAACAGCTGTCATCCGCTCTCAATGGTTTGTCCACATCATGTCGGCATTTATTACGGATTCCCATAGCTTATTAAAGAATTCTTTAGTCTCGTTTTGTCCATGTGTGACTATTTTTCCCCTTTTGAACCGTGTTCTTGCCACCTTTGCATTTTCCATTACCCCGCGAATTGTTTTCAGTTCCTGTTAGTCATGGAAAAACGAATATCCTTGTCTGGTTCATCAAACCTCAGTCCCCTCCTGGATAGTGAAAAGGACGTCCAGGATACCGTGTCGTCCGTCAATCATCCCTTATTGCATTACCAAGTAACCCTAAACACTGATAAATCCCCTGTATTATCTGCTATGAAAAGTTCTGGTGTGTTGTCCGCCTGTATTCCGAAAACTCACTTCTTCCCCGATTTCATCTCTTGGTTAGTCTCATCAATGTACCCTGGTAAATGTTTCGTCATGAATTCTCAGGGAGAAAATGTCCTGCAGGTATCAACACAATTAATTCGCCAAGCATTGTGCTTTTAAGAAGATAAGTCTCCGTTACAATTCTCCGAAGATTCATTGGTTCAGTATTTTGAAGACCTTTCAAACGAAGAGTTCAGTCGTTGTATGTCATTTTTGAAATCAAATCCAGAAAAAATTCAATTTGAAGGAGAAGAGTTCAATTTGGAGGCATTCAATGTTCAGTATAGGCCAGTTCTTAGCTGCATTACGGAGATTTTGGGGAAAGACGATGACCACAAAATTGATAAATCAATCTTGGGGATGTTTGCCCTGATGATGAAACCAGGGGTGGTCCTTGACATTCCGTCTTTTTGGCAGGAAATAGTAAATTCCCAATTGATAGCTTTTCCTCTAACAGGTTTCTTCAGATTTCCATCATTGGTTGTTTACTTATTTTTGTATCAAAATGTTGAAGAGTTCATGAGTTTGGGTTTAAACATAGTTGATAGTAATAAAAATAAGAAATCAGTTTTATTCTGGACCGACATGATTAGAAAAGAAGAAAATGAAGCAGGGCTGTTTGAATTTGCTAATCATTTCATGTCTATTGCTTATAAAATTTTGAATGGAACTCTTCCTCCATGCTTTCTACCAAAAGCCCGGGAGTTCCTACAGATAGGACCCAATTGCAGATTTGGAGATTGGTTTGTATTCGAAGAATACTCAGAGATAAGGCTGTATGGAGTTAGCATTGAGCCCTATAGGCTCCCAAATTTTGTACCCATGCGACTTTTCGCCCTGGAATTCATAAGGCAAAGTCTTAATGTAGACCAAGTCCACTTTCTTCCCATGAAGAAAGGTTTGATGTACAAATTGCCTATGAGTGTGGGACCTTTTGTGGTCAACATGAGACAAGATTTTGATGAAGTCTCAAAAATGTTGGAAGGGACACAGTTGTTGTTGGGAGAAAAATGGCCTTATGATCCACATGGAATAATTTCTCAGAAAAGGGTTGAGAACGGGTATGCTGCATTCTCCCATGTAAGAAAGCCTGATATAGAGAAGCTGGCAAATCCAGGTGAAACAAGTGCCTCAAAAACCAGCATTCAAACACCTGCCATTATGGAAAGGGCAAGCAAAAGAAGTAGAGAAGATGTTATTGAAATAGATAATGAAGAACCCAGAGAAGAAAAGAGAACCAAACTAGCAGAAGATCATTCTCCCAATTTGCCTGGTTTTACCCTTCATATCAATGAAGAATCAAGTGTTCCCTCTTCTCCTAGAAGACATGAACTTTACTCAGAAAGGATGCCGACAGTCAAGCAAGTATTCACGCAAATTGAAGAAAGAAATCAGAGAATAAAATCCAATATAGAAGCGCAAGCAGAACATCACACAGCTGCTGATCAGACCAGATTATTGACTGTAATGGATATTGAAAAAGATCAATTTAGAATGGCTCTGTCACATCCAAAGGGAATGTCCCTTGGGTCTTCGAGCAACTTTAATGAGGTAAACATAATCATGGATGTTAAAAAGATCCCATTGTGGGACAAAATGAATCTTCATATGTAGACCGGGCAGTTGATTGTAAATGATTTGAGAAAGACTAATGCCACAGCAGTCAAGACTGAGAACATGCTTGCAAAGGTCATCAGACAATGCAAAATGGAGAAAGCTAATTCAAGGGAATTAACAACTCAAAATGAAGAGTTGAAGAAGATCATTATGAAAATTGGTGTGGATCCAAATGATAAAGCTGCAATTCAAAAACTCATGAAAAGCGCAGAAGTAGAAATATCCTCATTGAGGAAAAAGCTAAAATTACCAGCTACAGAGCACTCAATGGCCGCAGAAGTAGCTGAGGTGGAAAAATAAAAGGAAGAGTTACGTCTGCAATTGTTACAAAAAGATGAAGAGTTGTCCAAAATGAAGCAGACTGCTATATCTCTGCAGAATCAAATTCAAAACCATACTTGCACTTTTGTTGTTCCTACAGGTGACAGAGATGCGGATCCTCAAACCCAAATTGTTTAGCTCAGCACAGAACTGAAGATAGCTGAAGGTGATCTTAAGCGGGTTCAGTTATATTTGGAAACAACTATTAAGATGATGAGAGGATGGGAAGATAAAGCAAATGAAAATAAGCAGCAATTACAAAAGGCTGAGGATGAAATTAAGGAGCTCAAGGAGAAGCTAAAAGGTAATATCTCACTTTTAAGAGCTAAAGATATTATTTGGACTGAAATTATATCTGAAATGAAGTCAAATTGGGATTCCCTAAGTATAATTGCTACAGAGAAACGCCTCATCTCAGACCATGAAGAGGAGATACCATCTGAAAAACAAACGGTCATTAAAAGAGCAAATTGGGCTAGGAGGTTTTTAAATTTTATCAATTCCAAATCAGATGAAGAGTTAGAATATATTAAGATACAAGACAGATACTTTTATGCTGAAGAGGTTAATAAAATGATAATTAAGAATGATCTACGGAAAGTTGCAGAGAAAAGGTTACTGAGAATTAAGGAGGCGGTAAAGAAGTTTGATATAACTTTTGATAAATTGATCCGAACAAGTTTTCCTTCATGCTGGACAGAAAAGGGAAATATTTTCACATGGAAGTTTTATGAAGATGCATTAACCCTGGCAAAGAGCAGAGCAGATAGCAGGCATGAAAAGACACAAGTTTTAAAGGGAGAGACAGTGTTTAACTTTTTACAGAGGCGCTTCAATTTGCTATGGATGGTAAAAGCACTCTTCACAGAAAGACTCACTCATAATCAGGCAGTTGCATTTAGATTGGAATACCTCAACTACAGGAATGCTCCTACAACTCAAAGTGAACTTTGGAAAAAATTCAAAATCTTCTCAATTGACACAGCAAAAAAGATCCCAACGGATAAATCAAAAGTAGCCGTCGATTCCGCAGCCACTTCAGGACCAGCTGTTCCTTTAGATTAGAAGTTATAAAAATTCTCATTATGTCATTTCTCAGGATTATGCAAATGTAATAAGACTTTTTCGAGGCATGTACCTCTATAACAGTTAATAGTTTAGGCAGTTAAAGTTGGTTAGAGTAGTTAGAATCAGTTTCATTACTGGAAATTGTTTTATCATAATGTATTTAAAGACAATTTGAAGAAAGAGAAAGGTTCTGATTTTTGGACCTTAAAGCCTAATTTTGTACTGAAAATATGGAATCAATGAAAATTTTTGCTAGTTTCCTTCATTCTATCTATGTTGAATAGTTCTCCAGTTTTCATTTCGTTTCCATATCTATGAATAAAATATAGTGATTTGAGCTGCAGGTCTCTTGATATCTTTGTATCTAAGAGTTAAACATCCTTAATAGGCACTCCTCTATTTTAACTTTATTGTTGCTCACTTCTTCAGGGTTTTATAATGGTAGATTCTGTTTTAAAGCAGCATATCAAATTGAAATCGTTTTCTTTCTTTTTCTTCCATTCATTCACTTCAGCATAAAGAGAACATGGATTGCAGAACCTGTAGGGGTTTGATATTTGGAGATTATATTATTAATATTTGAAGGTTTAATAAACAGAGACATATATACACTTGTTTGTGACATAATCTTTAATGTCTTGAGCACGGATTTCTTTACACGACAAGTGTTTCTCGAGAGCAACACCCCCATTGCAGACTAACCACGAAACTCTTGTGATCTATGGAAGGGACTGCACTGATGAAGATGGGAGAAAGCTTGGCCTGCTGCCAAAAGATGCAAATGAGCTCAATAACACTCCTCAATTATATCTCCACTGAATGGAGACTCCTTTCTCTTCAAATCAAGTCCCGGAGTGATGTGGTGGAAGCCTCCACTGCAACCCCAGCAACACAATGTCTTCTTGCTGCAAGAATAACGTTGTGATGGAAGAGAATGCTTTGGCCTTGAGCCAAGATGTGGAGAAAGCTGAAGATCGATTCCTCAAGAGGTCTCTCATGAGGAGGAAGGAATCCTAAATAGGAATTCCTTCAGCAACTCTGCTGAACAGCAGGAGTATGCTCCTTATCTCTCAAGACAACGAAATCAATAATCTATTCATGCCAAAATGGTTGCCTTTCCCTCCTCTTATACAATTGTGAGCTCCCTCTCCATGGGCCCCACTTCATTAGGGTTTTCCTTCTCAAGGAATCTTCCCTCCTTCTCTATTGCGTTGTACCACAATGTGCTTTCCACCTCATAGCCTGCGCAGTTTGACTTTGGTCAACTTCACCTAGCCACTTTGCAAAATATCCCCCCTTTCACACATGGAGGTGTGAAATCAAATACAAAAGTGATCCCTTATCAAAATATGAGGGATTTTATTGTGCTTTTCATTATTCATGGGTCTCCTTACCCATTTATTCTCCACCTATGTGTAATTAGCAAAAATTAATGTCCCAATTTTTTACATGAAAATTTTGGGACATTACAAATACTCAAGGAACTCTTTAACTCTTCATCTCCCATCTACCAAAGTATATTTCTTGGATATTTCTATTCTTGTAAAAACTTTGGGCACATGGAAAACGATTGTAGGGCATATCACAAAGACAAATATAATGGTCCCCATCAATCTCCTAGAAGAAATTTTGCAAGAAGAAGTCATGATTTCTTATTCATGAACAAGATAGAGTGCTTCAATTGCCATAACATTGGACATATGGCACGTGATTGTAACTTGACTTGGGCCCCTGCACAAGCTAGAACCATGCCAGAGAAGAAAGTTACACAAGTATGGAGAAGGAAACAAGTTGAATCTGGAAGTCTCTTGAACACTCCAGCCAACACCACATGTTGTTGATTTGATGAATACATCCTTGATATTCCAAGTGTTTGATGTTGAGACTCTTCCAGAAAGGAGGTCCCATGCATACTGCTAAGGGGAGCTTGTGATTCTTAACCATACTTGCAGATGCTATCCGTGAAGAAATCCTTGCTGAGTCACACATGGACAATATTGACAGATCATATCTTGGGAGTAGCTCCATTGAAGAAAATCATGAAATTGTGAAGATGTCTTCTGCTTAATCACTAGGCAACCATCTTTCTTTCTTGAGCTAGAGGAGTTTATGCAAGAAGGAGAGATGCAATCTATCATGGACCACATTGCCAAAAGGAAGAGCACCATGATAGGGGGAGCAACATACTTATGAAGAATTATTACTGATGAAGAAAATATGATGAAGAGAAGTAGCTTGATAGGGGGAGCATTTGGGGACCTTGTTTGCCATTGATGTCAAAGGGGGAGGAAATGTTAGAAGGGCAATAATATTGCCATCAATGAAAAAGGGGGAGATTGTTATTCAAGCTTGTCATTGATGTCAATATGGAATTATTGAGATGGAAAATATTATTGTGATGACATAACCTCATCTATCCTTGTTCTTGATGAAGAAGCCCTAGAAATCATGATGATGGCCTTACTCTTGATGAAGGAGTCCTTATTGATGCTCATAGTAACTCTTGATGAAGAACCTCTCCTTGTGATGATCTAGCCCTTGCTCTAACAAATTGATGAATTTTGCATATGGTTAATGACATATCATATAGTGTTGAAGGATACTCAAGTCTTTCACTAAGACCATGGTTGATTTGTCGATTATCATCACCATTACCATAGAGGTCATTGTCAAAGGGAGATAAATAAAAAGGACCATTCTGATCATCTGAGACTACATGGATTTGGTTATCACTATCATGACCACAAATACCATAAGCATGAACATGCATATTTCAAGTTCCAAAGAGTAGTATTCCACTGGGGTTTAAAGAAGATTATTTTTTTTGAAAAAAGAAGAAGAAAAGTATTTAAAAATGTCTTCCATTACAACAAGGAAAATATTGGCATGAAATTGTACACAGGTCGGCCTAAAATTGAATTTACATAATAAACATTTTAATACATACATGTCGGCTCCAGTACATAGGTCGGCTCTCCTTCACAAACAGACACGTCTTTTCGTAGGTGGAAACAAGTATAAATACCCAATAGAATTCGTCCATTTCAACACAGAATTCAGTGAAAAATACATAGAAACAACTCATAATAGCAAGGATATCGAGGACAGTTTTGTTTAGGCATAAAAACTCAAACTGTTTTAAAGAAGACGTTGAGATTAATGTTTTGGGCTAATATTATTTTCTATGGAATAGTAATAAATTGGAACAGTCGGCAAATTGGATTTGGGTTTGTGGAAACTCGGATTATAGCCAATAAAAGGCTCATACTTGTGATACCTTGGAGTTGTGGCAGTATTAAACTCTCAGGCCTGTAATAACTGCGGTCCTGTGGAGACGTTTTTGAAGAATTAAAACAGGTGCCTTGAAGGGTGTGTAGCTCGGCCCTGTGGGCGACATTTGAAGAATTTTTGGGAGGCTCAGATCATTTGTTGGAAGGATAGCGATAAGCTTAAAATAGTTCGGACTTGGTTCTATGGTGGTATATATGTGACATAACGCCTTTGGAGCCCGGATGGATCTCATCTCTAATTTGTGACAGAGCTTTCACCCGTGTTAATTAAAAGCTCGGTGTTGGACAATGATAAAACTCAGACTAGTGACCTGTGTTATGAAAGTAGCCCTCAAATCTGTGTTACGAATTGCAGACTTCTTGAAGCCTTTTCTCAAGCTCGGACTACACCACAATTACAGATTTTTGGATTTCATGTCACTCTACAGCAGTTTGTGACCTCACTACAGCTCGATCATGTAGCACCATTGAATTGTAGGTGTGATCATTCATCTATGGGAGCTCAACGGTGGGTAGACCTTAGGTTAAAATTGGACAGAGACTTATATTAGTGTAGGAACCTTCTTTTTAGTGGCTGTATCATCATCAACGGCTCAATTCTTGATAAAATTAGCTATTGATCAAATAACTCTCCAGGTGAGAACCTGGAGAGTGTACAAACACTCACACACACTGATTCGTACAATCAAGAGAACAACCTAGTACATATAGGCTTTCTCACAAATAGGTGGTTTGAACCACTCCCGGAATATTAGGATCTGAGATCTAGAATTAGAATCTCAATCCTATCCTAACTTAACTTTCTCCATTAATTTCTAACACTCCCCCTTAATGGAGAAAGGGTACTAAAAAAGAAATACCATATGCCTGCTGGTCTAGTCTCAGCTAGGCTTACAATGGTAAAAAACATAAAAAAAACTTGGTAACAGAGTTTTCAGAGTTTTCATCTTAGTCTTCTTTGTGTGAGATCCATGCTTGTTCATTTGTGGATGAGGCTTCATCTTCACTTTCTTTTCCATGAGATAGTGATGTATCTTTGCCTCATTTCTTCCCCTGTGAAGGAAACCTTGATTTCTTGTTCTCATCCTTCTCAGAATCACGGCAGATTCAATAGGAGACTGTTCCTTCTCACTATTTCCGGTGTCAATCATCTGAACATCAGCGATGATATCTTCACCATTGATTACAGCAATTTCTGTGTTAATTTCATAAAGACATGGTGTTTCAAGCCATGCTTCAAGAAACTTCAATTCTTCTTCAAAATTTATTGTTGATTCTTGCCTACCAATATTTTCATCTTCCTGCTCCTTCATAAGAGCTTTCATTTCACCATCTCCCCCTACTTCATCCTTTTCTACTGACATAATTATGCCTTCATCCAGTTCTGTTGCTACAAGCATGTTCTGCATTTGATCTGTATGTGAAGATAGGCCTTCCTTCTCACCAAATAGTAATTCATCAATTTGATGTTTTTCAATCATCAAATTGGTCCACTCATCATTGGATATATAAGTCTCATCAAACTTGATTTCTGCATCAGGAAAACTTTTAGGTTCTACAATAATGGATGTGTTTTCATCATTACAAGTTTCAATTACAGATACACATTTATCACCCATCACTGCATCTTCAGTTTCACAATCAAATATGGGATCATTATCAAGAGCAATATCTGTAGCATCATTGCCCTTATTCAAACAATGTTTCATTTCTAAAACATCCCAAACTTTGTACTAGGAATCTCTCCATATTCATATATTATGCTGAATATGATATTGTCGTCTACTGCAGATGTTATAAGACTTAATGCTACTGTATCTCCACTATCGTTAATAACATCTTCAATATAATCCAGTAAATTTAACTTCCATAGTACTGTTTTTATTTCAGTGGTCCAGCTTTCATAAT
The DNA here is from genome assembly GCA_034641835.2 of Pinus albicaulis. Lineage (NCBI taxonomy): Eukaryota > Viridiplantae > Streptophyta > Pinopsida > Pinales > Pinaceae > Pinus > Pinus albicaulis. Next base: position 636,335,819 of record CM076573.1, read on the forward strand.
TCATACCTGAAAAAAATGGTAAATCTGGCATTAACAATTTAATAATCTCACCAAATTCCAAATCAACACCTTGATCAGCAGTTGGTCCATCACTGTCAACCTTAAACAAATCACAAAATTCTACAACACAATATTTTGCACTTCTTCGTTGATGCTTTTTCCTGAATTTTCTTCGAGACTCTTTCAATTTACTTTGACGACCCATTTTCTCCTTCTATTTTCTCGCTTGCAAGAACACTTCGAGCTCATGCTCTTCAAGCATTCCAACAAATCTGCAGCAACGAATCTTCTCCTCCGCTAGTGGCCCTCAAATAACCGATGAAACCAAAGAATTTCTATCAAATTTCAGCATTCTCTTTCACAATTGCTGGAGATTATTCAAACTCCGCCAAATATTTGTTATAAAGAAGGCGCAAAGTCGTACGCCTCAAATTTGCTCACATTTAAATAAAATCCGAGCTCAGATCCGAGCGACGTATCAACTAGGCTTTTCAAACAATGAGTCAAACTTATGGAAGTTTGTTAAGGGTAGCTACCTAGGTTTCTGTCACCCTGTTGCCCTCATTTGCGTCATTTCACTTCTGGAAAACAAATACCCCTGCAACCTGCATGCCGTAACAGTGGGAGCAGCACAGTAGGTGGACCGATACTAATAGTAAATAGCAATCAAATCAATTCAAATTAAAGCATCCATGTTACACTGAAACTCTTCAAATAAGAGAGTCTGCAAATGCGGTTTTCAATTTCTAGAAGAAAATCCAGAAATCGAGTGGCAACAACTCCTCCTCCTGCAAAAAAACGATATCCTCCCTTCTCTGCCACGATTCTCCTTCTATTTTCTGCTCGATCGCAGCCACCAAAGTCTGCTCGATCCTTAATCGCTCCACAGCGATCCACGAAGAAAGAAAAAAAAACAAAACAAAAAACTGAGTATGCACGCTATCCACTCACACCGTTAGCGTTGGTTGCAGCAATGATGGCTCCACGTAGTTCCAAATTTGCAACAGTATTTGTGCGATCCACTTCAAGTCCCTCCTGCAGAAATCCCTCCTATTCACGTCAAAGAACTGCTTGGAAGACTGAGGGAATAGAGCATCCGAGCCACTTGGTTGGCGAACTCTTTGTTGCGAAGGTTTGGTCACGGTGCTCCAACCACCGTTAGCATCATAGAACTCGGTCATGGGTTTCAAACCACCGTGCGATGCCACAGATCTCAAGCATCGACCATTTTGCGGTACCGCAACAAGTAAATTAATTCATCGACATCAATGCAGGTTCAAGCAAATCTTTCAACCAAAGTTCTGTCTCCAGAGATGGCAAGGGCAGCATCCGCCCTTTCATATCCAGATCGATTCTACGCAGTGAAATTTGGCCTTTCCTTTCGTCCACACTCCCAGAAGTAATGGATAACCATTCTGCATCAATTGGTAATTCGGCGTTGTTAGCTGCAGCAGCATCATAATTTGCATCATTGCCAGGTCATCTGACTGATGCTACCATAAAGGAGTTTTTGGATCGATTCCCACTACCTCTGATCTTCATTGCACTAAAAGAACAACGATGACTGTTCATTGGGCACCTTTGATGACCGCAAATCCGACTGCAATAAAAGGTTTTGATTACCCGCAGTCTTCCACGGCTCCACATAGACTTCACTGGCCTCAACTCCTTTACTGGAAACCAATGGCGAACACTCTTCCTCCTTGACAATAATACACAGCTCGTCTCCTCAGATCTGGATTCAGATCTCAAATGAGCTATCTTGCAAAGCTTCCAAACAGCCTGCTAGAAATCAAACGAGGCAGGATGCGCTCCACTGCAGATGACCACGAGATCTAATTCTGAGATTAGATCTAATCCGCACGTCCTCGCAGTAGATTCCAGACTCCGCACCAATCCACCACACAACGTTCCCTTTTCTCTGGCAGTGTTGCACGAATGGCTCGGCGTCTCCGTAGCACGGAGTGCTCCTCCTCTCGATGGACACCGGATACAACATTGTCCTTCACGGATCCAGCATTCACGATCACAACACACCAGAAAACATAAGTTCGTGGTAGCTCCCTCCAGTGTGCCTCCACACACAGCTCAGTCACGAGCTGCTCAGTCCTTCACGACCACGCAATTCACCATCACGACCTTGATAAAACGCCTTCACGGCCTCCACACAGCCTCACGGCCTTGATAAAATGCCTTCATGGCCTCCACACAGCCTCACGGCCTGCCTCACCCAGTACCGCAACAGAGAACACAACTCTGCACCAGCGAGCCACGAAATTCACCTTCACTCGGGCTCTTGGCCTCACGCAGCATTCACTCTCCCACAGATCTATTTAGCTTCAACCTGAAGCTCTGATACCATGATAAAATTTAATCGCTAAATGACTCTCCAGGTTCTCACCTGGAGAGTGTACAAACACACTCACCTGATCTCTATTACATTGAATGAGATGAGCCTTAATTATATAGGCTCTCACACTAATGGGATGGTTTCAACCACTCCCTTAATATCAGGATATGAGATCCATGATTAGAATCTCAATCCTATCTCTATGATAACAGCAACCTAACTATGGATTTCTCCATTAATTCCAACAATTCTGTGGTTTGGATCTCCTCTGTCACACAACAATCTTGGAGTTGTGATAATCTCAACATGTGGAAATATACATAACGGTCTTGGACTCTTATTGGAGTGACTCAGATCCTTCCAGCACTTGTTGTGTCTTTCAATTTTTGGTGGTGATGCATTAATATGTGGTGCAGAAGTGTTTGTGCAACTGTAGTGTTCGTACATGGTGGTGCAAAAGTGTTGGTGTAGTTGTAGTGTTAGTATAGGGTGGTGCAGAATTGGTGAGCTGTAAAGTACTGGTGCAGTGTGGTGCAGAACCATTGGTGCAGTATGGTGCAGATTTGGTGATGAAGAGTGATGCAGGAATAATGATGCTTATTGCTAGATGACTAGTGTAGAACCTGGACAAGGAACAATGATCATCTTGGGACAGTGAAGCAAGCTCAAGCATAAGTCAAGTCAAGGACAAACCAAGAAAAGTGAAGAAGTTTGTTGAAGACATTCAACCTTGAGAAGTCTTGTGGAGAACTTTGAAGATCATGATGCATCAGTGATGTCATCATGATGTGACTTGAAGAATTTGATTGGGTACGATGAAGAGAAATGGTGACACCTTCTAAGAGATCAAGATTGTCATTGATGATGTGACATGGAGACTAAGTGAAGGCATTGCTGAAGATTGTCAGGGCTCATTGAAGAAGACATTGGGAGCCGTGAAGAATAACCAAACATATTTTGACGAAGTGAAGCTGACGGTTGAAGCCCAAGAGGATAAGGAGTCCTCAAGAGACCAATTGGACCAAACACGGAGAGATAAGGTTGTGGCCCTACGGGTTGGTGCCTCCAAATTGACAAAGGTTGAGTGAAATAGCATCATTTCACCCTCATGTGATTCATGATTGTCTTTTTGGCCTTGGGCACCCATTCCCACAGACTTGGATAAAAATTCATAAAAAAATAGTGTTTCAAATCCCATACGCGGGTATGCCCAGAATTTTCTGCATGTATACGCGAGTCCATATATACTTTTCCGCGTATGCCATTAAAATCATTAAAAAATATATAAAAATCCCTATTTTCGAGGCTGGGTTGATGGTTATTCTAGTAATTCAACCACCCCAGCCCGTGGCCAACTGTTTCCAACTGATTGAAACTACTTTGAGGGAGTATAAAAGCCCCTCATGTGCATGGCCTAAGGGAGAGAGAGAAATTATAGATATTATACTCTGTTGGAATCCCAATTCAAGTCTGATTTCCCGTGCCTCCTGCACTTTCCCAGATTTTTACAGGAAACCCTTGTTTCCTGGAGATGTTCATCAGTTTATATGTCATCTCATGTGCACAAGTCTTGAAAGTATCCTAGCGAGGCAAGGGCGGGACGGATCCAGACGACGGTCTGTTCGAAGATCGTGGAAGGATTCAGGTGATCTCTCCACTTTTTATTACTGTACATGCTGTTTGTAATGAAGAAGAACCATCTTGTTCCTGAATTCACGTGTTAATATCTGCTTGCATATGTGAAAAGATTATTATTTAAGCATTTATTATTGTTTATATGATGTTTCACATGGATTTCACTGACATTTAGGATAAATATATGTTGTACAACTAGATTTCCATGCACGTTTCTTCTTGGTTTTCAGGTTAAGGAGGAAGAAGGGTTGCTGGGGGTTTGGAACCCGTGGGATCTACATCAAACGTAGGATCTACGGGTGAGTTCTACAATCGATGTTATCTAGTTTTTAGCGTACAAGTGTGGTTGTGTGAGTCCTTCTTGAATAGCATGCCCTGATCTGTGGAGGTTTTGACCCAACGACCTCTAGGGAGTTATTTCCCGAAATAGAACTGGCGACTCCGCTGGGAATCGCATTCTTGTGATTCCCCTGTTGGGTGGTTTCAGCTGCTTTAAAGGTTTCCAACAGTTTTAATCATTATTTCCAGTCCAATTAGTTTTTTCTCAGTCAGACTAAAGACCTGGTTCTTTAGCCAGGCTTGATCAATTTTATTTTTCATTATTTACCTTTCCATACGCGAGTTTTCCTCTACACAGTCGCGTATACACGCAGTTTTTGTTAAAGGAAGTCGCGTATACGCGGGTTTCCTTTGACACAGGCGCGTATGCACGCTTGTTGAAAAGCTGATAAGTAGCGTATGCCTGGGCAAATTTTGAAATTTTTGATTTCTTGACTTTTAGTCTTGTCTGCCTGTGGAGACCTGCTCCTGCAGTGTCCTTATAGTCTCTGGATTGTGTTCATAGTGGTTATTGGTCTTTTTCTCTCTTGTTTGGTTGAAGACTGGCTTATTTGGCAAATCTTGTTTTTTAGTACTTGCATTTCTGGTTCGAGTACCAAGATCTCTTTCTGGAGATTCTTGGATGTTCTGTTTTATCAGGACAGAGAGCTTCTGCTCGTATGGTCTTTCCTCACTTTATGTTTTGCTTAGCACTTTAATTTTTGCCTACTTTTCGGTTAGTTTTCTTGATTTCATGTGACTAGGTCTTGTTGCAATTTTTGAAGAGTCATTTTTGGGTCTTTGAAGTTTTTTTTGCTGCAAGATTGTGCTATTCTTCTGGGCTGAGTTGCTGAGTTTCTTGTCTTCCTTTTTGCTCGTATAAATCTTGCTACTAGTTGGCACTATAAGATTTGGAGCATTTTGTTGAATTTTTTCTTGAAATTCAGAGATTGTTTGGCTTGGTAATTGGATAGGTTTCTTGGTCTCTTTGAAGTCTTCTTTTATAAAATTCAAAAAGCTCAAAAACATTTTGTTTTGCCTTTGCTTTTGTTTTTCATTTTTGTTTTGGTTTCTTTTCATCTTTTGAAGCTTTGTTGAGATTTCTTGCCTTCGGTTTCTGACTTGATTTGGGAAGGGAATTTTCATTGGTTTCTTTCTCTTGTTTCGAGCATATTTTGGTGTCTTTATACTGAGAGTTTCTGATTTTGGGAACTAGCTTTGTGGACAACCAGAAAAGTGATAAAACTGAAGGATTCTTTGGAAATTTCTCTTTGCTTTGGTAGTTTTTGCATCTTAGAATTAGCATGCTCTTAGTAATTTGCATTAGGTGCACTTAAGCATTTAGTCTTTTTCATAATTTTTGCGAGTGTGAAGTTTGTTATCTGAAAAAAAAAAAAAAAAAGAGTATAGTCTCGTAGAACCCGTGTAGAAATTTCTTTTCATCGAAAGGCAATTACTGCATTTTCATGTAGTTTGGTTTTCATTAGTTTCTTTTCTATGTCATAAAACATCACGAGTTTCATTGCCATATTCCCTTGACTTAATATAACAGCCAACTAAAATAAGCGCAATAATTTAAAAACAACTAGCAATTTTTTTTATTAAGTGTCATACACCAACTAGCTAGGTTGTAGGGCCTTGGATTAGGTGAGTGGAGAGTTAACTCTCCAAGGCCGCTCAAACTAAAACATAGAAGTTTATTAAATGAGCGAAATCCAACTCCGTTAGGTGGACCGGGAAAGCTCTCCTCCAGAGAGTCAAGCGCGAGGGGAAGTGAAGGTTGAGACGAGAGATACCCCCTCTCTGATTTACTGGATCTTGCCTTAAGACCGTTCCGCCCGGGTGCTGACATGGATTGGTGCCCTTAGTCGCCATTCCTAGGTTCCACACAGGTGATTGCGGGGGGGAATACCCGTGGTACCTGAGGCAGACGTCGTATCACTTCTAACAGTACTTCTAGAGGGTGCCCCGACGAAGCTTGGGTACTTGCACCGGCAAAGGCTGTTGTTAGGAGGTCGGCGTAACTGTTTCTGTTACCTTCGCTAGTAGGCCTGGGCCATAATTATCCCAGACTACTTTCGGGAGGTCCTATTTTTCGCTTTCTCGTATTTTGGTGTCCGGTCCTAATCACCCGGAGCAGAAATACCTGAAGGCTGCTTGCTTGGCTGTATCTTAGGGATTTTTGTAGTGAGTGCTCTTTGCTCCTAGCTTGCTTAGCTTTATACTTTTTTGAGTCTAATTAAAATTTGTTAAAGTGGCTGATCAAGCGCCTCGTCGATCGAGGAGAATCTGGGGGTTATCTCCCGAGAGTACTGAGCCTTCTTCAAGAAGGCGTAGGAGTAACGTAGCAGGTGAATATCACCCTGTGATATTTGACGCAGTGGAGAGAGATCCTCCACAAGGGCTTGAAGGTTTTGTAGTTGGTTCCGGTGTTGGTTCCGAGAGGAGCATTCCGCTCACCTCGAGAGTCTTGTTTCCGGGAGAATTAGGAATAGAAGTAGAGGAAGTACATGAGTCTCCTCAGTCACTTCCATCTCCTCTTCCTCCTGATTATCCATTTTTTGTTGAGTGCATCGGACCTGAGTCAAAGAGACCAGAAATTCATCCTTTTTATTCATACCTTTCGATGGCCACGACTGGGAACGCAACTTCGGCTGTGAGTGCTGCAGGCATTCAGGCCCCTGCCTCAGTAGAAGGAGGGGGCAAAATTGCTATATCTTCGATTGCTTCTAGTACTGTTGTGTTTGGCTCTGGTTTCACCCAAGAACATGCTTCTCAATATGGTCCCTTTTGTTTTGGAATGCCCACTAGCGGGATTCCTTCATTTTCCTTTTCCGCTGCTGCAACTGCGTCTGCACCCATGTCTTCCATGGCTAGTGGGTCAGCTTCTTTTCAAGGGTTCCCCTTCGGAACTGGGCATATTCCTAGTTCGAATCCTTCTTTAGGGTCTTTTCCTTTTACTTCTCAGACTCAGAGTTTTAACCCTTGGTCTGGAGGTCAGAGTTCAACTACCTTTACAGGTTGGAACCCTGTATTTACAGCAGTGGGGGTAGGGAATCAGTGTTATGCTGGTCAACAGGGAATGCTTCTTTCCCTTCGTCGAGTGCTTATCAGACTTTTTCCCCTCTTCCCAATGCTTGGAACCCCTATCAGGGGCTTTCCTCTTCATTCATGACTTCAGGGGGGGAACTGGTCTGATCTTTGGTAACTCTACGTTGGGAGGGGGTCCTTCTCCAAATGTTGGGTCTTATGGCCCAACATTTTCTACGAGTTCTTTCTGGCAACCTGGTGCCTCATCAAATCCAGGTTATTCTTTTCAGAATGTAGGGAATTCATCCCACCAAGGATGGAATCCTTAGGCTCCTCCTCGCTTACCTTTTCTGGCAACGTTAAACTTTCCAGATCTGTCGAAATTGACGAATGATCCGATCCGATATAGTCCAGGGTGGCCTCTGGTTCCTACCAAAATACCTTCAGACATTCCAAAGTTTGAAGGCAAGAATGGATAGGACCCGGTTGATCATATCACCACCTTCCATTTATGGTGTTCATCTAACTCCCTGATCGAGGATTCGATTAGGTTGAGATTGTTTCAACGCACCTTAACTGGAAACGCTGCCAAGTGGTATATTGAGTTAACTGGTGGAATTTTTGCTACTTTTGGAGATTTGGCTACGACATTTCTAAATCATTTCCAGTTTCCTGTTCGTTATGATGCTGGGACTGAACTCCTAGCTAATTTTAAGCAGGACGACGCAACCCACATTTCTGATCATATTCAGGAATGGCGGAGAAGGAAGAGGCTTATTAAAGCTCATATTCCAGGAGAATTCCTTTTGGAATGGTTTCTGAAATACCTCCATTCAGATATTTCTAAGGATGTATCCCTGTCCGGGTTATTTTCTGAGGAACATGCCATTTTCAGGGCCCAGTAGCTTGAATTGATATATTCTCAGTCTGGAGTCCTTCATAAATATTTTCCTAATGCTCCTCACTCCAAATTAGATTTGTCCAAGACTAAACCCAGTCCTCATGGTGATGGACTTATTGGGTCGATCAATAGTGGTGCAGCTAACCTGCTTAGTCAATTGCAGCAGTTGTCTATACAATCTGCTTCTTCTGGTCAGGCTGTGCCTGCTGAGTCATCGCCTTCTCAATATTTGTCGGTAAATGCCATTCAGACTTCTAACCCTAAAGAAAATCAACAATCTGAAGGGAAGAAGAAGGGACATAATAAGAAAAAGGGCAAGAATGGGAAGGGTAATGCAAACAAATCCAACGAGAATGTTGGTGAGGGTCCAAAGGATAAAAAGAAAGTGAAGTTTAAGTTTTCCATGCCAGTCTCCCAAGATGTTCTTTCTTCCACCACATTCCACTCCATTTCCTTTGTCCATTATAAATCACAGGCTCAAATGATCAGTAGAATTAGTTAAAATTTCTTTAAGAATGAATATCATGACTAACTTGCTATGTTTTTATGATTTTGTCATTGTAGTACTTTTTGAACTAGATCTAGCTACAGAATGCAGACATTCTGTAGCTAGTTGCCGATTCTGCAGCTGTCTTCATGTCTACGCAGGTTCTAGGTGTCATCTCAGAGGAAAACACATATGGTCGTATTCCACATCATTCCCTCATCATGTGTTGCTCTCCACGAAGTTTGAACGGAATTCTGTAGGCGGTTATGTACGTGGGAACTCAAACTAGGAAAGAGACTCCTAATAGGACAAGGACAGTCCAGATGTCCTTAATTATATTACGTGACCACCATCAGAGTCCTAGTTTGGTTTTTATTTGGAAAGACAATTATCCCTAGGTTATCTCAAGATAGTTATGTAAATTTGTTACAAATATGGCTCGGGAAACCGAGGGACAAGGTTAGATTTTGTGGTTGATTGCTAGATTGCAGAAGTCTGAAAACACTCTGTTTTGAAGTAATTTCTCTTTTAATGAAAGAAGTACCATTTCCTTGAAAGCGTTGAGTCAATCTTGAAGTAGATTTCGTGCTACTCCGGTGGTAGAGGGCCCCTGCTACCTGAGCAGCCTTGTTTATACGGTTTAGATAAGTATTTTAGTCTCGTTTTCATTTATAGCTTAGGCAAGTTTCTGAAGTTTATGTTCATACTTGTTTACATTAATTATCACGGCTAGAATTACTCTTATAAACTCTTCCAAAATATCATCACGATGAATAAGGCATAGTTGTGGTATTGTAGGTTTTACTTGCATTTCCTTTCGAATTTTATGATTTATGCTTATTTACACTAAGTGTCATAGCCGGTCTTACTCCTACAAACTCTTCCAAAACATCATTAACAATGAATAAGAAATAGTTGTGGTGTCTTAGATTCTAGTTGTATTTGCTTTCAATTTTATGTTTATGTTCAATTGCACTGAATAATACAACCATACTTGTTTTACAAACTCTTCCAAAATATCATTCCTATTGAACGAGATGGGCTGTAGAATTCCATAGACTAGTTGCATGTTAATTTAGTTAGAGCACTCCGGAGGTTGATTGCATTTAGTTCAGCTCTGTCACTACATTTCCAGTTTGATAATGGAATTTTAGTTTAACTTTGTTCACTGTACTTCAAGTAGATTAGAAGCACTCTAGTTCAGTCTCAGTTCATTTTGTTTCAAGAAAATATTAATGGCATTCTAGTTTAAGTTGTAGTCACTGTCTTTTAAGATTGATAGACCACTTTCTAGCCTAGGTTATCCATTGTATTTCAAGTAGTATTAGTTGTCAAAATTAGTCTCTCGGCCTTCATTATTTACAAACTTACTTTTGTTTTGAATCTATATTGATACATCATCACATGAACAGGGGTTAGTAAAACCAGTTTAAGGCTTTGATCACTCTGCAAATCTTTTACAAACTCACTTATAGCCTTTTTCCCAAGCATCATTTTAGAAAATCTCAAAAATTATGAATAAGGCCTAGAAGTGATAAGTCAAGTTGCAGAATAGGGTAACTTCAAAATCATAGGTTAATCTAGAATAGAAACCTTACTGTGTTACAAATAATCATTTTGTAATATTGTGAGTTGATTGTTTATTTAGGAGAACTTCATTTACACTTAACTTGTCCATTTCTCAAGCTCTTCCAACACACCTTTAATGAATGAATTGGATAAGTTAAAGCTCATGTTGTGATTTATTTTCTTGCAATGAAGTCATTATCAAGCTTTGCATTTGTTGTTTTTCATCCATAGTTTAGGCTTTGTTCTGTTTTAAATAACCAATAGCTTCTTTTCACCAGCACTTAGTTCTTTCCCTTTTCAAACATAAAACCATAAAACCAAAAACATCATAAAACACTAAACACAACGTAGTGAGAAACAAATACCTAGGAACATATAGTGCACCACACTTCAGCAGTTTACCAACCCTGGTTGACAATTAATGAACTCAATTTAGGAACACTAGGTTGAGCACAAACATTTTGGCACCGTTGCCGGGGAAGTGTAACTAGGTAGCCTTGTTTCTTAACTCCCAAAAACAATGATATGCGTAGAGAGAGAGACTCAAGGGGTAGATTCATAAGAAGCAGAAGTTTGATTCCTAGAACACCACTTGTTTCACCTAGACCAAGAGCTAGTACACCTCCAACTCAGACCCACACTCCATCCTTTACTGATCCTAGACTTCCATAAGACTTAATATCAGATATTCCATTAGAAATACCTTCCACTTCATCCACTGAACCTTTCTTAGGAGAAGATTCAAGGACCCTTCCTAGAGATACAAATTTTTCCACTTCCACAGAAGAATCAAATATGGCAGAAGAAGGGGGAGGAGGAGTATTTAATGGAGAACACACATTATTTGGAAGGGGGTAGAGGTAGAGGTAGAGGAGAAGGAGGTATAGGTGCAGAAGGAGAAGGAAGTAGAGGAAGAGGTAGAAGAGAAATGGGAAACTCTTTTGGGTTTCCTATAGTAGATGAAGAAACCAATACAACTATGAAAAAAATTTCACCCTCTGTCCTTCCAAACTTCTATGGAATTAAAACTGAAGATCCTGAAACCTTCCTATTTGAATTTGAAGTCCTATGTAGAACTTATGACTACTTACAAGATGCTCAAAAACTTAAACTATTTCCTTCAACATTGAAAGGAGCAGCATTGAAGTGGTTTATGAGTTTGATCAACAGTTCTATTAGGACATGGGAAGACATGAAACAAGCATTTCTAGAGAGTTATTTGGATTATTGTATGCCAATCAATCATAAGGAGGAAGTGTTTAAGATGTTACAAAAAGAAGATGAAAAACTGGAAGATTTGTTGGAGAGATTTCATTACAACATCAAAAGAGAAAAAATGGAGAACTTAGATCAAGACACCTTAAAAGCTCTCTTGTTGAAGACAATTAGGGATGAATGGTTGGATATACTTAACATGATGGGAAAATGGGATATATCTCAGCTCACATTACCTGAAATATCTGAGTTATGTATCAACCTTTCAAGAGGGAAATCCAAAACTGTAAAAGGTCCAAGAGACCCTGCTCTTGCAAGGGTAAGTAAGTCTGCTTCTGGGACAGTAAGTAGGGCAGAGATAGGAAATATGCTTGATGAATTCAAATCTGACATCTTAGGGAGTCTTAGTGAACAAATAGACACCCTTAAGTTACAAAACAAGCAAAAAGCTGAATCTGATGCCTTAGCAATCTTTTGTCCCAAATGTAGAAGGAAGCATGCCTTGAGAGAATGTCCTTTGGATGCAAAAGTTGTAGAGACTTGTGTAATTTGTTTAGAAAAACATGAGACCAAAATTTGTCCTTCACTTCCTGGTCTTAAAGCTATCTTTCAAGAGGAAACTCCTACAAATTCCACAGAATCTCTCAATTTTGTCTCTAGAAGGCCTTGGCAAGGACCTCAAACACAAGGATTCCATGATCAAATGTATAACCAACCTCCACCAAATTGGAATTATTGGCAGCAACCTTGGCCCCAATTTCAAAATCGATCTCAAGCTTGGGCACAAGGAGCACAAAATCCCTATGGAAGATACTCTCAGTACTATCAGTATCCACCATCCTATCCACCATACCTACATTTTTCTCCTCAAAGTACTCAACAAAATCCTCAACAGAATCCTCAGAACCCACAACATCAAAATCAACCACTTCCATTACCATTTCCTCAGAAATCAAATCATTTGCCTGCTCAACCCATACCAAACCCCAACAATAAAAATCCTCAGAATACATACATGATAGAAGGCCAACAGTTTCCAATCTATTTAATCACTCCTCTAGACCTTAGTGATGTTCAACTTAGGTCTGGAAGAATACTTGAAAAGAGGAAACCTTCTATGATCATACAAGAACAAGACAACTCTGAGGAAGATTCTCTACGGGAAAATAAAAGTCTTGAAGAAGACACATCTTTTCAGGACCCAAACATTGAAAAATCAAAACAAAAAGAACCAATCATTTCAACTCCTGTATTAGAGTAGCCATCAACATCCACTTCTACACCTCCCTTTCCAGAAAGATTACAAATTGATAGGGGTGTAGAAAAACAAATTATGGTGCCTAATTATGATTTCCTAGATGAGATGAGAAATGTTTGCATTAAGATTCCATTATTACAAGCTATCAAGAAAATCCAAATTTTAGCAAAGACAATAAAGGAGTTGAGCATGAAGAAAACAAGAAAAATAATAAGAGAGACAAAGAAAATTCAACTGGCCGGAAAAATAGCAGATATCATGATGGGTAAGATTGCTATTCCAAAGTATCTAGACCCAGGAAATCCAGTTGTTAAAATTCACATCAATGGAATTGAGATCCAAAACACACTCATTGATTTAGGAGTAGCAATCAATATCATGAGTAGACAAATCATGGATAAACTGAAACTTCCTAATCTTATTTTTACACCCACATTATTACAATTAGCAGATAGATCTGTGATCAAACCTGATGGGGTAATAGAAGACATTCCAATGTCCCTAGATTCTTGGGAGTACCCTGTGGATTTCATGATCCTAACTCCTAAGAATAATCTAGGAGGGCATCCTATTATATTAGGAAGACCTTGGTTAGCTACAGCTGATGCTTTCATTAGTTGTAGATCCGGTGATATGTACATCTCTGATGGTAGTTCAACTAAGAAATTCACTTTGTATCCTCCATCAAGGACAATTACAGATTTAGATGATACTCAATGGATAGAGGATGAAGAAGACTTACAACCTCTCTTCACAATTTCAGAAATTAGTGAAGATAGTCAAATTATGAATACTTTAGAAAACTTTGAATCCTCTTCGGAATGCAAACATGAAAAATTTCAAGAAGAATCCAACATTGAGTTTTTATCATCAAGACAGATGTCTCTTCATTCTATGGATAAATTTGGCAGCTCTACAAGTGAGATATTTCCAGGCAAAACTTTAAACATAAACAAGAACCTAGAAAAATATCAACAAGAAGAGCTAGTCAAGATCTTACAGAGACATTCTTCTGCATATGCATGGGAGTACACTGATATGAAAGGGACAAGCCCCAAGACTTGCACTCATCACATCTACATAGAGGAAAATTGTAAACCAATCGGACAACCTCAAAGACGGATGAATCCAAATCTTAGGGAGATTGTTAAAGAAGAATTGCATAAATTGTTGAATGTCAACTTTATCTATCCTATTTCAGATAGTCAGTGGGTTTCTCCTTTGGTAATTGTGCCAAAGAAAAATGGTAAATGGAGGGTATGTATTGACTACCGAGAATTAAAAAAAGCTACTCTTAAAGATCATTTTCCCCTACCTTTCATAGATCAGGTGTTAGATACCTTAGCTAGCAAAAAGTACTTCTCATTTCTAGATGGGTTTAGTGGTTATAATCAAATTCAAGTAGCACTTGAGGATCAAAACAAAACCACATTTACCTGTCCTTGGGGTACCTATGCTTACCGAGTATTTCCATTTGGATTATGCAATGCACTTGCAACATTTCAAAGGGCAGTATTAGGAATATTTTCAGATCTAATACATGATTGTGTAGAGGTATATATGGATGATTTCACAGTTTATGGAAACACATTTGAAGAAGCCTTAGCAAACTTGGAAAAAGTTTTAAAAAGATGTAAAGAAGCAAATCTTTCACTAAGTCATGAGAAGTGTTTTATGATGTTTACTGAAGGAATTGTTTTGGGACATCACATTTCAGGGGATGGGATTAGAGTTGATGAGTCAAAAGTTGAATTCATCTCTAACTTATCTATTCCAAGTTGTCAAAAATATGTTAGGAGTTTTCTTGGATTTACAGGGTATTATCGAAGATTTATAGAAAACTTCACTAAGATAGCATCTCCACTCTTCAAATTACTTACCAAAGACTGTGAATTCAATTGGAATTCTGATTGCTAGTTAGCCTTTGAGACCCTGAAAACAAAAATTTCTGAAGCACCTATTTTAAGGGGACCTAACTGGAAGTTACCTTTTCATATTTCAACAGATGCCTCGGATACAGCTCTAGGAGCAGTATTGGGACAAAAAGACCTGATTCCTTATGCCATCTACTATACCAGTAAAAATTTGACTCCTGCAGAGTTAAACTATACTGTAACTGAAAAAGAGTTTTTAGCTATTTTTCATGCCATAAACAAATTCAGACACTATATAACAGGCTATGAAACTTTTGTTCACACAGATCATTCTGCAATTAGATACTTAATGAACAAATCAATTACTAATGGCAAAGTCATAAGATGGTTATTGCTTTTACAAGAATTCAACATTACCATTCTAGATAGGCCTGGAAAACAAAACACAGTAGCTGATTTCCTATCTAGACTCCAAAACATCAAAGTTGACACTCCAGTTGAAGATCAATTTCCTGATGAATATCTTTTTGCAATTTCTACTCAAACTCCTTGGTTTGCTGACATTGCTAATTATTTAGTTTTAGGAAAATTTCCTTCAATAATGAATGCAAGAGATAAAAGAAAAATCATTTATGATAGTGCAAAATATTCATGGGTTGCTAATGAGTTGTACAAGACAGGTCCAGATTTGATCATTAGGAGATGTGTTCGGGAAGATGAGATGCCTGAGATTCTCAAAGCATGTCATGATGAACCTTGTGGCGGACACTTTGCTGATAAGAGGATAGCTTATAAGGTCCTTCATTTAGGATATTATTAGCCATCCCTTTTTAAAGATGCTAAAGAGTATGTCAAAAGGTGTGACAGTTGCCAAAGGGTAGGGAAACCTTCTCCTTCAGGTGAGATGCCATTGCAGCCTCAGGTACATATTGAACCTTTTGAGAAATGGGCTTTAGATTTTGTAGGACCTATTAGTCCTCCATCAAGAAAAAATAAATATATATTAGTTTGCACTGATTATGTTACCAAATGGGTAGAGGCCAAGCCATTACTTTTTGCTACTGAAGCATCTATAGTTAATTTTCTTTTTGAGGATATTTTTACTCGTTTTGGTGTCCCAAGGGAAATTGTTACAGATCAAGGAGCTCAATTCACATCAAGGCTAGTGGAACAATTGATGGAGAGGTACAAAATCAGACACATAAAATCTACTCCCTATCATCCACAAGCAAATGGTCAAGTGGAATCTACTAATAAGGTCATTGAAGGGATCCTAACAAAGACTGTTCATTTACATAGAAGAGATTGGGCAGATAGGCTTCCTGAAGCCTTGTGGGCCTATAGAACTACATGGAGAAGCACAACAGTTCATACTCCTTATGAACTTGTTTATGGAAAGCAAGTTTTGTTTCCCATAGAGTTCCAGATTCAAACTTTCAAAATGGCAGTTCAGCTAGGACTTGATCTATCAGAGGCACAAAATCATAGATTGGAGCATATTAATGAATTGGATGAGATCAGACAAGATGCAGTTCAGAAAACAAGTATAGTCCAACAGCAAAGGACTAGATGGCATGACAAGTACATCAAGGAGAATAAGTTCAAAGAAGGTGACTGGGCTCTCTTGTTTGATTCAAAGTTCAAGGATTTTCAAGGTAAATTTCAAACACATTGGCTTGGGCCATATGAAATTATAATAATTTTTGACAATGGAGCAATAAAAATTAGGACAACAGATGAAGAAGATGTCACTTTTCTTGTGAATGGTCATAGATTGAAGCTATATCATAAGCCACTTTCAAGAGAAGAATTTGTCAAGAAGTTCCAGGAAAACAGTGATGTGAAGTTAATGAAGAAGAATATTTCTTCTTCATCAACTTAATTGAATTTTCTGAAGTCAATTTATTGAAAAAAAAATAAAAATATAAACATGAAAACTAATCACTGATTAGCATGTTTATACAGAAAAGGTAGAGTGAAAATCAGAATCTTTCTGACACTTTAAGCTTTTCAAATTTGTTTTTCTGCAAGCAGTTGTTACAAAATCATAAGTGCAGATCCATTTCACTTATGGTCCATTTCATTGCATTCATCCATACTCCATTTCATTCATTCATACACACTTCATTCATTTCACTCCATGTTCCACCTCATTTCCATTCCAGATTTTTAAAGTTTGATGTCTTTCTGCAATTGAATAATACATATCATGAATTGCAGACCACTTCTCATACTTCACTCCATTTCATAAGTTGTGATCCATTCCACTCCATTATTCACTTCATTCATATTCCATTACATTATATTTCATCATCCATCTTCACTCATTCCATACAACATTCCACTCATGCTCCAAACCATTCCATTTCATGTTTCAAGTTCTTTACAGGTACATTCTGCAATCAATCAGACATTCTGCAGCCAGTCAGACATTCTGCAGCCAGAGATCCTGAAGGCACTGTCTAGTAATCACCTGATCTGCAATAAAATGATCCTGCATATCCATGACAACAAGCAAAATCAAGAAGGTTATGAAGACTAAAAAATTAATGATTTTCAGGAGAGAACAAAGCATATGAAGAACACAAAAAAATCAGAGGAAAGGCAAAGGTAAAATTTCTGATTATAATGACATATCATGAAAGATTTTAGTATAGTTAAGTTATGAATAATTCAAAAAGTTGTTTTAATTAATTTTTTTGATCATGCCTAACAAACCTCCCGCAAAAACTTTGGATAAAACTCCTTCTATTCCACCATTTCAAATCCCATATCCGATCATCATTTAAAAATCTAAACAGTTAAAGTGCTGAAGTGATTGGATTAGTCACGTCACTAGGCCAAAGCATTTAATGATGATTTTGAATTCGTTACAAAATATCTCCGCGGTCTTTTCTTCTGTGATATCTTTTAACTCATATACATCATCCTCACCTCATTATATTCATTCCGTAACCACTTCATATCACTCTTTCCCGTAGCCAATTTTTAACCATTCCGGTCTGTGAAACAGAGGCATCTCTGTAACAACCATTGTCACCGTGAACAGAGGAGCAACAATTTGAAGGTTGGAAAGAGGAGTTATGGGTCTTATAGTGAGGACTAAACCGGTTGGCAGTAAGTACTTGGAAGGTTATCCTCAAGTCAGAGAAATGTTACAATAAGCAGGGTGGTTGCAATTCTTTGAAAAATTCAGTGGGTTTCACAAAGAGGTGACCAAAACGTTTGCAAGATCCTTCAAAGGAACTGAGGTCGAGATAGGAGATATTAAATTCACCATTACAGAAGCTTCCATTGCAGAAGCAACCGAATTTCCCAGACAAGGAGAAAGGTGGTTCAAGAATAGAGAATTTCATAACGAAGCATGGAAGCAGATACTCAAGTCACCAGGTATGGATGTTACCATTTTTAAAAAAGGGTATCCCTAGCTCTGCACTAAAGAACAAATGGAGGAACATGTTGCTTATCTTGCAAAAATTCATCACTTGTGAAGGAAGATATGGTACTTTCTATGTCTATCATATTTGGTTGATAATGCATTTCCTAGAAGAAGAACTCAATTTGCCCTTTTTCTTGCTTCATAGTTTAAAGAAAATGGCCTCAAGTGTTCAAAAGAGAATTCAATTTTTGGAAACAACCTTATACCACCATGGTTTAGTCAAAATTTTGATTGAACATCATTTGAGCAAAATGGGAGATAATTGGGAAGAGTTCTTAGTGAGAAATCACTTTGAAGAACCCAAGGAACCTCCACCTGAAGACAAACCTACAAAAAGAAGCAGAAGATGGAAAACCTCCAAAACTGAAACTGGTAAAACAATACAAGAAAGCAGTGAAGAAATGATTTCTGAGAAATTGACTTAGATTAAGAAGCAGCTCAAGAAAGAGAGGATAATAAGAAAATTTGCCAGAGAAAAAGGAGAAGGGCCATCTCAACCGAGAAGGAGCCACAGACTTAGAGGGATACTAAAGAAAACAAAGGTTAAACAAACTAGAGTCATAAACATAGAGGATGAAGAAACACCTACTGAGGAGGATTTTGATGAAGGAGCTCCTGAAATAGACCCTGCACAGCAAGAAATTTACAACTATGTTGAGACATTAGAGAAAAGAGCTTCAAAAGGAAGAGACAGAACTCCTAGTCCACCAAAATCTGCAGTTGATATCCTAAGGAGGGATAAATATGAGTTAGAAATACTCAACAGACATATCAAGAATGAGAATGAAATTCTGAGAGAGCAAGTTAAACTGAAAAATGATATGAATTCAACTCTGTCTTTACAAATGCAAAAGTTACACAAGGCCAGTGAAAAATTGAAGAAGAGAAATAAAAAGTTAACCAGGGCACTCACAAATTTGAGATTCAAGTTAGTCATAAGGAAGCCCAGAAGGCCTTTGACTGCCAGGAAAAGCAGAAGAAGAGGGTTGGATTTCCTTGCAGAGGTCTCAGAGTTCATGGAATAGTTGCATGAGGACATGCAAGAATCTAGCAGTGGGGGTATGTTGAGCTCCAAAGATGTTCTTTCTTCCACCACATTCCACTCCATTTCCTTTGTCCATTATTAATCACAGGCTCAAATGATCAGTAGAATTAGTTAAAATTTCTTTAAGAATTAATATCATGACTAACTTGCTATGTTTTTATGATTTTGTCATTGTTGTACTTTTTGAACTAGATCTAGCTACAGAATGCAGACATTTTGTAGCTAGTTGTCGATTCTGCAGCTGTCTTCATGTCTACGCAGGTTCCAGGTGTCATCTTGGAGAAAAACACATATGGGCGTATTCCACATCATTCCCTCATCATTTTTTTCTCTCCACGAAGTTTGAACGGAATTCTGTAGGCGGTTATGTACGTGGGAACTCAAACTAGGAGAGAGACTCCTAATAGGACAAGGACAGTCCATATGTCCTTAATTGTATTACGTGACCACCATCAGAGTCCTAGTTTGGTTTTTATTTGGAAAGAAAATTATCCCTAGGTTATCTCAAGACAGTTATGTAAATTTGTTACAAATATGGCTCGGGAAACCGAGGGACAAGGTTAGATTTTGTGGTTGATTGCTAGATTGCAGAAGTCTGAAAACACTTTGTTTTGAAGTAATTTCTCTTTTAATGAAAGAAGTACCATTTCCTTGAAAGCGTTGAGTCAATCTTGAAGTAGATTTCGTGCTACTCCGGTGGTAGAGGGCCCCTGCTACCTGAGCAACCTTGTTTATACGGTTTAGATAAGTATTTTAGTCTCGTTTTCATTTCTAGCTTAGGCAAGTTTCTGAAGTTTATGTTCATACTTGTTTACATTAATTATCACAACTAGACTTACTCTTATAAACTCTTCCAAAATATCATCACGATGAATAAGGCATAGCTGTGGTATTGTAGGTTTTAGTTTCATTTCCTTTCGAATTTTATGATTTATGCTTGTTTACACTAAGTGTCACAGCCGGTCTTACTCCTACAAACTCTTCCAAAACATCATTAACAATGAATAAGAAACAGCTGTGGTGTCTTAGATTCTAGTTGTATTTGCTTTCAATTTTATGTTTATGTTCAATTGCACCGAATAATACAGCCATACTTGTTTTACAAACTCTTCCAAAATATCATTCCTATTGAACGAGATGGGTTGTAGAATTCCATAGACTAGTTGCATGTTAATTTAGTTAGAGCACTCCGGAGGTTGATTGCATTTAGTTCAGCTCTGTCACTACATTTCCAGTTTGATAATGGAATTTTAGTTTAACTCTATTCACTGTACTTCAAGTAGATTAGAAGCACTCTAGTTCAGTCTCAGTTCATTTTGTTTCAAGAAAAGATTAATGGCATTCTAGTTTAAGTTGTAGTCACTGTCTTTTAAGATTGATAGACCACTTTCTAGCCTAGGTTATCCATTGTATTTCAAGTAGTATTAGTTGTCAAAATTAGTCTCTCGGCCTTCATTATTTACAAACTTACTTTTGTTCTGAATCTATATTGATACATCATCACATGAACAGGGGTCAGTAATACCATTTTAAGGCTTTGATCACTCTGCAAATCTTTTACAAACTCACTTATAGCCTTTTTCCCAAGCATCATTTTAGAAAATCTCAAAACTTATGAATAAGGCCTAGAAGTGATAAGTCAATTTGCAGAATAGGGTAACTTCAAAATCATAGGTTAATCTAGAATAGAAACCTTACTGTGTTACAAATAATCATTTTTTAATATTGTGAGTTGATTGTTTATTTAGGAGAACTTCATTTACACTTAACTTGTCCATTTCTCAAGCTCTTCCAACACACCTTTAATGAATGAATTGGATAAGTTCAAGCTCATGTTGTGATTTATTTTCTTGCAATGAAGTCATTATCAAGCTTTGTGTTTGTTGTTTGTCATCCATAGTTTAGGCTTTGTTTTGTTTTAAATAACCAATAGCTTCTTTTCACCAGCACTTAGTTCTTTCCCTTTTCAAACATAAAACCATAAAACCAAAAACATCATAAAACACTAAACACAACGTAGTGAGAAAAAAATACCTAGGCACATATAGTGCACCACACTTCAGTAGTTTACCAACCCTGGTTGACAATTAATGAACTCAATTTAGGAACACTAGGTTGAGCACAAACATGAACCACTTTCCCTGGTGGAGGGGTTGGATTGCTTTAACAACTCGATATAGGTGGATCCTCTGTTCGTGGGTATTCTTGATCTATGTGTCCATGATCTAATTAGTTGTGTCCTGGTCCATGCTGTATGGGTTTAACTCTGTTGGTGTTAGTTGTTCTACAATGTCAGATGTGTCTACTAATGGTGGAAAGTATGGTCGAAGGTGGTGGACATTGAACACTGGGTTCAGACCAAGGAATGGTGGAATGTTGAGCTCAAATAAATTATCCTCTAAAACCTTGGTGGTGGTGTACGACCCATATTTAAGTGGGGAAATCTTGCGATGGGGCCTCACGAGGCACTCCTTCTAAAATGTAGCCAAACTTTTCTCCCACCTGGAAATTGTGTGGCAACTGATGTTGATCATCTTGCTTCTTGTAATTAGCATTGGCTCTATCAAATATGTCATGGAACTATTGGTTGACGTGCTAAATGCACTTAATGAAGTTTTTCACCTTGTCATATTTGGACTGGACATCAGTTGAGTCTTCCCGAGTAGTTGCAAATGGTATAGCTACATCAATGGGATATAGTGGCTAGAATACCAACCCCACCTGAAAGGGGTCGTGGCTAGGTATGCTATGGAGAGCTCAATTGTAGCTGTGTTCAACATAGGGAGGCTTTCATCCCATATGCGTGGATGCTTTGAGTTGTACATGCACAAAATGTGTATGATCATCCTATTGACGACCTATGTTTGGCCATTAGTTTTGGGGTGGAAATCCATCTATAGTTAATGCATTGAATTTTAATTACATATCTTCAGTACCTACCTGTTTGTTGACATTTGAGATCTTCAATTACAATGTGCATAATTGTCTAGTTGACTCCATTGCATGGAAAAAATTATTAAGAAACTAATAAGATAGTATATGATGATTATTTCTCTTAAATTGATAATTAATTATGAGTATTTTTTGGCTTATTTTTATTATTATGTTCTATTCATAAAGAAATTTCCAAAACATAAAGATCACAAGAGACAAATAACACCATAAATTAAGCTCCAAGCCAGGGAAAAAATCCACAAGGGGAAAACCCAAACAATCCTCTTTTTATAGCATCAGATCAAAGTGAGATATCCAAGACTTAAGACCAAGACAAGGAATGCTACATAGACCCAATTCATCCCACCTTCAATAATTCTCCACCAATTCAAAGTCAACACAAGTTAGCGTTGTTCAAACCTCAACACATTTGGTTAAAAATCATAATTCAGACCTCCAACTCAGACCTACAATTTCGCCGAATCTTCTTTGAAATATTTGCATGTGTGAACAAAAAAGCAAGCAAAAACACTCAAATTCTCTCTCCTTTTACTTGTATTCTCTCTCCCTTGACTTCACTTTTCTTCTTCTTCTATTTGGCATATAAATAGATGTGTGTGTTGAGTGAGCAAGTAAGTTCGAAGTGTCTCTTATATATAGCTATCTAGGAGGTCCAATAGGTTCCTCTTCAAAGCCAACTTGTCCAGGCAGGGACGACTTGGTATTGTGGATGACAAATTGTCTTTTTGACTCAAATAAAATACTTTTTCCTTTTCTTACAAATAGTCCAAATAATACTTTGACACAATAATATTTATTTGATTCAAAATAAATTTTATTTTGACTCAATAAAACCTATAAGAATGAAGAACATGCTTTGACTAGAAATAATAATAATATTAATGATACTAATAAATGAATATAATAATTACATCAATAGTACATTTTAATCTCATTATGAAGACTGATACTAGTGTTGTCTAGGTAAATCCTCTCTAGAGACAGAGATGATCCCTCTAGCCCTATGGTGGGTCTAGCAACTACGAGAACATACTAACATCTAACTTCCTAGATTGCAAATGAAATTCAGAGCAAGGAAGATGACCTACCTTGTCCTAATGCTATGTTGTCGTCTTCCGTCGAAGCTTCTTGATATGTCGCTCTTCCCAAGCTTGATGCACGTTGCTACCAACGTTCGATTACCTGTACAGACAGTCAAGACACCACGGCAAGCGTAAAACCATGACAAAAATAAAACAATTAAAATCTATCTAATTGATCAAGGAATGCTAGAAATCTCATTATGAATGTAAACAAGAGTGGAAGATAAACATCAGTTGCATTTTATTATGATAAAGACAAGGGGAGTTTACAACCAGGCCTTGATGTTGAGGCTCTCCTTCGGCAGGTCTGTATCCAAGCACGTTTGTAACACCCTCATACATAAAGGTCCAAGATCTCACTATGTTCTCAACACATAAAACAATCACACTCTGCACTATTCTCCCGAAGCTATAATTGCTTCTCCTTTCTATCATCACTAAGGCTGTAGAGCTGAAGGAGGTCTCCTTATATAAAAATGGAGGAGGAGGTTATGGGCCCTCAAATAATGGGAAAAGAGCTTATCCTTTGGAGTAGTTCCTATTTCTTGGGAACAATAAGCCCAAAGGGGAATTCCTCGGCCATATTCTCAAAACAAACTTCCAGTTCACCACCTCGCGAAGCTTCTAGTCATGGAAGCTTCGCTTCTATTTAAAAAATTTTCCAAAAGAGGATTGGCACGGGTCCGACATTAAGATAGAGCGCTAATCGGTGCGAGTTATAGTGGAAACCTCTACTATCAACGCGGGTCAGACACTGAGAGAAAGCACTGACCTTGAAAACTAGGCTTTTATAGGGATATTTTAGAAAAGTTGTAAAGGGAGATGATTTGGTAGACAAAATGTGGTTCAGGTGTATGTATTCCATGTTTGGAAAGTACACAAGGGTCACTATATGGGTCCTCCAGGATCAAGGAACAGGAAGTACAGGGAAAGTGACAAATTGCTGTGTAACAGATGCTCCCTAAAGAATGAATTCCGAACATGAGTGAGGGGTGAAATGCTTTACAAATATGTGTAAGGAACTAGATGTTGCTGTCGGGAGACCTGCAATTCAAGCTTAGATAAATATACATAACTATAATATCTGATGAAAATACATGAATCCATGGCATAGGCACAACTATCCATCAAGAAGAGGATCATGTGAATGGATCCTCAGCATGGATGCAACCATCCGAATGAAGGGATCATATGAAATAGATCCACGACATGGGCGCAACCATCCATCTGAGAAGGATCTCATATAGACTCATGGTATGGTCGCATCCATCCATCAGAGAAAAATCTCATATAGACTCATGGTATGGTCGCAACCATCCATCTGAAAGAAACATGTATCCAATCATGAATGAATCATCACTCCTCGCAACCTGGAATTTTGTGATCGAAGCCTAGGGTCTTGCGCTCCAACACCACCCGATCAAAGTAAAAATTCCAACATGTGAATAGACGTGTTGAAGTCGAACATGCTAGAAAATCACTTGATTACCGGTCAATGATGTGAATCGTTAAGTGTGAGAGAAACCACCAATAATGACAATGGCTCTCAAGGTACAACTAGTACAATCCATGGAATGTGAACAGTGAGTTGTAGTCGAACACCCGTGAAATCACCCGATCGAAGGCCGATGATGTGAACCTACCGTGGAATGCGAAGAACTTTCCATTAGGGCATGCAAGCTCTAAGGTACCAGATATGAGTCTCTAGATCAGCTTCTCGGATAATGAGCCGAAGTCGACAAGAAGCGATCCATCGAAGGAGGGTCATAATGAATCCCACATCATCAACACAAAACAAAGGATGTAATATGAGTGTTAATCATGACTGGAACAGAGAATCAGGGAATGTATAAACTGCCGAAGGATTTTCTCTTGAACATATTGGTGACACGACTCCAAAATTTGGAAGAATTTGACTCAAATAGGATCAGAGATCATGTTGACAAGATTGGTAATTGAATGAGAGGCAAACGGATTTCCCAAACCCATGGAGGCAAAGTGGCAGAGTGAAGATATCCCAAACCGACATGAACTGCAGACAAGTGTCATGTTCAAGAGTGACATATTGATGACACAACTGATGAATAACTTCCATTTTCCCCCACCATTTATGGTGAGTACCTCTTTATTTTTACACAAGCTTGAAGAATATATCATATGCTTGTCATATATGTTTGTCCTTTGGACAAATCCATCCTAGTACATTTTACGAGCCCTAGGAAGGAGGAACTCGGTAACGTCATGCTGACGGTTTCTGATGTCATTTAAGTTTAATGAGTCTGAAAAAGGAAGAACTCAACATATTTACATGTTTAGAGAGTTTGAAAAGAAGCGGAAAAGAAAAATCCAGTAAGTCCCTTTTTGTAAATAGTCCCTCAGATACAAAAAGGTAGAAAACAATATCTGTGAGAACCTCTTAGTCACGATAGGCTAAGGTATTCCTTTTCTGTAAATTATCTATCCCAGCCTGAAAAAGGGGTAAACGTATACTGATTAGATATTGTTTCACAGCCATTTAACGAGTTCAAAATAACAAGAGTCTCGAAAATATTTTCAGTTTTAGAGAGTCAGAAAAGAGCTGAAAGATGACTCCTCCTGGAGGAACGAGTGGTATAAAGGGTAACAACTAGTTCCGGTGATGGTGGAACTTCTCAGAACAAGATAAAAGTTAGGAGGATGGCTAACAAGACCACTCATTGCAGCGGTTCCTCAGGAATGGGTAAAACAACCAAGTGAAGGCATATGATCGACCAAGCAGATGGTAACGATGGAATGAGAAAACCAAAGTTCATCTGAAAAAATAGGCTGATAAAATGGAAATCAAGAGAGGTAAAATAAGAATGGTTTCATTTTTACACAAGCTTGAAATCAAGAAACTTTGCTTGAGGTTGGTTTCATTTTTACAGAAGCTTGAAATGGAAAAAAACTATGCTTGAAAATTGGTTTCATTTTTACACAAGCTTGAAACAAAGATATACTATGCTTGGGAAATGGGGCACACGCATGCCCCCATCATGATGACTCAATTCGAGGTACATGCCCCCCAAGCTTCAGTCCATATGAAAGGAAAATGGAGTGAAGGTTCAAATTATGAGATCAAGAGAAAGAATCGAATGGGATTTTACGAGATTGTATCAAAGAATCGAATTGAATAGGAACATGTGTAATTGTTTTAACGAGGTTGACACATTAAAAAAACTATCCTCGTGAGCTAATTCATTTTTTAACGAGGTTGAAATAGAAGACGAACTATCCTCAAGACATAATTCATTTTTTAAGGAGGTTGACATGGAAGTCGAACTATCCTTGGACGAGCTTGTTTCATTTTTTAAGGAGCTTGACACAAGAAAACAAACCATGCTTCGATTATATTGTTTCATTTTTTAAGGAGCTTGACACAAGAAAATGAACCGTGCTCTGATCACCTCATCATGTTGAATAAGAAGTCATGGCTTTTTGAAAAGTGATTCCATACAGGTGAATTGGTTTTCAAAGTGGAGGAATAACCTGTTATGAGTATTTTAACCCAACGTTTCGGACTTCATACGTGAGTCCATCATCAGGGGTAATCGCTTATTATTCTTTGAATTTTTTTTTTCAAAGAAAAATAAGCGATTACCCCTGATGATGGACTCACGTATGAAGTCTGAAACGTTGGGTTAAAATACTCATAACAGGTTATTCCTCCACTTTGAAAAGTCATGGCTTCCAAGAGGTTCTCATATGATGGGAGAACAACATATCGGAAATTAGGACCTAATGCCCCCATCACACGATGCATAATGGCACTATAACTGAATGCAGGAACAGGGCAGGTAGCCAGATAATTAACTTGCGACAGGGAAGGTATAACCGGCGGATAAATATTCGACAGAGACGATGGTGGGCCAGCTTCCATATCAGGACCAAAGAATGAAAGTTGATCAATGGTCACAATCCGACCTTTGTGTGGAAAAAAGATCACATGAAAGAGGGAGGAGACAAGTGCGCCCATGGCATAAGCATAATCATGCCCCAAGAGTAAATTAAAATAAAAGGGACCTTGGACCACCATCACGTATATATAGACGGTTTTCCCTCCCAAATTAATAGGAAACTTTGGAAGGATCCCTAACGGTTGACTGGTTCCTCTGTTAAAAGCCAGCAGATTCTGTGTAATAGGCATAAGCGGTGGAGAGCCAAAATATTTCCAAGTAGTTGAAGATAGAACACTAACATATGTGCCTTCATCTATAATCGTGCTAGGTACGGCCACATCATAGGCCTGTACCGTCATATACAAAGGCACATAAGAAGGAAGACGGTATCCCGCAAATCAACTCCAATCGAAGGAAGCAACCAAACTACTTGGAGGGGGCACCATAGAAATGAGATGGTCATCCCCTAGTTTTACGGGAGCAAGAGGAGTATCCTCCAGGACCTCCATCATGGGGGCAGGAGGAGAAGCTTCTTGAACTACATGGACGGGAAAATATTTCTCCAAGTCTGAGGAATCTGAAGAAACAAGAAGAACGTGGGGGGGATGAGATCCACTATCGACGGAAAAGACCTGATGAACCATAGGCGGGATCAGATCAACCGATTCCACGACCAATGGTTGGTTGGGAACAGATTCATGAATTTGAATTTTCGAGGGAGCAGGAACGAACAAGGATGAATCTTGACCAATCATTGAATCAACTAGCAGAGGACTCGAAGAAAGCTTTTGGTAACCAACCGGAAGGCAGGGTGCAGAAATAGTAGGGTTGTACAATACTCTCATGGCTTCATCCATGTACAGAAAAAGGTGAATGGGATGATTCCCTTCACACAAATTACAGGGATTCATAATCTTACCCTGTTTCTTATGGGTCTTATCATGGCTAGTCAAAGATGTGCCACCAATATGACTTCCAGAAGCCAAAGGCAACGATAGACGACCGTCGAACCATGCTTCAAGTACCTTTGGAATACCGGGGTAGTCTCGAAGAAAGTGGTCACCTTTGCACAACATGCAAGGGAATTTGAATTTCCGTGGAAGGTTGGATGGTTTATCAATGGAAGGTGTCCAAGGTGCAATAGCCACAAAGCTAACCTCTCTCTTATCTGACTTCTTCTTTTTCATCTTCTTCTTCTTCTTCTTAGCCACCTAGTTAATGGAATTCAGACTTTCACCAGGAGAAGTAGAAGAGGAGGATGAATAAACATGCAAATAATGGGAGAGGTCCACCTTAGAATCAACATGATGCTATCCACGTGGAGGAGATGATGGTACAGAGGGCAGAATACTCGAGATCATAGGGGTCGAGAATAACCAAACATGCAACCCAACAGTTAACCCAGGTAGGGGCAATGTTGCCATATAAGGAGCACCAACATTCCCAAAAGCAGGAAAAGGACCAGGATTCCCTTGGGAGGGGATTCCTTTGTTGGTAAACTCTAGAAAAGTTGCAATTGGAAACAACCTTAAAACAAAATACTAAGGAAGATAAATTTAACCAGGGATATTTCGTGGGCAGTTAATTTTACAACATTGAAACGAAGCTCCGCTGATTCTTAAGAGTTGAGAAACCGGCAAAGGTGACTCTATCACTTTCAGGTTGAAACGAGCGTGAATGATCTTTTCACTTTTTAAGGAGTCATGAAAAGATCAAAATGACTACTCAGGAAATCTAAGCAAGAGGGTGTACCAAGTTTCCGTGAATTTCCATATACACCTTGGTGATCAAATGAAAGAGAAATGACCAAGGACTTAACGTACATGTATGTAATCTCCCCGAATGTTGTGTTCGGTGTATCATGGTTACAAGGAAGCATACTCGGCTTCCTATAGATAAAGGATTACAACCTATGAGGGTCTCCCTTTATATATGCGATGGTACGGGGAGCACAAGTCCGTATTAGCACTATCTAATTCCAGATGGCGAACGACAGCTACTAGGTTTAATGATGCTGGAACACGTCACTAGTCTAGACATCTAAAAATGTGCGTTAGGTTTCAATGATTCCTTAGGCTGATTGAATAAATTTTAAAGTTGATCTTGAATTATGTCTCAGTTTCAAGGCCCTATCGAATGTCATCTGACAATCTCCCATATGCAACTATATGAGAAAATAAATCTTTCAATTCGATGAATGATATCTATTTAAGGGAAGAGTCTCAAACAATGATGTAACAAGCAACAACACTGCAAACAATTTTTTTCCAAACTAGATGATTTTCACTATCCAAAATTAATCTAAAACATTCAACGATGCGAATTATGCAATGTAATCTATGCAAAATCCTCTTCTTTGAAAACTATGCAATTGTAATCTATGCACAATTCCCTTTTTCTTTTGAAAGAATAAGAATGCACTCAATGCATTTTTCGATGAAATAAGAATCTACTTAATGCATGCTTTTAATGAAAGAGAATGCACTCAATGCGACTTTTAGCTTTCAATCATTAAACAATGTAATCTAAGTTCAATGATATATCTCAAAAAACACTTTTCAATGAAATGTGATTTAATTCATTTTAACAAAAAGCAAACTCTGAGACGAAAACTAAATGAACGAAAATTTCCTTAATGGAAGGAAGAATAAAAAAGGGATGCAAACAAACACTTAGAATGCAATCTTTGTTTTAAACAATTTGTAACGAAATTCCTCAAAAGGCTACAAGACATATGAGTTCAAGCAAAAGAGGAATTCCAAAGTGTGGGCTCAAAACAAGGCATTCATTCCCCTTTACATGAAGCAATAATAAACATAAGACTTTTTAGCTGAACAATGAGCAATGTAATATATGCTCACAAGTGAACAAGCAGACCAAATAAACTCAGATAGACACTTGAAACTTGAACACTCAATCAACCAAAAAGCAAAAGGAAATCAACTAGAGATGGCTCACTAAGAAAGGAGACTGACTCAATCAGCAGGGTGATGTCCCGCGAAGCATGCAACCAAGCAATCGATGCACAGTCCTAGAAAAAAATAGGATTTAAGGATGCATGTCCGAACATTTTAAACAACCAAAAAACAAAACCAAAAAGCAAATCAAACCCACTTGAGTGAAGGGGAGCACATGTAAAACATACAGAGAAAAGGACCGGAAGGGAAAGACACACTGGTGAAGGACTTAGGGAAAAACCTTAATTTTTCACACACCTTGAAATTGGCACGACTTTTGTGGGTGAAAATAGCGCCAACTTGCGTGACTTGCTAACTGACAACTAGCACCAATTGGCGTGACTATCAGACAAATAAAAGTGCCAATGCCTGAAAAAGAAAAAACAAAGAATTTCTCCTAACGAAGAATAGACTCACCACTTCAAGAAAAAACTAAAATATCATAATTGATGAAAAACATAGGAACAAACAAGGAAAAGGTCATTCGACTAAACTCGTCGAATGACTAAGATCTCAAAGAGTGACAAACTCAAAGGAAACTCCCCAATGGAGTTGCCAATATGTTGTCTAGGTAAATCCTCTCCGCGGATAGAGACGATCCCTCTAGCCCTAGGGTGGGTCTAGCAACTACGGGAACATACTAACATCTACCTTCCTAGATTGTAAATGAAATTCAGAGCAAGGAAGATGACCTACCTTGTCCTGATGCTATGTTGTCGTCTTCCGTTGAAGCTTCTTGATCTGTCGCTCTTCCCAAGCTCGATGCATGCTGCTACCAACGTTTGATTACCTGTATAGAAAGTCAAGACACCATGACAAGCATAAAACTGTGACAAAAATAAAACAATTACAATCTATCTAACTAATCAAGGAATGCTAGAAATCTCATTATGAATGTAAACAAGAGTAGAATATTGTAATATTCCCAATTAGCAATGGCTAATTGGAATATTCGATTTTAGTCAATTTTGCTCTAAGTAGTTAGCTTATGAGTAAACGTAGTTAGATTATGAATAAAACATGAGTAAAAGGGGGCCACGACTCACGCTGAATAAGACGCATATGGTAATTATGGGGGAGCCGAATTGGGCACGCTGCAAAGAGGGGTAATACCATGGTATCATGAGGGGAGGCGCATGCAGCAAGGAAGATTACCGTGGTATCATGGGTTGAGGCGGTCGTAGGATTCAAGAGCGGCCAAACGCTATATAAAGAAGATAATTTCCTCATTGAGGGGATCATGGAGAATTTATGTATTTTGAATCTGGTCATTGCGACTATTGAGCACGCTGGATGTTTAGCCTGTCTGCAGCACTGTTTAGCGCATTGAGTGTCTCCGTTCGGAGATCTCGCCCTCAGCTCCAGGGGACTTCAAGTGCCTGCTCGGGTGAGGTAGTCCCGTCAACATCTGTGTAGGAAGAATGACCCACTGTATTCGTAAAGAAGCAGCGAGTTTATTAATTGCGCAACATCTGTGGAGGATCCGCGTGTTTATTGGCAACACATAAGGACGCAGTCTGTATTCAGGAAGCTCCGGGTGCATTCTTGGTAGGTCATGGATAGGAGATCAAGCGCAGGAATAGAAATGCGACTATTGGGGGAGTTCTGGATCAATGGATGATGATAATATTGCATATCCCAACCAGTGGAGGCATGATTAATTGGAGGATGCACAGATCTGCGAGGAGGCACGTCTGGGCAGCAACACAGTCGTTTGGCATTAACTGAAATGAAGATTTGAGTCACAGCCGTCCCATGCAACACAGATATGAAATACAGTAGTATTCTGAGAATAGATCTTAACTTGCCTTTGCAAGTATAGGAGCTATCGCTTTGGTCATTATTGTATTCCTCTATATTTGGCAGATTAATAAAATGGCTCAGCATTCCCATGGTATTTCTTGAGTATCTGTTCATACTTGGAATACATATAATTGTCTGTCTGCATGTCTGTTATTTCTTCCTCTTTGCATTGAGATTTTTGTACCACTTGTTGTGTTTCCCCCACACTCTTAGACAGAGTCTGGAAAGGGCTTGATAGCCTCCAGATCTCATCCTCTTTTTAGAGGTGAAATATTTGGTAAATTCCCTCCCAGTCCATCTCTGGTTAGAGCTTGCTATGTTTTAGAAATATTCCCAAAAAGGAATATTACAGTGGTATCATAGCATAGATCTGGCTCAGCCTGTGGAGCTAGTAGTCTATGTCATCGGAAGAAAAACCCTACATCTGCCACAGAGGTAGGAAATACAGAGATATTGAGCGTAGGTTGAAAAACACCTACGGAGAAGGAGATTGCGTTCGGGTGGTTGATACAGAACAGGAAGAGCCTACGATAGAAGCAAAGCAGAGAGAGCCCATGGCGGATGATAGTGATGCAAAACAGTTTGGGGAAGCGCTCCTCAAATCAGTGCAGGATCTGGCAAGACAGATAGAAGTGATGGGCCAAATATTCACAGATGTGGAGGCTAGACAACGTGAAATCCCAAAGGGTTTCCATGTT
The DNA here is from genome assembly GCA_034641835.2 of Pinus albicaulis. NCBI lineage: Eukaryota > Viridiplantae > Streptophyta > Pinopsida > Pinales > Pinaceae > Pinus > Pinus albicaulis. Next base: position 636,368,352 of record CM076573.1, read on the forward strand.
GATGAAGGTTCGGACACATCCCGCCAATTGCAGGAGAAGGATGCCGCTCCACACCAGGCATCACATGCCCTCGTTCGTGCCACTATGCCCACGTTTATGAGTGCAGATACGGGGTCAGGAGCACAAGAAGAACCAGACCACATAAGTGAGTATTTCACTGAGTACCAGGCAGTTGGGCAAGAGTTTAGGGATGCCATTTTATTTAAAGACTTTGTTCAAATCAAACGGGACAACAGACCCTGCAACCATCATAAAGGGCACAGACATTATCATGATGGAGATACCCAGCGCACAGCAAGCCGATTCCATTTGCCTACGTTTGATGGTTCATCAAACAGTTTGGCAAAGTCTTGGGTGGAGAAGCTGGATGTATATTTCCAACTCAACTAGATGTCAGAAACAAAGGTCATCAAGGTGGCCACGCTGCATTTAGAGGGTGAGGCTCAGGATTGGTGGTTCCATGGAAGGGTGACACTTGGGCATTCCTTTGTGACTACCTATGCCGAGTTCACTCGAAGACTGATAGAGAGGTTCGACCAGAAGGAACCGGAGGAGCACTTTGTTGAGCTGACAAGGCTCAAACAGACTGGGAGCCCTGAGAAGTATATTGTAGATTTCCTAAGGATTACAGTGATGGTGCCAGATCTATCTGCAGCACGGATGATCTATATGTTTGTGGAAGTGTTAACAGAGCCACTTCAGGGTCTAGTCAGATCGACTAGACCAACCACACTCCAGGATGCCATTGGAAGGACTCGGGATTTTCCAAATGCCTTACCCCGGACCAAGACACCTTACCCCCAGAAACAGGCTTTTCTGCCAAAGGGGAAAGATGTGAGGATTCCGCCTCCAAAGGGGAATCAGGGTAGGGTACAACTCAATGATTATGCCCGGAGGGAGTTGAAGAAGAAGAGGTTGTGCTTTACCTGTCAGGATCTTGGGCACCAGGGCACAGATGTGCTGTTGGCAAAGAAAATTTTATTGAAGTCTTCTATGAGAGTAGCGTGGAGGAGGATGAGTATGAGGATGGGAAGGAAGGAGCCAGTTAGACAAAGCAAGATCATTTACCACCTCCACCTCCAGGGACAGGAGGTGTAGCTTTGCACCCACAGGAGGGACCCTTGCAGCATTGCGGGGAGTACCCAAGTATTTGACGTAGCGGGTCTGAGGGACAGTATGTGGGCAAAAAGTTTTAGTTCTGATAGATAGTGGGGCAACCCACAACTTCATTGATGCATAGATGGTTGAAAGAAGAGGCATACCGACAGAGAGCTTCGATGGGTTCTCAGTATTGGTCCTGGGGGATCAGACGATGCAGTGTGCCAGATATGTTCCAGAGTTGGCCGTGACAATGGGAACCTACATAGTGACTGACCACTTTTTCATGGTTAACATACCAGACACCAATGTGGTATTGGGTGTATAGTGGCTGATTACTTTGAGGAAAGTCACCACATATTGGGAAGCCTTGGAGATGGAATGGGATGACAAGAAGACCGGGAAGCATGAGAAGATACGTGGGATGCACACTTACCCACCTCAGACTGTTTCAGCTCACCAGATGGAGGCAAAATTCTGGAAGGGAGACATAGAATGGGCAGTTGAGTTACGGGCATCATTGGCAGAGGCTACCAGGTAGACAGTTCATCCGGATATCCAAGCCATCCTCGATAGGTATGAGACGGTATTTGGCGAGATACCGCAGGGATAGCCACCATATTGGGGGTTTGAGCATACTATTGAGTTAGAACAGGGAATCCAGGCTGTTATTACCACACCATATAGGCACCCCAAGGCCTATTGGGACGATATTGAGTGGGCCATCCAAGATTTGTTGTCTCTTGGACATATTCGGCCTAGCACCAGTCCTTTTGCTTCTTCGGTGGTGTTGGTAAAGAAGAAGGACGACACATTGAGAATGTGCATTGATTATAGGGCCCTAAATAAGAAGACCCTAAAGAAAAGGTACCCCATATTGCGGGTTGACGAGCTGATGGATGAGCTAAGAGGAACCCAGTTCTTCTCAAAGATCGATTTGAGATCCGGGTACCACCAGATTCGCATGAGGGAACATGACATTCCCAAGACCGCTTTCAGTTTCCATTACGACCACTTTGAGTTTTTGGTAATGCCTTTCGGGCTAACCAATGCCCCAACTAATTTCCATTCATGCATGAACCATATCTTCTGTAGTCATCTGAGGAAGTTTCTGTTGGTCTTTTTCGATGATATATTGATATATAACAGGACTTGGGAAGAGAATCTCCAGCATATAGAGGTAGTACTGCATATTTTAGAGGAGCAAAAATTCTATGCTAAGCTCTCCAAGTGTGAGTTTGGGATGACGAAGATGTTTTATTTGGGACAAATCATAAGAGTGGACGGAGTGAGGGTCCACGAGGAGAATATTAGGGCCATCAGAGACTGGCCAGAACCGAGAAACGTGACGAATCTTCAAGGATTTATTGGCATCTGCACCTATTATAGGAAGTTCGTCAAGAGTTTCTGTCAGCTTACAGTACCGCTTACAGATCTGACAAAGAATGGGGAATTCAGTTGGTCGAATACAGTGCAGTGGGCTTTTAACAGGCTCAAGGCAGTTATGAGCAGCTGTCCAGTGCTTGCATTTCCAGATTTTACGCAGCCTTTTGTTTTGGAGTGTGATGCATCAGGAGAGGGGATCGACGTAGTCTTGATGCAGAGAGGCCGCCCTATAGCCTTCGAAAGCAGAAAGCTCCTTCCTCATGAGCGATTGTATCCTATATACGCCAAGGAGATGTTGGCCATTATGCATGCATTGGCCAAATTCTGGCAGTACTTAGTGGGTAATAGGTTCCGGGTAAGGACTGATCACAACAGCCTCAGGTTCTTTTTGGAGCAGAAACAGCTACAAGAGAAGCAGCAGAAGTGAATCAGCAAGATCCAGGCTTATGACTTTGACATTGAATATGTCAAAGGGAAGAATAACATGGTAGCCGATGCACTTTCATGTAGGCCAGCCACATTGTCTCTGATGAGCTTGGATACAGATTAGAGGGCTCGAATTTTGGTGGAGTACTCCAAGGATAGATTTTCCTGTGAGGTCCTGGATGGTCAGGTGACAGATGACAAATATAGGGTCATAGATGAAATAATCTACTACAGAGATAAGATCTTATTGAAAGATGGCTCCCAGCTCAAGGAGAAGATACTTCAGGCATCTCATGACTCACCATTATCTGGACATCAGGGGTTTAAAAAAACCTATCGAGCCATCAGAGAAAGGTTCTCATGGAAAGGCCTCAAGGAGGACGTGCTCCAGCATATCAGGGAGTGCAAATTTTGCCAGAGAAACAAGGGGGAGATGAACCATCCCGCAGGATTTTTGCAACCTCTTTCAATTCCGGAAAGGAAATGGGAGAGCATTTCGATGGATTTCATCACAGGGTTGCCCACGGTGCAGGGAAAGGACTGCATATACGTCGTCGTTGATCGGCTGACAAAGTACGCACACTTTTTCGCCATATCTGCACACTATACAGCAGCACAGGTGGCAGAGTTATTCTTTAAGGATATTTTCAGGTTGCATGGTCTTCCCAAGACCATCATCAGTGACAGGGACAATCTCTTTATGGGCAGATTATGGCAGGAGCTCTTTCGATTAGTAGGGACGGGGCTAACACCGAGCACCAACTATCACCCACAGACAGATGGGCAGACATAGATAGTTAACAAGTGGCTGGAAGACTACTTGCGTAACTATGTTAGTGGGCAGCAGAGAGCGTGGCTGAAGTGGTTACATTTGGGGGAGTATTGTTACAGTAACACATATCATGTGTCCATCGGTATGACACCATTCTATGCTTTGTATGGGTACCATTCTTTATCTTTTGTTGATATGATGTTGGGTGCTAGCAAGGCTCCAAGAGCTAAAGATTGGATATAAGAGTGTCAAGACATTCTCCGCTCTCTCAAGGATAACATGGCTACAACACAGAACCAGCAGAAGCGGTATGCTGACAAGGGTCGGATGGTAAGACAGTTTGAGGTAGGAGACTTGGTATACCTACGTTTACAACCATACCGACAGTCATCATTGAAACAGAAGGGAGCTAAGAAGCTCAAGCCTCGTTTTTATGTACCATACAGGGTGATACGAAGAGTGGGACGGGTTGCGTATGAGTTGGAGCTGCCCCAAGGCAGCAAGATTCATAACATTTTCCACGTGTCCTGTCTAAAGAAGGCATTGGGGCAGCAGGTGACAGTGACAAAGGAGCTGCCACCTACAGATGATGAAGGGCATCTGGTATTACAGCCCGAGGCAATTATCGATACCAGGGAAAGGCATCTGCGGAACAGAACAATCCGGGAATTCTTGGTGAGGTGGAAGATGTTTCCAGATGAGGATGCAACTTGGGAGAATGAGAAGATCTTGCAGCATCCATCACTACAGTTGCTTGGGGACAAGCAACATTCTGCCGGGGGATATTGTAATATTCCCAATTAGCAATGGCTAATTGGAATATTCGATTTTGGTAAATTTTTCTTTAAGTAGTTAACTTATGAATAAACGTAGTTAGATTATGAATAAAACGTGAGTAAAAGGGGGCCACGACTCACGCTGAATAAGACACATGTGGTAATTACGGGGGAGCCGAATTGGGCACGCCGCAAAGAGGTAATACCATGGTATCATGAGGGGAGGTGCACACAACAAGGAAGATTACCGTGGTATCATGGGTTGAGGCGGTCGTAGGATTCAACAACGGCCAAACGCTATATAAAGAAGATAATTTCCTCATTGAGGGGATCATGGAGAATTTATGTATTTTGAATTTGGTCATTGCGACTATTGATCACGCTGACTGTTTAGCCTATCTTCAGCGTTGTTTAGCGCATTGAGTGTCTCCATTCAAAGATCTTGCCCTCAACCCCAGGGGACTTCGAGTGCCTACTTGGGTGAGGTATTCCTGTCAGCATCTGTGTAGGAAGAATGACCCGCTGTATTCGTAAAGGAGCAACGCATTTATTAATTTCGCAGCATCTGTGGAGGATCTGCACGTTTATTGGTAGCACAGAAGGACGCAGTCTATATTCAGGAAGCTCCGAGTGCATTATTGGTAGATCGTGGATAGGAGATTAAGCGCAGGAATAGTAGTGCGACTATTTGGGGAGTTCTGGATCAGTGGGTGATGATAATATTACAGATCCCAACCAGTGGAGGTGTGATTAATTGGAGGACGCACAGATCCGTGAGGAGGCACGTCTGGGCAGCAACACAGTTGTTTGGCATCAACTAGAATGCAGATCTGAGTCACAACCGTCCCATGCAACATAGATCTGAAATATAACAGTATTCTGAGAATAGATATTAACTTGCCTTTGCAAGTATAGGAGCTATCGCTTTGATCATTATTGTATTCCTCTATATTTGGCAGATTAATAAAATGGCTCAGCATTCCCATGGTATTTCTTGAGTATCTGTTCATACTTGGAATACATATAATTCTCTGTCTACATGTCTGTTATTTCTTCCCCTTTGCATTGAGATTTTTGTACCACTTGTTGTGTTTCCCCCACACTCTTAGACAGAGTCTGGAAAGGGCCAGATAGCATCCAGATCTCATCCTCTTTTTAGAGGTGAAATATCTGGTAAATGCCCTCCCAGTCCATCTCTGGTTAGGGCTTGCTGTGTTTTAGAAATATTCCCGAAAAGGAATATTACAAAGATAAACATCAGTTGCATTTTATTATGATAAAGACAAGGGGATTTTACAACCAGGCCTTGATGTTGAGGCTCTCCTTCAGCAGGTCCGTATCCAAGCACGTTTGTAACACCCTCATACACAAAGGTCCAAGATCTCACTATGTTCTCAACACAAAAAAACAATCACACTCTGCACTATTCTCCCGAAGCTATAATTGCTTCTCCTTTATATCATCACTAAGGCTATAGAGATGAAGGAGGTCTCCTTATATAACAATGGAGGAGGAGGTTATGGGCCCTCAAATAATGGGGAAAGAGCTTATCCTTTGGAGTAGTTCATATTTCTTGGGAACAAGAAGCCCAAAGGGGAATTCCTTGGCCATATCCTCAAAAAAATCTTCCATCTCACCACCTCGCGAATATTCTAGTCATCGAAGCTTCGCTTCTATTTAAAAATATTTCCAAAAGAGGATTGGTGCGGGTCTGACATTAAGACAGAGTGCCGATTGGCAGGGGTACAAGTGCAAATATCTGCTATCGGTGCGGGTCAAACACTGAGAGAAAGCGCCGACCTTGAAAACCAGGCTTTTATAGGGATCTTTTAGAAAAGTTGTAAAGGGAGATGATTTGGTAGACAAAATGTGGTTCAGGGGTATGTATTCCAAGCTTGGAAAGTACACAAGGGTCACTGTATGAGTCCTCTAGGATCAAGGAACGGGGAGTACAGGGAAAGTGACAAATTACTGTGTAGCACTATTTACATTTTCAACACTCCCTCTTAACTAGGAAGGTATTCATAAAGCCATAATAGGATACTCTCAAATTGAAATATTATCATGAGAAGGGATTCATATTGATAAGAATCATCATCATCATAACCAACATTTTCAAAATTACCAAGGCCTTGACTAACAATATCTATCTCTCTACTACATCAAAGAACAATGTTGGGAGCTATACATTTGGACACCATCATTTACTCTCAAGGCACATACCCCATCCAAATTTTCTCTAGGTATGTACTTACAAGACTATTCTTATCTTGGATATCACCCATCCTCAAAGAATACCAGTCCTTAGGACTACTCTTATATTGTATATCTTATCCTCAAAGAGTATCAATCCTCGTGACTACTCTTAACTTGGATACATTTCCTCAAGAAGTATCAGTCCAAGATGCTTATCCAATCCACCATTCTCCCTACCAATGCCTTCACTAGGCTTACGATTGTTATTCCTGGACATAATGCATGACACATGGAGAATACTATTAATTTTCTAGTGTTTTATGATTAACACAGTCACTATTAGAATTATTATTCAATTAGAAATCAATGTATCCAGTAAATTCAATATTCCAACAATAATAAGAAATTGTATATAGAATAATAATCCAAATGTAAAAATAGAATACAACCAAGAATAATAGAGACATAACAGTTTGGTAAAATATTGGGGAAAAACCTTTCAAAATTATTCTTCTATTAGATTGTCATTAAATTTTCAATAGAGAGTTACAATGCCCAAGCACATAAAAAATGATTCATAGGTCAAAACCTTTTCTAGTTTGATCAACCATCCAATATCTAATCAAAGATGAGCCCAAAAAGTCAAATCTTGTCAAAAGTAAAATCCGTAAATTTTTGTCAAAGTCAAAAATAGTCAATTATTCCATACCTAGTTCTGTTCAAAATTCAAATAAACCTCCAAAAGGTTCATTTAAGGTAGAATAAAACTCAGCCTCTTTAGCTTGGTTAAACTCAGTCAAAACAGTCCTAAAATATGCCTCTGAAATTGGTCAACATCAATGTCAACCTTGCGATCAAAGGGCAACTTCACGTTACACGTTATTTTGTCGCCATGACATTTGAATGTCTATATGGGTTCATCAATACCTATATTATGCTCTCTTAGAAGTAAAAAAACCTAATGTTCCTAAACCAAGTCTTGGAATTGGAGAAAAGCTCATTAAAACCCTAAAAAGTCTAACTCCGCACTTTTCGTAGCCCTTACCTGCGGATCCCCAGATATTTGCTCTATAGCCCATGGTACATCCCCCACGTTTTGCTTATAAAACCTATGGACCCCCATAAATAGTCAAATAAATGAAAAAGTAGGTTCTAGAAGCCCAACTGGATGAATATTCTCCAAACTGTAAGCTTCTAGAAGCACATTCAGTTCGAGCTTTATCCTATACTCATGAGATCTATCCCTTCACTCATGGAGCTTATCCCTTCGTCTATGGAGCTCAAATCCCTTCATGAGAGGAATCTATCCCCCTATTCATGGAACTAAAACTACCTCCATTTCCCTATAAATTGAGCTCATGTTTCAGTCTCAAGGGTAGCTTGTAAATAGTAGATACATACATAATAGTTGCTGAATAAATTCTTAAGAGAGCATACTCTCTATACTAGCCATTTTTTTGATATGAGAATGATCACAAACTCATGTCCATAACTTTATGCTAGTTCAAAGAGAACAAAGCTTGTCAATCTGAGAGAGAACGATTGTTCAGGACCCCGGAAGAATCTGTATAACATCAAGACGAAAGGTTGTAAGGTTACCTCTTATTATACGAGTTAATACAAATGGATTCCATTTTCTCATTGAATTGTTCATGTATCTATTTAAGTATTTCAATTCTTAGATTCCTTGATCACTGAGATAGATTAGTTTTTTCTCAATTATTATATCTTGCAGGTGCTTTTAATCCTTTTATCTGTTTTTGATCGCAGGTTTCACATGCTGAAGTGACCTCTTTTGGAGCGACTGGATAAAATATTTCGGCAAGTGTTGGAATTCAGGTAGGGGCATGTCCTCGTACTTTTTTATTAATAATTCTGAATCACAAATGATCTAGAGAAAATGGTTTGCGTTTGGTTGTTTGTTTCTATATATCCTTAGGATACTAGGGAGACTATTCTTGTCCGCAAGAAGCATTTATCCGCATAACAAAATGGTGAATCCACTAGGGAATAGAACTTAGTTTCTCTTTTTACTTTTCAGTTTGATTTTTCGATTTTGATTAGTCTAAAACTGGGTTGGGTAGATAACTTACCAGAATCCCTGAAAAGTAAATCTGAGCTGCTATTTTTTCTGTGTTTTTCCTGGCCTCCATAGTTTTTTTTAAAGACAGTGCGGTAGCATCAGTAGTTTTTAGGTCAGAATACTGCAGTACCACACTGTTCTCTATTGAAACTTGCAGACTTGAGGAAATTTTTTGAAAAATTAAGAAGTCTCTTTTCAGGAACAAGATCACCAGATTCTCTGTGTTTGCCCCAACTTGTCTTGACTCTCAAAGTCTTATGTGTGAATTTCTTTCAATAATTCTTGTGGCTAAGTGGTTTTTCATATGATTTGCATTTTACAAGTAAATGTTTGCCCTAATTTCTTGTTGCTCTCTATTAGAAACCATCGTATACCTTAGCTTACTGGTATGCTGTTGTTTTCTTGCCGAGCCATTGAACTTGTTGCAACTCTTGCTTTTATGAAAATTCAGTTTTATTTTCATTTGAAAATTTAGAAGAGTCTTAAGCTTACTAAGGCCTGAATTTCACTTTAAACCATTGTTGAATGCTTTGATTTTTGCTGAGATAAGCAGAAATTATTCTTTGTTAGATCAAAAACTAAGTAAAACATCCTCAAAACTTTCTAGATAGAGTTCAAACATTAATGTTTTCTTTTGGTTTTGAATTTTATGTTTTTAGGAGTTTTTGATAAGGTTTTATTATTGGAAAGAGTTTGTTTAATGATTCATATTTTCTGATATGATTGATGAATAATTTTATTTTGAATGAGTAATTGATCATCATATTAATTTGAGTTCCCAACGAAATCGTCTTCTTTTCAAATATTTTTGTTTATAAGAGAAAGAATCGGTGCTTTGAAAGTTATCTAAATCTCTCAAATCTTTCCTTTAAATAGGTTTCATTGAAAAGAAAAGAGTCACACTCTCATATAGATGCATTTAGCGTATTTTTGAGTCGGGTCATTAAACATCATTGAAGTTTCACTTCCATACCTTCTGTCTTAAGAAACATCCAAATTAAAAACAACGCTTTAACTAAAATCAATCTAGATATTTTACGTTTTTTAGGGCTCTTTTCTACTATCATAGCTTAGGCTAGTGTCTTGGAATAGGTTGTAATTAACATTCCAAGATAGTTAAAACAAACAAGTAGCAATATTGCGGTAGGGAAAATCTAATTGTAGCATGTATGCTCTGGGAAGCTCTTCTTAAAAGAGTAAAGCACGAGATCATGTCCAAACTAGTGAGATAATCGTACCTATCTCATTGGGAAAGATAGCATATGTGCACGTATTAAAAATAGTAAACCTCGGATAGACCATTGTTGAGGAGCCTGGGGTCACTTGTCGATAAACCTTGGATTATATCAAGGAGCTTTCAAGGGGATTGAGCTAGTTTCTCTTCCCTTGCGTGTATATTGGATCGTAGACTGTTCCCCCAGATATATTTGTTCCCATTGGTGACCTTAGTGGCTATAAAATTTAGGATTCTTTCCCAAGGTGATGGTGGAGGGAAGGTCCCACTGTACCTGGAGCAGACGTCGACTAGACTCACTTGGACTTTCTGGAGGGTTCTCTTCACTTCGAGATGGTTTAAGTGGAGAAACTTGCACCGAACTATTTCATTAAGCAGGTTGTCAGGGTAACTGTTACAACCGTTATTTCTGCATTAAAATTCTACGACGTTGGATTTCATTACCAACTAGTGTTTTTAGTGTGGGAATCTACAGTTTGTTTGTGGATTTCTCTCTTAGATTTTGTAGGCGTGTGATTCATTTGATTGTTTCCTTAGAGACTGTAGGACATTTTGTTGAAATTTTCTTTGATTTCAAGTGTTAAAACTTTTGATCGTGGTTGAACTACCTAGACAATCACATAGAATGCAGGGGAAACCCCCTGAGTACACACCAAGCCAGTTAGAAAAACTTAAATATGAGAAAGGATAAACATAAGGGACTGGATCAACTGAACATGAAGAAACATCAATAATTATTCATCCTGAATATGAAGTAGATCAACCTCAAACATCAGAGAGTACTCCAAGAAGAGTATCAATTTCTGAACTAGCTGAACTTGTTTCTACAACTAGTGAATTATCAGCTTCGGATCCTGAAATTTCTAAAACAGAAACTGAACCTACTATATCTAAGATTACTTCCGAGTTCATTACTCCAACCCCTCACCGTCCTGATTCACCTAGAGTGAAGTATCGTATCATTGAAAATCTTCCTCCTAGTCTCATTAGTATTGAGGAAGTTACTGAAACTGCAGAAGAAGTTGTTATTCCTCCAAATCAGGACTCTTTAGATCTTAGGCCAAGTTAATCGATTTACTATAGCCCTTTCAAAAAATATCCTTATTATTCTCAGTTGGTATAAGTTCTACACAATACTGGTCTAAATTATTCGCCACCCCGAATTCCTTTTTACGCCATACCAAGAGATTATAGACCTCCATTAAACATGTCTGGTGAGTCATCCATGTTTTATGCATCACCATAATCATATTTGTATGGTGTTCTGTCTATTCCGGTAGGATAACAGTCGCTTTCTGGTACTTTCTCAGGAGCAGATCCTTCTCTCGACAAGCATATACCATCATCTGGTCGAAATGAATCACATACCAAAAACTTGAGTGCGAAACACATTTACATGATGTCTGGAAACATTCCTAACCCTGACCCTCAAGGTAGTAATTTACTGCCTGGGGGGCAACCTCAAAGTGGTATTTTACTGCCTGGGGGGCAACCTCAAGGACAATACATACCTCAAGTCCCATATCAACCTCAAGGATAGTACATACCTCAAGGTTAGTACACACCTCAGGGTCAATATCAACCTTAAGGACAACACCCAACTCAAGGTCTGCAACCTCTTCAAGGACAGTACCCTACACTAGGGCCACAGTTCTACCCGGAACAAAAATTGTTTCAAGGAGGTGGGAATTATCCAGGCTAATTATCAAGCATATGTTCCAAATTATCAACCTGGTTATGGTCCTTCTTATGCAACACAAACTTCAATGGGATCTTCATATCCCGGAGTAAATACGGTGTGGGACCCATCTTAAGTTCAACAGAATTTGCAACCTAATGTGCAAGTAACCTATTATCAACCTGGCCAACCAATTGGTTACAATAAAATCCAACAACCTGTCCAACCTGTTCAACCTACGATTTGGGTACCTGCATCTGGTACAGCTCAGCAGCCTGGTCCGAGTACACCTACAACTCCAACTCAAACATCTGCACCAACTTCTGTTCAAGCTACCACACCTATTCATGGAGTTTCTGCAGCCCCTATTTATACATCCCCTCAAGTATCACAACAAATCCCTGTCGTCTTTGCACCACAACCTGGACCTACAATCCAGACTACTGTTCAGATGCCTATGGGACCACCTAGTACAAGTACAATTGTAACAAGCCAACCTCAGTTTGTTTATCAACCATATCAAGGGCAGTATCAATATGGGCCTGCAACAAAAAATACAATAATAAACCATACCCTGGTTACACATATCAGATACCAGCTCAACCCTAATACGGTCTGGCTAATCCTGGTTATCCAGGAGGTATTCCAATCCCAAATGCACAAGCTATTCCAGGATATCATGGATATCTTCCTCCTGGTATTGGTATAGTTCTGCAAGGTTATCAATTTGCTCAAGCCCCTAACCGTCGGTTTCCATTCATAGCAACTTTGGATTTACCTGATTTGTCGCGTCTAACGAATGATCCCATCTATTATCTTCCGTATTCGCTGCTAATGCCAAATAAGTTTCCCAATGATATCCCTAAATTTGAAGGGAAATCAGGAGAAGACCCCTCAAACCATGTCATGACTTACCACCTCTGGTGCGCATCCAACTCTTTGATTGATGATTCTATTCGATTACGACTATTTCATAAAACATTGATAGGTTTAGCTACAAAATGGTATATTGAACTACCACATGGTTCATTTAACAATTTCAATGCTTTAGCAACTGATTTCTTAACACATTTTCAGTTGCTATTAAGATACGACAATGGCACGAAATTATTGACTTCACTAAAACAATCTACGTCTACGTACATCTCCAATCACATACATGAATGGAGATGTAGAAGATGTTTGGTGAAAGTTTTTATTCTGGATCAGATCTTGGCAGGATGGTTTAGCAAATCATTACTTCCAAAGATCACTGAAGATTTGGCTAAGGGAGGAGTTGTTACTGAGGAATAGGTCATTGCTCAAGATCAGTACTTAGACCTTGTATATACACAATCTGGTACTTTGTACGAAAAAATTCCTGATTTACCATGTCCTAGTCAAATAACTGCAAATCCTTCAGGATCTCACACTGTAGATGGTGTAATTGGTTTAGTTAACACAAATAAAAGTAAGAAGAATTCTTCAAAAGCTACTTCTCCTATAATAACTTTACCTGATTCACCAAAAGGAGATTCTTCCCTTGAAACTTCTGTCGAAATTCATGTTGTAGATTCATCTATAGCTAAATCTAAAACTAGTAATAAGAAGAAAGGTAAGAATAAAAGCAAACAGATTTCGTCGCCCAAAGAGAAAACCGAAAAGACTGAACCATATGATGATAAACTAAAAACCTCGTTATCCTTGTCTTATCTATAACGATGATCACTTTACTAAAGAGTGTCCAAATCGGTCTGAGGTCTCTAAATTTTTCAAAGGTTCGCCCACACCCGCTGTCTTCAAGGATCCTTTTCCTACTCAAGATAGAAAAATGATAGGATCTTCTTCACACTCATCAACAGATATTTTAATGATGTTTAAGGTTATGGTTGCAATGAGATCACAAGATTATGGAAGTAAAAATCCTATTACTAGTAAAGAAGTAGAAAATTCTAATTCAACACCAACTACATCTCGTTCGATTTCTGATCCACTTCATATCGAGAAACCGAATCCTGATCTAGTAATTAAACCACCTACTAAAGGTGTACTTCAGAAGTCAACTTTCAATCCACATGTGAGAGCTGCTCAGAACTACAACATTGTTGAAGACTTGGCGATTTCCCCTTTAGTAATGTTGGCCTTAGAAGTGTTGCAATCATGTCTAGCACAAAGAAAATTACTTTTATTAGCTATTGGAGCTATAGATCCTCATGATTCTAACCTTATGGTCTTTTATTTAGAAAATTTTACACCGAGACTCCCCCATTAGATGGCTTTTCATATTCTGGTATTAGTATAAAACAAAAAAAATTTTCGTACTGTAATTGATGAGGGAGCATCCACGTGCATTATGTTGTTAAATTTTTGGAAAAGTCTTGGTTCTCCAACGATCAACCAATCTCTAATAATCCTTAAAGCTTTTGATGGAAGAGGATTCCATCCGTATGGAATTTTACATGATCTACCTATAGAGGTTGAAGGTAAAACTGTTAATCTAGATGTGGAAGTAGTTGATGCCCCTCTGGATTACAACCTTCTTATGGGTCGAAGTTGGTCTTATGCTATGACTGCTGTCGTGTCTTCCATCTTTCGGTTAATCATGTTTCCTCATAAGGGAAATATTGTGAAAATCGTTCAGATGTCATATTATTCGTCTGACCCAACCTCTACAGATAATATTCAACATGTTGGAAAATTGACTATTCCTTCTGAAGGTGTCAGAGTAGGTTTAGTAAAAGATTCTATTTTAATGAGAAATTTTTCTATGCCTCCACCCAACGTACCACATACCATTTCTAATATCAATATGATTTCATCAAGTACTATTCCATTTGATGATCCTTGGATAGTGCCTTCAAAGTCAGAAATGGATTCTTTTAATGGCGAGATGCCTTTGAGTCCTTTTGAGATAGCATATACAACAGTACAGTCATTTTCTAACACACCTTCAACTAATCCAGATCCAATGAATGCGGTCACTGAAGAATCTTCTTCACTATCAAGCTCAACCTTGACATCTTTTTTCAATCCTTTCCAACAAGTGTTTTATACTGATGAAATTATTCATGAGTTTTTGTCTATCGATGAATTACCCTGGGATGATCTACACCATAGATCTTCGTTTTTACCTGAAATTGATAGATTTGAAAATTATTTTTCATCAATTTTTGCTATTGATTATGTCAAGGAACCATAGAATCCAATTACGATTACAAATTTGGATTCTGATATTAATTTGGGAAACATTTCTACAACTTTTCCTATTGAAATATCAATTAAACTAGGAGTTGTTGAAAACATTCATATAGGAGCTTCTTGTACGATTGATGAAATTAATACATATAAAGCCCTATTTCAAGAATTCTGTGACATATTTGCTTGGTCCTATGAAGAAATTCCAGGAATTGATCCAAAAATTTTCGTTCATGAAATAAAGACATACCCGGATGAAAAGCCTATTAGACAAAATTTACATTCGATACATCCTCGAAAATATGCTGCTGTTAAAGTTGAAGTTTAGAAACTACTAAGAGCAGGATTTATTTATCCAATCCCATTAACAGATTGGGTATCTAATATAGTTCCTGTTACCAAAAAACAAGGGACTATACGAGTATGTGTCGATTATAGGGATATTAATAAAGCTTGTCCAAAGGACAATTATCCTACCCCCTATATCGACCAAATCATTGATGATTGTGCCAGAAATGAGATGCTTTCATTTATGGATGGATTTTCTGGATATAATCAAATAATCATACTCTCTGATGATCAACAAAAATAACGTTCATTTGTCCTTGGGGAACATATTCTTATTGTAAATTACCTTTCAAGTTAAAGAATGATGGTGCAACTTTTCAAAGGGCGATGTCTTATGCTTTTCATGACATCAAACACATTGTGCAGCCTTATCTGGACAATTTAACTACTCACTCATTGCATAGGGAAGATCGTCCTACTCATTTACGAGCAATTTTTATGAGATGTAGGCATTATAGGATTAGTTTGAATCCGCACAAATGTGTTTTTTGTGTGCAATATGGACAATTACTACGATTCATTATTTCCAAAGCCGACATTCGTGTCGATCCCTCAAAGTTTGAGACTAGCATAAATTTACCTCCTCCTTCCACACTTCGCCAACTCCAAATTTTGCAAGGGAAAGAAAACTTTCTATTTAGGTTTATCCCGAACTATGATGAGTTAACAAAAGGTTTTACCAGGTTGTTGAAACATAATGTTCCTTTTATTTGGGATGAGATTGCTAATCGATATTTTGATGCTCTAAAACATGCGTAAACCCATGCACCATTATTGCATCCACCCAATTACAACCAGGATTAATTTTTATACCTAGCAACCTCTGATTCCACCATTGGAATGGTTTTAGTTCAAGAGGATGAATTTCACAATGAGAATGTGATTTACTATCTAAGTAGGAATTTTAATCCAACCGAAATTAAATATCCACGTGGAAAAATTGGCCTTGGCAACAATTCAAGCTGTCCAAATATTTCGTCATTACATACTGTTACGTACGACAACTGTAATTTCTAATTGCAACCCAATGATGTACATTTTAAAAAAACAATTACTTGGGGGAAAATACTCTAAATGGATTGTTATCCTACAAGAGTTTGATTTGAAATTCAAAAATTCTAAATCAAATAAATTGCTAGTGTTTGCAGAACTTATGTGTGAATTTCCCAATACTGAAATATAAATTGTGGTAGAGCATCCCATTGCAGATGAATCTCTATTTCTCATCAGTACATTAGATCCATGGTATGGAGATATCATCATTTATCTTCAAACCCAAACCTTTAAACCTGATATTTCACGTTCAAATCGACGAAAGATCCGTTACCAATCTCAGCAATACAATATTTTTGGGGACACACTTTATTGTCGTGGTGCAGATTCTGCTTTTTGACATTGCATAACTCATGAAGAGGCTGAAGGGGTTTTAAATAACTGCCACTCTGGAGCGTGTGGTGGTCATATGTCTGGGTATGCCACAACCCAAAATATATTGCGCGCTGGCTATTTTTGGCCATCATTATTCAAATATTTCATTATTGCGGTCCGAAAATGCCACAACTATCAAATATTTGATCGAAAGATGCATGCACCACCAACTCCTCTTCACCCCACAATTGTTGTTGGTCCTTTTGTGAAATGGGGCATTGATTTCATTACATGTAACCCTCACTCGACTAGGGGGCATGGGTATATTATTCTCGCTGTAGATTACTTTATCAAATGGGCTGAGGTGATGCCTACATTTGTGGCAGATGGAAAAACTGTAGCTACGTTCATATTCAATCATGTGATTACTCGTTTTGGTGCACCCCAAGCTATTATCACTGACCATGGGAGTCATTTTAGAAATACAATGATGACCGAACTTTTTGATCAACTTTGCCTGTTCCATGATAACTATACTCCATATTACCCGCAGGCTAATGGTCAGGTTGAAGTCGTTAATAAATTTTTAACCACCATGATCAAACAGATTATAGGAACTCACAAATTGAATTGGCATACCATGCTTTTTTCTTCATTATGGGCATACCGAACCTCAGCAAAAATTGCAACAGGGTTCACTCATTTTCAACTGGTTTATGATTTAGAAGATGTGTTATCCATTGAATGCGGAATACTTGCACTCCAATTAGCCATAGAGTTACCACCAGTTACCTCTGAAGAGGAAAAACACTTTTTGTACTTAGCACAATTAGATGAGACTCGGTGCACCACTGCATTAGCAGCCGAAGCTCATAAAAAACACGTTAAATTTCAGTATGATCAAGGTGTTACACCTCGTGTTTTTTCAGAAGGTGACCTAGTCTTAGTACATGATCAAGCTAACGATAAGCTAGAAGTTGGGAAATTCGAACCAATGTGGCATGGTTCTGTGGCATGGTCCTTACATTGTCAAGCGAGTGGTTGCCAAAGGGGCCTATGAATTGGCTAATTATGATGGAGTCTCTTTAGATAAGCCCAGAAATGGTCTTTATCTTAAGAGATATTATGCTTGATTATTGTGTGAAGATATCACTTGTATATTAGTTATTTTTTCTATTTAGTGTGCCTTAGATTAGATAGGTGTGCCTAGTTTTTGCTACTATATTTTCTTATCTTGATTAATCTTGATATTGCAGATGTTGAAATCCCTTCAAACATACATTTCTTTTTCTGATGGTGCCTGTCGTAGTACACGGAATATTTCTTCCGCAGCTTGGGTTATATATTCACCCATTGATGAATTAGTTTCTATGCATGGGGTAAGCCTTGGTCAAACAACAAACAATATTGCAGAATATAGAGCAGTGATTGAGTTATTATATAATTCCATTTCATTTGGTATTCGATGTTTGATCATAAGGTTAGATTCAGAACTCATTATATTACATTTAAACAGAGTATATGCAATTAAAAATCCAGTGTTATTAAGATTATTTTTGAAGGTTCGTCTCTTGGAAAGACAATTTGATTACATCAAATATCAACACATTTCAAGAAATTTAAACACATTGGCTGATGCATTAGCTAATCGTGTTCTAAATAGACATTTTCAACATTAAAACAATAAACCAAAACAATATTCGATACATGTTGAACAAGATAGTCAGAGAAAGTAGTAATATTATAAATAAGAGTTTTTGTTTTAAAAAAATATTAGGTTTAAAACACCTTATGATCTAAAAGATACTGATACAAAAAAAAATGTCAATCCACGATGATCACCCACTATCCATGGTGATGATCATGGTAGGAGACTATCGCATGTGCCACCTTGCGTAGGAATCTCCTAAACTGGCCTGTAACACTAGTAACATGTCTATGGAGACAGAGAGGAATATCGTCTGTCAATGTCTCAGGGATATCTATAGTCAACCTCTATAGGTTTTGTTCCATGTCAGTAAGGATTTCTGCTACCTGATCATGTGGTTGTGCTATGGGCTCTGTTTGCCCCCTTTCAAAGCGGCGGAGTGTAGCTGGTCGTCGTGGATCAACATCTGCATTTTAAAATTTTGTTATCAGTATTGGACGATTTAAAAAACAAATAAAAATTAGAGTTAAAACACATCAAAATGATTCACTTACCTGATTTGTTCCATTTATCCCTTAGAGGTAAGGACATCTCGAGATCACCTATAAAGTCTATACCCGCATATGGGAAATATTCAATTGTGAAGATTTGGTTCTGCAACCACATAAAATACGCAGGAGTAAACCGAACTGTCGTACTGCTGTCGACACCATGGTGGGCCATCAATGCAACCCAACGTACCATACGAGGTTCTCTAAGTTCACCATGATCGACAAGAATAAGCTGAGGGGCGAGTAATGGAATCCTCTCCAAAGAAAAAGAAATCAGGATGGTGCCATACACAAAGTTTTTCAACTTTGCATTTTTTGCTCTGGTCAGTTGGCCTTTCATGTTGGCCAATACCCCTTCACACCAGTTGAAAATGGTGCCTCTGAAAAATTCAACTGCGATCTGCATCTGAGACTTGGTGGGAACATGTGGAGCCACACTTCCACACAACCTGGTTACTATGAATGCAATAACTTTAGATAAAGTCACAAGATAGTCTTTATATCTATGTGGTTATCTTTGGGATCTGCTTCATCACTGTAAAACTCTTGTTTGTAACTAGCAACGGGTAGGCCACCCTACCTATCTCCAAACAAAGAAATGTTTTCTCCTCTTTTGGATAATCCAGTGAGAAAATAAATATCTTCGAGCTCAATTTCAAGCCAATGATCGCCAATGATAAAGCATTGATTTTGAACATCCCACTTGTTCACTAGCCATGTCATCAGTTCCACTTGTGCCCTCATACCTTGGATTGCCAGGAATTTATACAAATCACAATTTCTAAGCACACACATTGTGGTTGGATCATTCATAGTCGCATCATTTGTAACTTCATGCTCACGTTCTCTCCACTCTAGCATTGTGGAAGAGTCTGCGAATGGACGCATTTGAAGATTAGAAAATTTTAGAGTGGGAAATTTTAACCATTTTTGTGAGAAATTATAAATTTCATTTGGTCACAGTGCCTCCACAGTTTTCATGTAGAGATAGTGCAGACATCCACATGTGCTCTACACAAAAACCGCGGTAAGCCAATAATTTTCCTTTAAGAAAACTATCGGGGTCCACAGGGAACACATGTATGACCCGCGGACCCTCGAGAGCGGAATTTTAAACATAATTTCTCCTTAAAAAATGATTTTAAAGCCTAAAAAGAGAATTTAATTGGATATAATTGAAGATAATAGTGTTGTGGATTACCTGGTTCTGAAAAATCTCGATTTGAGCAGTCGGTTCTTTCTTTATCAACTCCAGAATTTTTTCTGCCAAAAGCTCTCAATTTACAACTTTGAAGACAAAAGGTGAAAATGACTTTGTTAAACTCCTTTTTATAATATTTTTTGAATGAATAAAATATTTTATTTTATTTATTTTCCACTTTAAAAAGTAAATTTTCAATGTTTTTACTTATTGGAAATAGGTATTTTTAATCTTTTGAGTTTTTGTGTAGAATACATATTTTTTTGCTGAAAATAATTATTTTGATGATGAGTACACTTTTATCACTTTTTCGGGCTCTTGAAAATTACGAAAAATTGAAACCCTGGAGTTATCTTTTAAGCCCTTTTTAGACTCTCTAAACATGAAAATATCGTCGAGTACTTGACTATTCGAACTCGTTAAAGGAAATGAATAGTCGTTCTTTCAATATAAGTTTACCCCTTTTCCAGACTGAAATGGACTATTTACGAAAAAGGTATACATTGACTAATCATGGTCAATAGAGTTCTCTATTGTACTATTTTATCCTTTTTCGGGCTTGAGAGACTAAATTTACGAAAAATTACAGCCACATATTTTTCTTATATTTTTCTTTTGACTCCCTAAAATTGAAAAACACTGAGTTTCACCTATACTGGACTCATTAAAATTCAACAGTAAAGGACTTGTCGATTACAAATAGGAACAAACCACTTCTTCTTAGGGTTCAATTTTAATACTAAGTTGGACTCATCTGAAGGATGAGCTTACACAATAAGCAAATGTTATCCTCCTCAAGCTTGTCAAAAATAAATAGGTACTTGCCAGAAATGGTGGGGGAAAAAGAGAAAATGAATCCAGTTGTCACAATTTGTTTTGAAAAGTAGTATACCACTCTTGAACATGACACTTTTTGTCACACTTATACCTGGGTTGGGAAAATCCTTTGTCTAACAGTTAATCAAACCACATTGAAAGCCTTCAGCTGGTTTCTGGGTATTAGCTTTAGGTCAGTTGTTACCAAACCATCTACAATGTCGTTATGTGTTCAAGAGATAGTTCAAATAAACCATTCATTTCAAACATTTGTCTCCATTCGCGTTGACCATCCGTGAGTCAGTCCTTGCTAAAAATTTCTTCAAAACTTGATCTAATGGTTTCGTGTCATAGGCTTTCCTGCAACGGGTCACTTTCTATCGATGATAGCTCATCATCTAGAAAGTTGATCTAGAATCCTATCAGTACCTTGGGATCTGCATGCCCTAATGGAATGTTTCTCACCTTTGACGATCGGTTACATCATTGACCTTCGATCGAATGATTCCATGAAGTGTTCGATTGCAAATCATTCATTCACACTTTGTGGATTTTATCGAGTACTTTGAGAGCCATTGTCATTATTGGTGGTTTCTCTCACACTTGTTAACAATTCACATCATTGACTGGTAATCAAATGGTTTCTACCATGTTTGACTTCAACACAATCAATCGCATGGATAGAATTGTACTAGTTTGGGAAGCGAAAATCAAGACCCTGGATTCAGTTTCCATCATCCAGGCTGCGAGGAGTTTTATTATTCATGATACATTAGACTATTTATGACATATGGTTGCGTCCATGCTGTGTCTACTATTGATGTAATTTTAAAATCTTTTCTATACTAGACCATGTAGTTATTTTTGATCTGAGTATGGGAATGCCTACCTCAATGATGATATACATATATATGTTTGCATTGAATGCTTTTACAAGCTTTCAACCGATATGTCTGCAATCCAATCCTCCGAAAGATTAACGACTTCACTCTTCAAAACTACCTCGGAATTCACAGTTTAGGGGGCAATCTATTACACGTTATTTTGTCACCATGAAATTTGACTGTCTATATAGGTTCATCACTACCTATATTATGCTCCCTTAGAAGTCAAAAACCCTAATGTTCCTAAACCAAGTCTTGGAATTGGAGAAAAGCTCATTAAAACCCTAAAAATTATAACTCTGCACTTTTCCTAGCCCTTGTCTGCGGATCCGCAGATATTTTCTCTATAGCCTGCGGTACATCTCGCACGTTTTTCTTATAAAACCTGCAGACCCCCGTAAATAGTCAAATAAAGGAAAAAGTAATTTCTAGAAGCCCAACTAGATGAATATTCTCCCAACTGGAAGCTTTTAGAAGCGCGTTCAGTTCGAGCTTTATCCTATACTCATGAGCTCTATCCCTTCACTCATGGAGCTAATCCCTTGGTCTATGGAGCTCAAATCCCTTCATGAGAGGAATCTTTCCCCCTTTTCATGGAATTGAAACTACCTCCATTTCCCTATAAATTGAGCTCATGTTTCAGTCTCAAGGGTAGCTTGTAAATGGTAGAGACATACATAATAGTTGCTGAAGAAATTATTAAGAGAGCATACTCTCTATACTAGCCATTTTTTTGATATGAGAATGATCACACAATCATGTCCATAACTTTATGCTAGTTCAGAGAGAAGAAAGCTTGTCAATTTGAGAGAGAACGAGAGAATTAGGATTGTTTAAGTGACCGTTGGCCGGATAAATCGTTCTTGCGGACAAGACTGATCTCCCTAGTGTCAGAAGACAATCTAGCAACAAACGAACAACTAAGTTTGTCTTTCTCTAAGTATATTCGTTTTACAAATAAATGTTATTAAGGTGTCGATCCTACCTTAGATCCAAATGCTTACTTGCAGTCGCAGTGCTTCCGTTGCATCAATAATCCTGTTTTAGCCATTCGTGGGCCCTTTTACCATGAAGAGCATTATCTAATTATCCGCAATCACAAACAAGAAAATATTAAATAGCACTTGTATAACAAATAATTATAAAACATACCTATCATAGTGATCAAGGAATCTATGAAATAAACGATCAAACGACAAATTATTGAAATAAACAATCGAACGACAATTTATTGAGAAAAACAAAACTTGATTGTATTAATCTTAAAATAACAGAAGAACCTTACAACCTTAGCCTTAATGTTTGAAAGTCCTTCCCGGGGTCCGAAGCAGGAGTCTCCTCTACTTTGACAAGTCTTGCACTCTTCCTCCGTAAGAGGTAGATCTTTCTTCTAAAAGCTCGCCACAGAAGGAAATCTAACCAACACTTCTAACTGATCCCATTTGAATCTACCTCCAAATGCTACTTCAATGCCTCCTTTATAGAGCGTATGAGGATAGGATTCCACCACGTTGGGAGAACCTCTGCATGGATTGGGCCTTCATCAAGGATTAGTTCCTTAAGGTGGGATACATGGACCATCAAAGATCAAAGCGACTCATCCCCAAAAATCTCATCCAGAACCTTCCGTAATTGACCAAAATTCAACTTTTTGCTTTAATTTCATACTTGGACTTGTTGTGGCTCACGCATGCATTACATCGAAAGTACAGTTTCTGTAACGCAGTTTATCTTCACATTACATGCGGACCCTAGCTAAAAACGCAGGTAAGCTTCATATCAACTGCGTACCCAAGGTTTTTTGAGATTTTTAGGGTTTTTCCTTCAGTTTCAGGGCATGGAATGAGGAACAAAGGTTGTAAGACTTGCAAAGGAAGAATGTATGAGTGTTACTGAGCTCATACAGTCAGCAAAATGTCAAGGTGACAGTTTTCAGTGTAACAGATTGCCCCCTAAAGTGCGAAGTCTGGAATAGATGAAGATGAAGTCTGTCATATATGAAGAGTGAAGTACTTTATCATTTCAAGGATCATCCTGTGGACACCCCAGTCGGAACCTGTAAAAACATTCAATGCAAAATATATATATATATGTAATCATATCATCGCTGAGGTAGGCATTCCCATACTCAGATCAAAAACTAACTATAAACTAACTTAAATTGTTCTGATACAGGAATGATTTTGAATACATAACAGTATAGACATATGTCGACACAGCATGGACGCAGCCATCTGTTTATAAATAGTCCACTGTATGAATGATAACAAAATTCCTCGCAGCCTGGATGGTGGAAACTAGATCCAGGGTCTTGATTTCCGCATCTCGAACTAGTACGATTCTATCCATGTGATTAAATGTGTTGAAGTCGAACATGGTAGAAACCACTTGATTACCAATCAATAATGTAAACTGTTAACAAGTGTGAGAGAAACCACCAGTAATGTCAATGGCTCTCAAAGTACTCAGTACAATCCATGAAATGTGAATGAATGAGCTGAAGTCGAACATGTCACGGAATCATTCGATCGAAGGTCAATGATGCAACCCGTCGTCGAAGGCGAGAAACCTGCCATTGAGGCATGCAGATTTCAAGGTACTGACGATTTCTAGATCAACTTCCTAGATAATGAGTTGTCATCGATAGAAAGTGATCTGTCGTAGGCAAGCCCACAACACGAAATCATAGATCAAGTTTTGAAAATATATCGGCAAGGACTGACTCAGGGATGGTCAAAATGGATGACAAATATTTTGCAGATGAATGGTTTATTTGAACTATCCTCTTGAACACATAACGACACTGCAGATGGCTTGGTGACAATTGACCCAAAGCTAATACCCAGAAACCGGCTAAAGACTTTCAATGTGGTTTGATTAACTGTTAGGCAAAGGATTTTCCCAACCCAGGTGGACAAAAAGTGTCGTGTTCAAGAGTGGTCAACGGTTTTCCGAATAATCAAGATGTAACAAACAAGTTCATTTTTCTCTCTTTTCCCCCACCATTTCTGGCAAGTACCTCTTTATTTTTGACAAGCTTGAGGAGGATAACATTTGCTTGTTTATAAGCTCATCCTTCGGATGAGTCCAACTTAGTTTAAGATTCGAACCCTAAGAAGGAGTGGTTCGTTCCTGTTGAAAATTAAACAGGTCCTTTACTATTAAGTTTTAACGAGTCCAGTATAGGAGAAACTCGGTGTTTTTCAGTTTTAGGGAGTCAGAAGAAAAACTTAAGAAAACTCCGTGGGTGTACTTTTTCGTAAATTTAGTCCCTCGAGCCCGAAAAAGGATAAAATAATGCGAGAGAGAACTCTATTGACCGTAATTAGTCAACGTATACCTTTTTCGTAAATAGTCCATTTCAGTCCGTAAAAGGGGTAAACTTATACTGAAGGGACGACTGTTCATTTACTTTAACGAGTTCGAATAGTCAAGTACTCGACAATCTTTTCATATTTAGAGAGTCTGAAAAGGGCTTAAAAGAGAACTCGGAGTTTTCAATTTTTCGGTAAGTTTTAACGAGTTCGAAAAAGGGATAAAAATGTACTCATGGTTTTCATTTTTTCGTAAGTTTGAACGAGTTCGAAAAAGGGATAAAAATGTACTCATATGGCCGACTTTCAATTTAATTTACGAGCAGGAAAAGACAGAAAGAACTCGGCATTTTCATGTGTTTTACGAGAATGAAAGATAGCAAAATAATCTCGGGATTTTCATGAGTTTAACGAGTCTTGAAAATAACCGAAATTGACTCCAGATAGGTTTCATTTTTACAAAAGCTTGAAACAGATAAAAACTATGCTTCAGAGTGGTTTCATTTTTTCACAAGCTTGAAACAGAGAGAAAACTGTGCTTGATGCCCCCTAAGCGTAACTGCTAGAGTGCATGCCCCCCCAGCTTCATTTCATTCAACTAAGTACACTAGTAATAAATAGCTGGATGGAATGAAGGTTCATTTACGAGATCATATGAAAGACCCGACCTAAAAACTAACCTAAATATACTACTTAACATTTACGAGGTCTAGTCAAAGACTCGACTCAATTAGGGGAGGATTTGTTTCATTTTTTAATGAGCTTGACACAGGAAAAGAACTATGCTCATGGCAACGTGTTTCATTTTTTAACGAGGTTGACACAGTAAAAGGAACTATCCTCTTAAACTACTTATTTCTAATCTACCTACATAACCTACTGATTCATTTTTTAATGAGGTTGACACAGGAAAAGAACTGTCCTCATACCTAATTCATTTTTTAATGAGGTTGACTCAGTAACAGGAACTATCCTCTGACCAACTGATTCATTTTTTAACGAGGTTGACACAGAAAATAACTATCCTCATACCAACCGATTAATTTTTTAACGAGGCTGATTACTGTGCAAAGAAGAAAACCTTAATAAACCGATTCATTTTTTAACGAGGTTGACACAGTAAAAGGAACTATCCTCAGAAACTATTTATTCTAATCTATCTTCTAATCTCTACAATCTACCTACATGTTTCATTTTTTTAAGGAGCTTGACACAAGACAAGAACTCTGCTCCAGACACCTGTTTCATTTTTTAACGAGGTTGACATAGTACAAGGAACTCTCCTCAAACTCACTGATTCATTTTTTAACGAGGTTGACACAGTATAAGGAACTATCCTCACACTCACTGATTCATTTTTTAACGAGGTTGACACAGTACAAGGAACTATCCTCACTCTCACTGATTCATTTTTTAACGAGGTTGACACAGTACAAGGAACTATCCTCACACTCACTGATCATGGCTTCTAATAGGAAGAAACACATGTCAATGGACATACCTTGATCATGGCTTCCAAGAGGTCTTCATCAGATGGAAGAAGAGTTCTCTGGAAGGAACACATGTCAAGGGACTCAAAAGGGATAAGAACATCACGTTCAAATAATCCCATAGAGTTTTCCATGTCAATTACCAGATCTGAAGTCGAGCAAACAGTGAGAGGCTCGCTTTCATCGGTAACTGAAAACATGGGACTAGTTGCCACATAATTAACCCGTGGTGGGGTAGATACCACTTTAGAATCAGGAACATTTAGAGGTGTCATATCATTGGTAGTCGAAACAAGACTAGGGAAGGAAAGCTGGTCTACAGTTACAATATTGCCATTGTGAGGGAAAGACATCACGCGAAAGAGTGTCGATACGACAGCTTTCATTGTATAAACATAGTCTCGCCCAAGGAGTAAATTGAAATCCAAGGGGCCTCGAACTACCATAAGATCAATACAGACAGTTTTACCTTCCAAAGTAATAGAAAAATTAGGAAGGATCCCTAAAGGTTCACTAATGGTTTTGTTAAAAGCTTTCAGATTCTGCATAATAGGCACAAGCTGAGGGGAACCCAAAGCTTTCCAAGCAGTTGAGGATAAAATACTAACGGAAGCACCTTCATCTACCTGTGTGCGGTGTATGTCCCTACCACCAAACTTCACAATGATTTGGAAAGGGATGGAGGAAGGAAGACAAGGTTCTGTTAGTCTATTCCAATCAAAGGAAAAGACCTCAGTACTTGGAGGGGGTTCTGTAGAAACAGGTGAAATGCCCCCCGGCGTAGAAGAATCTGATGTAACAAGAAGAACCTGAGCGGTATGAAGTTCATTCTCTACAGGGAGAATGGGATCGACCGAATGTGAAATCAAATCGACCACTTGATCAACTAATGGATCATCAACCTGAGTGATATGAGTTTCACTCTCCAATGGAAGAGTGGGATCGACCGTACTTGAAATTAGATCAATCACTCCGTCAGTTGACGGTAGGTTGGGAGAAAGTTTACAGTAACCAGTTGGAAATTCTTGCTGTGGAACAGTAAGGTTTTCCAACAATTTTTAGGCTTCATCCATGTGAGGGAAAATGTGAGTTTGATGACTCCCTTTGCATAACTTACAAGGAAACCTAACTTTACCCTTTTTCCCAGGAACCTGACTATCACTGGTTGATGGATCAATGGAAAGTTGATGAGATTTTTCTGACCATACTTCCAAGACCTTTGGAATACTAGGACAATTGACAAGGAAGTGGTCACCCTTACAAAGCCTGCAAGGGTATTTGGGTTTACGATGCATGTTGGAGGTTTCCTCAACACAACTAACACTTACATCCATGGTTGGTTGGTTGACTTCTTTCTTACCTTGCTTCTTCTTCTTCTTCTTCTTCCCTTTCTTCTTCTTCTTAGCCACCTGGTTACTAGCGTCAAGACTTTTACCAAGCGAAGAGGAAGAAATGGAGGAAGAAATATTAGGCGAAGAAGGTAAAGGGTCAACAGAAGGTTGGTGATGTTGAGATGGTGAACTCTGTTGAGGTGAAGCATCCGGTTGAGGTGGAACAATTGGAATATTCGGGGCCAACGAAGTTGAAAATAACCATATCGGTAAACCTATTGTAAATCCAGGTAATGACAAAGTAGCCATATAAGGAGGACCAACATTTCCAAAGCAAGGAAAAGTACTAGGATTCTCACTAAGAGGGATTCCTTGGTTGGTAAATTCCGGAATAGTTGTCATTATATTCAACTTCAGTGAATTTTATTAACAATTTAAAACTAAAATTAACAATTCACAATTCACACCTAACAATTAAAATTCACAATTCACACCTATGGTCTCTAAAAGTAAAAACAAACAAATTAACACGTGTTATCAAATCTAGGAGTCAAACCACACACAAACAGTAACTTCCCGTACTAAAAACACTAGTTGGTGATGAAATCCAACATCGTAGAATTTAATACAGAAAGGGCGGTTGGAACAGTTACCTCGACAACCTGCTTAATGAAACAGACTGGCACAAGTTTCTTCAAAAAACCATCTCGAGTGAAGAAAACCCCCCAGAGAGTCCAAGTGAGTCTAGTCGACGTCCGCTCCAGGTAGTGGGATCTTCCTCCACCGTCACTCTTACAGTTAACCCAAAGATCGTCCTGGTCACTAAGGTTACCAACTGAAACAAATATACCTGGGGGAACAGTCTACGATCCCACACACACGCAAGGGCAGAGTAACAAAGCTCAATCCCCTTGAAGGCTCCTTGAACAGAATCCAAGGTTTACCGACAAGTGACCCCTGGCTCCTCGACAATGGTCTATCCGAGGTTTACCGTTTTTAATACGTGTATATCTTCTATCATTCCCAATGAGGAAGGATTGATTACCTCACTGGTTCAGATATGATCTCGTGCTTGACTCCTTTAGGAGGAGCTTCCCAGAGCATACATGCAACAATTGGAATTTTTCCTACCGCAAGATCAACTACTTGTTTGTTTTACTGTCTTGGAGAGTTAACTAAAACCTATTCAAGACACTAGCCTAAGCTAAATTGGTGGAAAGAGCCCTAAAAATGTAAAAATTACTAGATGAATTTTAATTAAGCGCTGTGTTATTTAGGCTGTTATTACTCAAAAGGGTAAATGGATATGAAACCAATGGTGTTATGACCCAAACCAAAACTGAATGCAATCGAATATGATAATGTAATCTTTTCAATTCGATGAATCCTACCTAAAGTAAGGAGAGAGTTTCCATCCACTTCCAACAATGCAAAGATTGATCAATAAGAGAAAATATAACAAATTCTCTAATGCACTAATTTTATCAAGAAAAACTAATGCAAATCAATCCCAAAATAATTTTTATATTTTTGTGTTTTTTTTTTTTAAACAAGCATAAAACATCTAAACTCAAATCAAAGAAAAAATGATCTAAATCTATGATTGATTTTTCAGAATGTAAACTATGCAATTGTGATCTATGCACAATTCACTTGAAAAGTATGCAAATGTAATCTATGCACATTTTTCATTCATATTCTCAAATGAGAATTCTAATTATGCAAATGTGATCTATGCAAGAGAATTCTCAAACACAAGATGATTCTAATGTAATCTAAGAACCAATCAAGTGGAAGTCAGAAAATCGTGGGGTGAGAGTTCCAAAGATCAAAAAACACTCAAAGGCGATTAACACTCATACACAATTAATGAGTGAAAAGAATGAGACAAACCTTCAATTAATGACCAAAGGAAATCAAATTAAGAATTTCTCAAAAAAGAGACTCAAAACACCCAAAAACTTAATGGAGATTGATGAGATGAAGAATTGCTGAAAGAAATTCAGAAACAAGATATTTTTGACAGAGAAATACAGATCTGGGTAGATGCTAAGAATCCTAAATTAAATCTAAAATAAACTAAAAGAAGAAATCTAAGTTTTTCAAGACTTTTAACAAGGTCCGCAGGTGCCAGAAGTAAAAGGTGCGGTCCCGCACTGTTTACTTAAGGAAAGTGCGGAGATGCCCGCACTGTGTGTGAAAACAAAGTGCGGTCCCCTGAAAACTTCAAGAAAAACATAAAAGACTTCAAAACTTTCAAAAACAAAGAAAAACTAAGCTACCCAGGCAGATATCCATCAATCAAAAACCAGAAAAAACTTTTCCTCAAATCAAAATAAAAGAGAACCAAAAACAACAAGTTCTTTCCCCAGCGGAGTCGCCAATTTGTTGGCCGGATAAATCGTTCTTGCGGACAAGACCGATCTCCCTAGTGTCAGAAGACAATATAGCAACAAACGAACAACTAAGTTTGTCTTTCTCTAGATATATTCGTTTTACAAGTAAATGCTATGAAGGTGTCGATCCTACCTTAGATCCAAATGCTTATTTGTAGTCGCAGTGCTTCCATTGCATCAATAATCCTTCATCGCAACAAGGGCCCTTTTGTCACAAGAAAGTATCATCTTTCGTTGATCTGCAATCACAAACAAGAAAATATTAAATAGCACCTGTATAACAAATAATTATAAAACATACCTATCATAGTGATCAAGGAATCTATGAAATAAACGATCAAACGATAGCTTATTGAAATAAACAATCGAACGACAATTTATTGAGAAAAACAGAACTTGATTGTATTAATCTTAAAAATATACAGAAGAACCTTACAACCTTAGCCTTGATGTTCGAAAGGCCTTCCCGGGGTCCGAAGCAGGAATCTCCTCTACTCTGATAAGTCTTGCACTCTTCCTTCAGAAGCAAAAAGAGGTATGTGATCTTTCCTCTCAAAAGCTCAGCAGAAGGAAATCTAAATCTCAACAGCACTTCAATCTCAATCTCCAACAGCTTAACTTAACCTCCCAAAAGGCTACCCAATGCCTCCTTTTATAGAGCAGATGAGGAGGTTAGGATTCCACCATTAAAGGGATAGAACCCTCCTTCAAAGGGATAGGCTCCTCACATCAAGGGATTAGTTCTTTAAGGTGTGGGATACATGCACCTCACTAAAGCGTACTCATCCCCAAAAAATCTCATCCAGAACCTTCCAGAATTGACCAAAATTCAACTTTTTTGGTTTAATTTCGCGCATTTTTGACTTTACAGGGGTACCGCATGCATTACACTAGAAAAGTGCGTTCTAGAACGCAGTTTATCTTCACATTACATGCGGACCCTAGCTAAAAACGCAGGTAGGCTTCATATTAACTGCGTACCCAAGGTTTTTTGAGCTTTTTAGGGTTTTTCCTTCATTTTCAGGGCATGGAATGAGGAACAAAGGTTGTAAGACTTGCAGAGGAGGCATGTATGAGTGTTACTGAGCTCATACAGTCAACAAAATGTCAAGGTGACAGCTTTTTCGGTGTAACAGAACCTGTATAACATCAAGGTGAAAGGTTGTAAGGTTACTTCTTATTATACAAGTTAATACAAATGGATTCCATGTTCTCATTGAATTGTTCATATATCTATTTGAGTATTTCAATTCTTGGATTCCTTGATCACTGAGATATATTAGTGTTTTCTCAATTATTATATCTTGCAGGTGCTTTTAATCCTTTTATCTGTCTTTGATTGCAGGTTTCACATGTTGAAGTGACCTCTTTTGGAGCGACTGGATAGAAGATTTCGGCAAGTTTTGGACTTCAGGTAGGGGCATGTCCTCGTACTTTGTTGTTAATAATTCTGAATCATAAGTGATCTAGAGAAAATGGTTTGCATTTGGTTGTTTGTTTCTAGATATCCTTAGGATACTAGGGAGATATTTCTTGTCTGCAAGAAGGCTTTATATGCATAACACTTTAGCTCTGTAGTCAAACATGGTCAAAGTGCCCAGAAAAAAATCATCCCCCTTGCTCCTGAATTTTTCCTCCAAAATAGATCCAAAATCCCAATTCAAATCAATTCATACCATGCCCAAATCCCAAAATTCAACGTTGGTCAAAGGCCCAAAATAGAAACTCAACACAACTACCAGAAATGTCTTCCTTCCCTTCGCACATGTGAAATCAAACCTGCAATTTAAGAGCTATATGAACCATTCAAGAGAATATGTGATGTGCGAATGATGCCTTCAAGTGATGTGACATGTGGTCTATTTACTTGTGTCCTTGGAGGTTGAATTTCCTTGCCTAGGCTGACTTGAAATTTTGTGAAGATGTGGTTCCAACATTAAACTAATAATTTTCCTTGTGAAAATTAAATTCTTCCAACGGGAAATAGGGTCTTCCCTATATTAGGAATCCTTCCCAAGGGATGTAATTTCTCCCTTAGGTGCCAAATGTC
This sequence comes from Pinus albicaulis, assembly GCA_034641835.2. Lineage (NCBI taxonomy): Eukaryota > Viridiplantae > Streptophyta > Pinopsida > Pinales > Pinaceae > Pinus > Pinus albicaulis. Next base: position 636,400,572 of record CM076573.1, read on the forward strand.
CTATCTTCATCATCATTTTAATATATCGTTTCTACTCATCTACTTGAACATTCATAAATCTAAAGAAGAAGAGCCATCATAGGGGAGATAAATGTGCCAACCTATATCAAATGTAAATAGGTAGGATACCACTTACTATGGGAGGTAAGGATCACAATCATCCTATTGATCATGACAATAGGTAGGATTCCACTTTCTATAGGAGGTAAGGATCACACTCATCCTATTGCCTGCTAATTTTTCCACCTTGATCCTCAATATTTAAGTGGTAGAACACCTGCTTCCTATCACTTGGGGAGGATACCACTCACCATAGATAAGGATCACACACACATCCAAGTTTCCTTACCCATTGGCCACATGGGTGGAAATTCCAACAAGCCCAACTTGTGAGTAGGATGCATACTAGGGTATACTTGACAATAGGGGATAATCATAGTATGAAAATAGGTAGGATAAGACCACTTACGATGATAAGTAAATATCACACGTATATAATTTTCAATGATATCCCTCAACCCCGGGAGCTCATCGACTCCATTCCCACCATGGGAGCTCAAACAGGGGGGAAGAGCATAACTCAATGTCCTTGATGAGTCGAGATCCTTTCCCAGCAAGGTCACATCCATTAGTCTAAGCTACTCTCTAAAGACCAAGAACTTCCCTTTCGGGAAAACCTTGGTGAGAATATATACTACCTTCTCATCAGTAGAAATATGATGAAGTTTAACTGCTCCTCTCTGCACCATATATTGGATATAATGATATATGATCTCTGTGTGCTTAGACCTGTCGTGGAACACAAGATTATTTGAGAGTCAAATACCACTCTTTCTGTCACAAAATATCATTATCGTATCCAAAACAATCTCAAACACATTTCCAAATAGATTCCTCAACCATACCACCTCACTGCTAGACATGCTAGTAGCAATAAATTCATCCTCGACCATACCAAGGGAAACCTACTTCTACTTCCTACTCATCCAAGGTATCATGGCATATCCCAGGCTAAAAGAATATCCTAAAGTTTATTTTTTGTCAACAAATTTTCGAGCCCAGTATGCATTATTGTACCCATGAATTCTCACATCTCTAAAAATATATCGCAATCCAAGATTCATAGTCCCATGCAAATATCTTAGCACATGCTTGGTAGCAATCCAGTGTGCATGGAGTGGCTCAGTCATGAATTGAATCAAAGTATTCAATGCAAAACATATGTCCACTTGAGTCTTCACAATGAACATTAGTGCTCCAATCAATTATTGATACTTAGAAGGATTTTCCAAGCCAGGTCATGCAACTTCTCCACATAACTTCTTGAACTTCATCTCCATCAGTGTGGCCATGGACTTACATTCTGCCATACCAAATCTCTCCAATAGTTGCACAACATATTTTCCTTGCGAAAGTAAAATCTCACTAGGTATTTTCCACACCTCTAAGCCCAAGAAGTAATGCATCAAGCTGAGATATTTCATCTCAAATTTAGAGGCCAACTCCCTCTTACATTTGAGAATAAGAGGCTATCCACTTGTCAAGAATAATAAATCAACATATAAAACTAGAATCAAGGGCATACCATGGAAAAATTTAAAGTAGAGGTTCGAGTCAACATTGCTTCTCATAAATCTAAGCTTCATCATGTAGCTATCAATGCAGTCATACCAAGCCTTAGGGGCTTGCTTCACCCCATAGAGTGTCTCATTCAACCCAAAAATGTAAGTCTTCCTGTTGTGTACTTCAAATCCCTGTGGTTGCTCAACATATACTTCTTCCTGAAGTATGCCATGTAGAGATGCGGTCTTCACGTCCATTTGGTGAAGAGTCCATCCCTAACTAGCAACAAGAGGCACAATAAATCGAATGATGGTGTATCGAGAAACTGGTGAAAAAATGTCATCATAATCTTCTCCATCTTTTTGGGATAAACAACCACAAACCTCACCAGTTATTCCTTGATACTTCCATCCACACCATGCTTAATCTTATACAACCATTTAGAAGTCACAATGGTCTTTCCTTTGCGCCTCAGAACTAATTCCCACACATAATTATTCATTGTAGACTCATATTCCTCTTCCATAACATATTTCCATGCCTGCTCTTCCATAACATATTTCCATGTCTTCTCTTTCACTACTTCTTCAAAGGTGTGAGGCTTAACCTGTATGATGTTGCTCACATCAATAACATAACCCTAATATAAGCACAAATTATTACTTTATTTGAAGGTTCCTCTAGCATTGACATGCCTTTTAGTATCCTGTAAGGCATCACAAAGCCAAAGTGGTCTATTCCTCGCAGGAGTATCACTTGGAGGCGGATCCAAGGGGTCCATGGGTTCCAAAGGATCATAAAGAAAATTAGTATCTAGTTCAGGTACATAAGGACCTTCCAGTAGATCCATGCCATCATCCTTCTTCTTAGTATTGGTAGGTGGTGGAGGAGTGTCTATTTCTTTCCCAATGGAAACATCTTCATCGAATGTCACATCCCTGCTAAACTCTATATTCCTTTGAACATGCACACATATTATTTAAGATTAATGATTTTCACAGTAACTAGCAAGCATACCTTTATTTCTAGTAGCTTCCATCATGTTCCTCTTTTCCTTTGACACATGAAAGTATATGGGGCAGCCAAATATCCTTAGATGTCCAACATTAGGCCTTACATCTGTAAAAAATTCTTCGATAGTCTCTCACCCAAGGCTTGATGAGGAGTTCTATTTTGAACATAAACTGATATATTTATAGCTTCATCCCATAGAAACTTTGGCAAATTTTTATCATGCAACATATCTCATGAAAATTCTATGATTATCCTATTCTTTCTTTTGGTTACTCCATTATGGTTGGGGCTATAAGGTAAAATAGTCTCCTTCTTGATTCTAGCTTTCTTGAAAAATTCAATGAACTCATTTCGAAGTGAATTCTCCACCATTATCAAACCTAAAGACTTTGATTCTCTTCCTTGTTTGATTCTCTATTAGTGCCTTTAAGTCCTTGAACATATCTAATGCCCCACCCTTGTGCTTCAAGAATAATATCCATGCATTTTGTGAGAAGTAATCCACAAAGCTTATATAGTATAGGTAGCCACCAAGGGATTTCATCGACATGGGTCCACATAGATTGGAATGTATGAGTTATAAAGTACCATTGGTCCTACTCCGACTAGAAGGGAATGGTCCCTTCATTTTCTTTCTACTTTCACATCCTGCAAAAAATCCATCATGATTAACTTGAACCTTAGGTATTCCAGAAACCATCCTTCTCACTTTAGGTAGAGCTTCATAGTAAAGTTGAGAAATAATTTGATGCCTTAGCTCACTTTTATGATTAATATCATGAAACAATGCTCAAACTGGTCTTCCATTGACTCTATATAGTCCTTCAATTCTTAATCCCAAATTGAATGCATCCCTCACGTATGATTCCATAGGCCAAGTGAGGACCTTTCCTCTTATGAAGGAAACTCTCATCCCTTTGTCCTCCAAGTCAGATATAGATACAAGATTCTTGTTTAATATTAGTACAAACATAACATCTTGTAGATGTATGATTTCACCATAATCTGAATGAAATGAAATAGAACCAAATCCCTTCACAGGATAGGTGGAATTGTCCACAAGAATGATCATAAAATTTATCTCCCTCTCAATTAGGTTTGAGAGGACTTCATGATACCTAGTTAAGTGTCTAGAGGATCCACTATTTACCAACCAACTATCGAACGAATATGGAGTAGAGGAACTAGAAAGAGCCAAAATAAGAAAATATTCAAATTGAGTAGCAACTACATTATTTCCATACCTTAAATTCCTTTATCTATTTTGAGAATAGTGGCCTTCTTCTTGATCAATAGGAGCATCCCTTCTTCTTCTATTTTTGAACCTATTTTTGTGGAAGCCATGATTTTTGTTGTATTTGGACCTTGAAGCATTTCTATTTTCCCAAAAATCTTGAGCAAAGTGTCCATACTTATGGAAATTGAAGCATTCAAATTTCGACATGTCCTTTCTAAATATCCTATTAAAGTCCTTAGACGTTGGAGCAAGCCTTCTTGTGTTAGATGGTCTTCCTCTTCCTTTCCTTCTTGCTTTCCCTGAATGTCCATTTTGTTGCTGCATGAAGTTTGAATTGTTATAAAGTTGATCTTAACCAAGATGGTATTTTTCAATTTTTTGGAATGATGACTAGTTGTACGCATTCACTTGGTCCTTTTGGTTCTTCATGATGATTAGTTGTAGGTTCTGGAGGATTGTCTTGCCCTGGAATTTCATCATTGGGAAAGATAATTCCTTCTTATTCATCAGATTCAATAGGGATATCCTTGGACTTCTTATATGCAATGCTCTCATCAAATGTAACATCTCTACTAACTTCAATATGACGTTCTTTGTTGATGTAGACTCTATATGCTTTGGATGTGGTGTTATATCTAACAAAGATACCTTTCATAACTACTGGGTCCAACTTATTCCTTTTTTCGTTAGGAATGTGAATGTAAACAAGATATTCAAAAATTATAAGATGATCAACATTCAGTTTCTTTCCTGTAAATGCTTCTTCTAGATTCATGTCATCAAGAATTCTTTTAGTACTTCTATTTTGTATGTACACTATTGTCACATAAGATTCACCCCATAGGAATTTAGGTAGGTCTTGGTCATGTAACTTGGCTCCTACACATTCTTCAATGGATCCATTATTCCTTTATGCCACACCAATTTTTTGAGGATTGTAGGGAAATATTAGCTCCTCTTAATTCTCGCCTCCTTGCAAAAGGCCACAAGTTCTTTAGAAGTATATTCTCCACCATTATATGATATTAGGGTTTTAATGTTATTTTTGTCAAATTTTCAACTTCTTCCTTGAACTCTTGAAAATTCTAAAATAATTCATCTTTAGACTTCAAGATATATATCCAAGTATTTCAGGAGTGATCCTCAATAAATGTTACATAGTATTGATGATCACCAAGTGACTTCTCTGACATGGGTCCACAAACATTAGAGTGTATGAGGTCCAAATTTTCCTTGGATCCAGTGTCACTACTTGTAAATGGTTTCTTCACATTATTACCAAGGGTACATCCCTTACAAACTCCTTCATTCTCTTCTTTTAATTGGGGTATTTGATCAGGTGCTCAAAATTATGTTAAAAAATCAAAGTTGTTGGAATGGTGTGGAACATAAATGACCACGTATATCTTGTCATTCTGAATCCAACACAACTTGTTTCGCGGAAAACTGACACCATATGCTCCTAGAAACACATTCTGTCCACTTTGTCAAATAGGCAATTTTAAAAAAAAATGTAGGACAACTCAGTCAATAGTCTGTACAACTGACTGGGAATGCCTACGTGGCAAGGTGACTGTATAAGTTTAATTGGTCAATGGTATTCATGGTTGAATGAGCTCATGCCAAGTGTCTCTCTGTGATTGGTTCAAAATGGCAAGTTTTTATTGGTGGAATTGGTAGCCAAGCACAGGCTGCCATGTGGCCCGGTTAGGGGCCGCCACGTGGTAGCCCGAGGGCCACTAAAATTTTGGGGTCAAGTCTAAGCAACAACAGCAGGGGTCGAACTCGCAACCACAGAGCACCAAGCACCAAGCTATATCGTTGTGCCACGCACATGAGTCTTAATATATTATGTTTTGACTATGGTTTTGTTTACAAACAAATGTCACGTTGGGGGAGGGGGCCAAGCTCTAGCCCCAACCCTTGTCACCACGTCAGGGGCGGGGACCATGGGCAGGAGGCTAGCCCCCCCCCCCTCCAATAACCGTAACCATTAACATACTATGTCAAGGGTAATGTGACCATGTCGAAGACCACACCAGACCTAGAACCGCTAGCCCTAACCACAATGAAGACCGCCACATGTGCCCTCGACAAATGTTAAGTTTGGAGGTTAGCCCTAATCACCGATGATTTTATATACAAAATTTGCATTTAACAATATTGCATATGGTTTTAAATCTGATTTTTAAGTGTTAGAGGGAAAATTAATGCCTCGAAAATTTCGCCCTATTTTTTGCGGAATTGGCGCTCCGAATGCACTTTTTGGGGCGAAATTGTAGGTTCGGTTCCATATTTTGGGGAAAATGTGGAACGAATAGTGGAGAAGCTAGGGGAAGTCGTAACTTGATCAGTTTTTGGCCAAATTTGATGCAGAAGGAGGTTACACAGGAATTTTTGGGAATTCTGGAGCTGATGGAACAAGTTTCAGAGTTGTTTGAGCATTATAAACACATGTAATCACACTTTTAAGAATAATACAAGAGGGCCAAGCCATTGGAAGCTGGACCAAGGAGACGTAGCCCAGGCGGGGTGAAATCATTCATCATATTGTGTTATGTGACTGTTATGGTGATGCTCATGTCTGTTAGATGCTATTGTTCAATGTTTTTTTTTTATGTTTATTTTCTCATGAAATTCACATAAAAACACATAAAAACTCACGTTAAAATTGCAATTAACTTCATCATCCTCAACTCATTTCATGGAAAAATGACACCGTATGCTCCTAGAAATGTGTTCTATCCACTTTGTAAAACAAGAAATTTAAAAGAAAAAAATGTAGGACAACCTAGTTAGCAGTCCATACAGCTGACTGGGCATGCTTACATGGTAGGGTGAATGTACAAGTTTGACTAGTAAATGGTCTTCATGGTCAAATGAGCTCGTTCCAAGTAGAACTCTGTGATTGCTTCGAAATGACAAGTTTTTATTGGTAGAATTGGTAGCCAACCACAAGCTGCCACGTGGCCTAGCCAAGAGCCACCACGTTGCAGCCTGAGGTACACCAAAATTTTGGGGCCAAGTCCGAGAAGTAGTGGTGGGGGTCGAACCAGCGACCACTGAGCACCAAGCACCAATTCATACCATAGTGCCACACACATTAGTCTTAACCTATTACGGTTCAACTATGACATACAAATGGTGCATTGGGGGAGGGGATTGGGCTCTATCCCTAGGCTTGGTCACCACGCCTGGGGCGGGAGGCTAGCCCTGCGCCCCCCTCATAACCGTAGCAATTAAAATAATATGTCAAGGGTAATGTGACCACGCCAGAGCTGGAATCGCCAACCCTAAGCACAACAAAGACTAACACATGTGCCCTCGAAAAATGCTAAGTTTGACGGTTAGCCCTAACCGTCAGCACTTTTATATACAAATTTTTTATTTACCCATATCTCATATGGTTTTAAATCCGATTTTTAGGCATTAGAGGGAAAATTAATGCCTCAAAAATTCTGCCCTGTTTTTTGCAGAATTGGCGATCTGATAGCACTTTTTGGGGTGAAATTGTGGGTTTGGTGCCAGATTTTGGGGAAAATGTGGAACAAATAGTGGAGAAACTAGGGGAAGTCAAAACTTGATGAGTTTTTGGCCAAATTCGATGCAAAAGGAGACTACATAAGAATTTTTGGTCATTCTGGAGCTGATGGAGCATGTTTCAGAGCTGTTTGAGCATTGTAAACACATGTAGTCGCACTTTTGAACATAATAGAATAGGGCCAACCCATTGGAAGCTGGACCAAGGAGACGTGGCCCAAGCGGGGTGAACTCATTCATCATATTGTGTTGTGTGACTGCTTATGGTGATGTTCATGTCTGTTAGATGTTATTTTTCAGTGTTTTGTTTATGTTAATTTGCTCATGAAATTCACATAAAAACTCATGTTAAACTTGAAATTAACTTCATCATCCTCAATCATTTTCTTTATATTCTGAATTGGATCTTAGCACAACAAATCTAATATTCCTGTTTAGATTAATTTGGTATCAGAGCACTAGGTTTACTTGTGCAAAGAGGATTTAATTTGTTTTTCAAGTGTTTAAATTCTTAGAAGGTTGAAGCTCAAGAGAGGAAAAGGAAAGATTGTGGGTGTAGGTTCTCTAGTTGGAATAAGGAGAAGGAGGGCAGAGTTGCCACAATTTCCACCACAAGATTCACCTCCAGTTGCAGTAGAAGATTCAATAAGCATGTCTCATGAAGGAGGAATTGATAACATGTCAAAGGATGAGAAGGCTTTTAGGAAATCTTTCTTTGATATGAGAGAGATGGTGAAGGTCCTCTATGAAGGGAGGAACACAAGGCTGCAGGGTGAAAGCTCCACGCCTCCAAGGCGAGAGGGTTCTCCAGGAGGAGGAGGTAGTAGAAATGATGATAAGCCACCATCTACTCCCTTCCACTACTACAACCCTTACACATACTCATCAACCTACCTCAAAATGAATTGGTAAACAACCCTTGTTAAAAATTGATATTAAATTTGAGTTGCCTATGTATAATGGTAAAGTGAATGCAGATAAGCTTGACAATTAGAGGTCTATTTCAAAATTCAAAACCTTCAAGATGATGATACAAAGATTCAACTAGGTTTTTTGATACTGGAGGGTGCAACACTAGTACGGTGGGAAGACAAGACATAAGACGAGATTAAAAAACATGGTAAGATCTCACTCTCTTGGTCTAATTTCAATGCTGCAATTAAAAGATAATTTTTCCCTCTAGCATATATGCAAAAATCCATCATGAATTAGCAGAATTTCAGAAAACTTAAGGGTCAAAGTGTGCAATATTACACCCAAGAATTTAGAAAAACAACTCTTATGTTAGGTGTTGATTTTCATTCACAAGACACATTGTTGAAGTATATAGAGGATTTACAAGCCATACCATACACATACTATCTTATGTTCAATCCCACTAGCCTAGATGAGGTTTATGTGCAAGCCATCCACCTTGAGGCAAGAGGGAAAAATATTCCAGTAGAGGGTAAAAAGAAGCCATTTAAGGGTGGAGAGAAAGGAAAGGGTTACAAAGAAAAGAAAAATGCAGCCATAAAAAATGAAGGAGAGAAATTGATATGTAATCATTATTCCAAGGAGGGTAACGATGAAGACCATTGTTGGAAACTTCATCTGGAGATGTAGCCAAACAAATTCAACAACAACGGGAAGGAAAAGACAGTTGCAATTAATCAAGAGGATTTGGGGTCTGATTCGAGTGATGAAACTAAAATCATAGCCATGGGGATAAAAGGTAAGAAATCCATTGCTAGCACTTGCACTTCAAATTGTTACACTAGTAACTCAAATGAAGAAACTAGAATTAAATTGTTTCATGTGAGGGTTGTCTCAAAACATAAAAAAGTCGACACATTATTTGATAGTGGATCTCAAGCAAACTTGATATCTGAAGAATTAGTCAAGAAACTTAATATTGAAACCATAAATCATCCCAAGCCATATCCATTGGGTTGTATATGCAAGGACACCAATTTAAAGGTTACAAGAAAGTGTATTTTCCAGTGTGCAATCACTGCAAACTTCATTGACGAAGTGGAATTAGAGATGGTACTGCTTGACATTTCAGGGATATTTTGGGAAGTCCTTACCTCTATGACAGAAAGGAAATATTCTATCACCATGAAAAAAAGTATCACTTGTTCAAATATGGTGTGGAGTACATAGTGAGAGCCCATTGCAATAAACTAAATCTATCATTAGTTAATGTAGGGAAAATGAAAATGCTAGTCAATTAAAGCAAAACAATAGTGCTTCTTATGATCAAACCCAATGTTGATGATGATTATTAATTATTTGATGGTTGTAATAAAAGTTTCAATTTTGATTTGTTTGAGTAATTAACGATGATGATAAGGTGTTTCAGGATGTGAATGGATTTCCTCTCAGGAAGAATGGAATCCCACATGAAAAACCTTTGCAGCAAGAATTTTCTCTTTGTGACATTAGGAAGCAAGAATGTTCTCTTTGTGACATTGAAATGCATCGGATGTCAAAAATTCAAAGTGCAAAAATACCAAAGAAAAGCCAAAAATTGTTGAAGAATGGAATCACTCGACCATCTCTTCTGCCATGCAGTGCACCTATGGTTTTGGTGCCCAAGAAGAATTGAAAGCATTTTATTGTGAGGGAAAAAAGGAGTGGCTTTCATCAAAGAAGATTTGTTGAAGGAGGTATGTGGAAGATGCCATTTAACACAAACAAGGTTTGTTTGAGAAAAATACTTGATGTTGTAAGGCACGAATATTTGTTTTTGAAGATGTCAAAGTATGAGTTGGGTAAAACATATTTGATGTACTTGGGCTATAATGTTAGAGGAGGTAAGTTGAAGGTAGAACTCTCCAAGTTTGACACCATTGTGGGTTGGTCAATGCCCAAGATGGTCATCTCGATAAGAGGATTTTTGGGAGCAGCCCAATGGTGGAGGAAATTTTTTGTTAATATTTATTCTATTGTAGCTCCTTGGCATGCATTAACATCTGTGCTAAAGATATTCCAGTGGGGAGGCAAAAAAAAAAAAGCATGTGATGCTTCGAAGAAAAAGATCATTTCGACTCTTTTATTTCTCTTTTAAACTTGAAAAGGTCATTTGAGTTTCAGGTTGATGTAAGTGATTTTTCCATTTCATTTCATTCATATAATTTTAATGGTGTAATGGTTAAGTTTCAACGATTAAGGAAATTTCATTTGATGGGTGTTCGTTAACAATTCCACTTGGTCAAAAGGTGTAAGAGAGGTATAAGCGACAAGTTTGTTGATATTCCTTCTGGGCCTGTTATTTGTGTAACTATTTTACTCAAGCATAGTTTTTTCTTACATGAAAGTTATTTTCAAAAATATGCATACTTTCAAGTTGTACATTCAAGCTTGAGTCAAGCAAACCAAGTGGTGGAATTTTTTTACCATTTGCATCATAATTTGTTGTGTCATCTTGGTAAGAAGGATGTTTATTTTGATGGTGACATGGAAAAACCTAAGAAGTTCATTGAACGAATCCAAATGGTACAACAAATAGTGCAAGATCATTTTGAAAAGAGAAAAGGTAAGTACAAGTATCGTATCGTTCACAAACATCAAGTTGATGATGGAGTTTGGCGTCACTTTTGTAAGGAGAGTCTTGAAAGTGAAGAACAAGGAGAGAATGTTCAGATTCCATATTTTGAATATTTCGCTTCATAATTCCTTAATGAGCTTCATCAAGACACAATTCGTGATAGAATAACAAATTCTTCAAGACGAGGGAATGTTGTTTACCTTCGAGTGAAGCTCAAGGAAACAAAATTGTCAAAGTCCAAATGGATCAAGATTGTAAAGGTGAGGGGGTTGTACCCTCATTTGCTTGACAGTTGAAAGTGATATTTTGGAGTACAAAAGATTCCAGTGGGGAGGCGTGATTAGGTGCTCAAAATTATGCTAAAAAATCAAAGTTATCAGAATGGCGTGGAACCTAAACAACCGTGTAGATCTCGTTGTCTTGAATACGGTGCAACTCATTTCGTAGAAAACTGTCACCGTATGCTCCCATAAACGCATTATATCCACTTTTTAAAACATACAAATTTAAAAAAAAATGCAGGACAACCTAGTTAGCAGTCCATATAGCTAACTGGGCATGCCTACGTGGCAGGGTGATTGTACAAGTTTGATTGGTTAATGGTCTTCATGGTTGCATGAGCTCGTGCCAAGTGGATCACTGTGATTGGTTCGAAATGGAAAGTTTTTATTGGTATAATTGGTAGCCAACCACAGGTTTCCATGTGGCCCAGCCAGGGGCCACCACGTGGCAGCCCGAGGGCCACCAAAATTTTGGGGCCAAGTCTGAGCAGCAACAGTGGGTGTCAAACCAACGACCACCGAGCACCAAGCACCAATCGCACCACACACATGAGTCTTAACCTATAACGGTTCGACTATGACATACAGATGGCGCATTGGGGGGAGGGGGCTGGGCTTTAGCCCCAACCTTGGTCACCACACAGGGGGCGGGGACCATGGGTGGGAGGTTAGCCCCGGCCCCTCCCCCGTTACTGCAACTGTTAACATAATATGTCAAGGGTAATGCCACCATGCCGGAGCTGGAACTGCCAACCCTAACCACAACGAAGTCCGCCACATGTGCCCTCAACAAATGTTAAGTCCGACGGTTAGCCCTAACCGACAACGCTTTTATATACAAAATTTGTATTTAACCATATTTCATATGGTTTTAAATCTTATTTTTAGGCGTTAGAGGGAAAATTAATGCCTCGACAATTTTCCCTTGTTTGTTGCGAAATTGGCACTCCAATAGCGCCTTTTGGGGCGAAATTGTGGGGTTGGTGCTGGATTTTGGGGAAAATGTGGAACGGATAGTGGAGAAACTAGGGGAAGTCATAAATTGATGAATTTTTGGCAAAATTCGATGTAGAAGGAGGCTACAAAGAATTTTTTGGGCATTCTGGAGTTGATGGAACATGTTTCAGAGTTGTTTGAGCAATGAAAACACATGTAGTCACACTTTTGAGAATAATAGAAGAGGGCCAAGCCATTGGAAGCAAGACCAAGGAGACGTGGCCCAGGCGGGGTGAAATCCTTCATCATATTGTGTTGTGTGACTATTTATGGTGATGTTCATGTCTGTTAGATGCTGCTTTTCAATGTTTTGTTTATGTTAATTTTCTCATGAAATTCACATAAAAACATATAAAAACTCATGTTAAACTTGCAATTAACTTCATCATCCTCAAGAATTTTCTTTATATTCTGAATTGGATCTTAGCACAACAAAACTAATATTCCCATTTGGATAAGTATTCAGTAATAATTTGATTCAATGATGGAAAATATTTTAATGGAGGTGACCATACCTTATATGCCATAATTCACAAGGGGTGATGTATAAATGTATTAGAGTTTGAGGAGGACTTAGAAGTATATGTAACCTCCCCTAACGAACCCCAATAGTCCTTGAATTATCAATACTATATCCCTTTTCCCAAAAAATAATATTGCCATCAATAAATGCCACCCTATCACCTTTATCTTCTAAGAAAGAAATAGAAAGACAAATATTTTCAATACTGGAGCATAGAGGATGTTGTTGAGATGAATATGCCCACCAGATTCTAGCTCCAAGGAGGTCGATCCAATTCCTTTGACCAAGGAGCCATTTTTTACTACAATTTCCACTGAGTGAGAAGAGTTTCCTTTTGATAGAGTTTTGAGTTGTTCATGTTCCCCTGTCATGTGTCTTGAAGCTCCATTATCAATTACCCATGTATTATCATCTTCAAATGAGCTTGTGAGAAAAAAATAATACTTCCATCCATGTATTTATTATATATATTGGAGATGAACTTGATGATGCATTCGATGATCGATTCAAGGAGAATATTAAGTGTCTAGATACATTCCTTCATGTATCCTTCAATTGGAGAGGGGTAGAGAAGATAGTTGCTTCAAGAATGTATTTGAACAAGAGTGCCAACAAGATATGATCTTTAATCTTCCTTCCTTCACCTTAGCTTTGATACCATTTTGAGAAACCAATAAGCTAGTAGATGATGATAATTTATCTTAACTTGATAATTAATTGTGAGTATTTTTTGGCTTATTATTATGTTCTCTTCATCAATAAATTACAAAAACATAAAAACCACGAGACAAAGAACACTAGAAATTAGGCTCCAAGCTAGGGAAAAACCCCACAAGGGGGAAAACCCAATCAATCCTCTTATTATATAATCAGATCAAAGTGAGATATGCAAGACTCAAGACCAAGACAAAGACTACCACATAGACCCAAGTTTTCCCTCCTTCAATACTTCTCCACAAAGTCAAAGTCAACATTGATCAAATCACAACAAATCTGGTCAAAAATCAGAATTCAAGCCTACAACTTGTACCTACAATTTTTGAACTTACAAATTTGTAGAATATTCTTCAAAATATTCATACGTGTGAATAGAAATCAAGAAAAAGCACCAAAATTTTCTCTCCTTTAATTTTTATTTTCTCTCCCTTGACTTCACTCTGTTTCTTCTTCTATTTGGGATAGAAATCAATGTGTGTGTTGAGTGAGAAAATGGGGTTGAAGTATATTGTATATATAGTTGTTTATGAGGTAGAATAGGTGCCTTCTAGGCTGACTTGTCTAGGCAGGGCCGACTTGTTCTTGTGGATGAGAAATTGACTTTTTGACTCAAATAAAATACCTTTTTTTTTCTTACAAAGATTCCAAATGAGACTTTGACTCAAAATAATTTTTTTTTTACTCAATAAAACCTAGAAGCATGAAGGCCATGCTTTGAATAGAAATAATAATAATAATAATAATGATCATAATAAATGAAATAATAATTAAATTGATAATACATTTTAATTTAATTATGAAGACTGATACTAATTACATTTTCAACAAAAAATTCATGCCTTTATCTGTTTTCAAAAAGATTAATGCTAAACTAGAGAAACATACGTGAAGATAATCCAACATGACAAATCTAAAGTACAAGTTGTGGGAGAACTTAACAATGTGATGATTAGATTGTCTTCCGACTCGAGGGTTCATCAGTTCATCGATATTGTGGTTGTTGATATTCCTTAGGCACATGAGATTCTATTGAGTAGACATTGGTCCAATAAACTCTCAGGATATTTTTCCATGGACTGGTCCCATTTGTGGCTTCCATATAAAGGAAAGAATAATAAAAATAGGGTTAAAAATGAGCCACACGTGAAGTATACTGTAGCTGAGCTAGAAGTGCACAATGAACCTCTCAGTATTTCTCAAGAAGAGTTGGGAAACTGTTTCCTACAATCTGATATCGGTTGTTACCATGCCATGCTGTCACCTGTCCCATCAGATACACAACTAGAACTCCTTCCTTGTCCTCTAGCTGGCGAAAATTAAACATGTTTTATAGATATACATACTTTTAGTTTAAATACTAATTAATTAAATATTGAATTTTGGACTTTGTATTATGATGGATCAAAGATGTTGAATGAAGCTGGTGCAGGCTACCTCCCATGGATCCAAAAAAGAACAAATTCCTTATTTCTTGTCATTTAAAATTTTATTGTACAAACAACACTGCAGAATATGAGGCGTTGATTCTTGGCTTGAATAAGGTTATTGACCTAAAGGTAGAGTGTTTGAAATTAATTGATGATTCCGAAATCATCACCGTACAAATGCGTGATACTATTCATTAACTTTCACCTCATTTGAAAAACTACCAATAGGAGGTATGATGATTGATTTACACATTTAAAGCTTTTGATATTAAATCAATGCCAAGAATAAATAATTCCACAATTGATACATTAGCTAATGTCACTGTTATATTTACACAAATTAGGGATGGTTTCTCTATAGAAATATTTTATAAACCTGTTGTCCTAGATAATGTAACTAACTTATGCATTCCCAATTATGATAAAAGAATATTGGAATTTCTTGCCAATGTACATATATTCAAAGACGTGACAATAAACGAGGAAGAACATGATAGATCCCTACAATAAAGAGCTAACACACGAGGGGGGAATCCAATGCCCAAAGGTGTTGTATCACTTGATAAGTTATCTGAGTTGGAGAATCATTTTAAAGGACCTCCTAACACGAAGACCTAACGTTCAACACTACTACATGAACAAATCAATATCTAGATAGAAGAAGACCCCAATTTTTTCAATCTTGGTACCTATTGTTCCCCGGTGGAAAGATGAGATTTCATTCAACTATTCAAAAAATATTGATATGTTTTTTCCTAGACTTACGAAGAACTCAAGACATATGGCACAAGGATCACTTAACATGTCATTCCGATCAAAGATGGGGTCAAGCCTTTTCAAAAAAAATGAGAAAGGTACATCCATCACTTGAGCCTTTGATACAAAAGGAATTAAAGAATTTTTTGGATGCACAAATTATTTTTTAAGTCAGACATTCGATGTGGATCTCAAATGTAGTCCATATAAGGAAGAAATTTGGGGAGATCCACTTATGTGTTGATTTCCGAAATCTCAATTGGGTTGTGGATAAAGACAAAAATTTCAGTTCCTTCTATGGAAGAAATCCTCCAAACAGTTTCAATTTTTTGGTTATAACCAGGTACTGGTAGTTGAGACAAATAGATTGAAGACAACTTTTAGAACTAAATTGCGAACCTTTTCTTTTAGACGTATGCCCTTTGAAATTATTAATGTTGGAGCTACATTTCAAAGACAAATGTATATTTTATTTAGAGGACTAATTGGCTAGAGTCGGGTGGTGTATCTCAATGATGTCACATTGTTCTTAAAGAAAATATTAGATCATTTACGTCATTTGAGATATATTTTTCAGTGCTGTATAAAATATGGTATAATGCTCAATCCTAAGATTTTTATTTTTTTATTTTTTTTTATTTTTTTTATTTTATTTTTCGTGTTTGGAAGGAATATCCTAGAAAATATCATTGTGAAGAATGGTATTGCGGTTGATACTAAACATGTGAAATTTATCACTCAAATTATGTATCCAAATGGTAAGAAAGGCATGCAATAATTTTTGAGTAAAATTAATTTTATTCAGAAGTTTATTTCAGATTATGCCAAAATCATGAAGCCAATGCAAGATATGATCAAGAAGGATTTTGTTTATATATGAAACCAAAAGGAGAAGGATGTTTTCGCACAAATAAATGAATATATAGTTGAATATCCTACTCTCTACAATCCCAATTTCAACAAGGATTTCATGTTCTATACTTTTTCTTTAGATTCTTCATTAGTGATAGTTCATACTCAAAAATATGATCAATGAAATGAATGGCATATATATTTTATGAGTACAAGCATGCAAGGATCAAAATTGAATTATCCATATATGGAAAAGAAAGCTTACACTATGTACAGGTTGTTAAACACTTTAGGACTTATATTCCTAAAAATCATGTCATAGTGTTCATTCCTCATCCCATAGTTAGATCGCTGTTTGTGTAGTAGGAGCTAGGGGAACGAAGAGGCAATTAGATGGCTTGCTTAGAAGGATATGATATTGCGTTTAAACCTACTCATATAGTCAAAGGCCATAGTTTATGTAAGCTTGTTTTCGAAGCCGTAGATCCATATGATTAATAAATTTTAGGGTGGGAGCAAGAGATTGTGATGTATAATAATGATTTTGCACCCAAACCCAATATGCCATAAGTTATTGGTATGAAAAATTGAGGCAATATCTAGAACAAGCAACTTTTCCTTCTCATTTATCAACAAAACAGGAAAGGTCCACCAGATTAAATGTGTCTTCTTATCAATTGGTCCATGGATAATTATTTCAAAAAAACCATAATGGGGTTTTCCTGATATTTTTGGAGTCTTCAAATGTCAAGGAGGTATTAAAGGAAATACATGATGAACTGATAGGAGGACACTATGTCATTGATACAACAACACACAATATTATGGGGGAAAGTTCTTATTAGCCTACATTGTTCAGGGATGCTCATGTGTATGCACCCAAATGTTCCATCTTTCAAAAGTGTGATAGAAGAGAGAAACGATGAACTGCTCCACTCCATTCCATTGCAGTAGAAGACTCTTTTCAATACCGGGGCCTAGTTGTCATTAGTGAGATCACTCCACATTCATAAGAACAACACAAGTACATTCTTATAGCGACAATTTATTTTACAATTTGCGTTGAATTTTTTCCCCTCAGGAAAGTAAATGATCAAGAGGTAACCCAATTTCTCAATAAAAACATCATTATTAGGTCCGGTGTTACAACCTCACTTATTTTCGATAACCTAACATATTTGTCATCATTAAGGTTATATGCTTTTGCTTCAAAAAATGGGATTGTGTTGAAACATTCTATTAATAATTACCACCAAGGTAATGGAATAGTTGAATCCACCAATAAAAACTTAATCCATCTCATCAATAAAATGATGCTTACTCAGAAGAGGAATGTCATAATGCTCTATGGGCTAGTCATGTTACTCCTAATCCTTCTCTTGGTACTTCTCCTTACTTCCTTGTATACGGAAAGGAAGTAATCCTGCCACCCAACATGTACCTACCTACTTTACAATTATCCGAAGAATCTTATGGTAGGTCATGTCCAATTATGCAAAATATGATTTAAACCTTGTTAAAACTTGAGGAAGAAAGGCAAAAGGCCAGAGGAAAATTTTCCTCCCATCAAAATTGGATGAAGATATGGTTGACAAGAAATTCACAAGCAATAGGGCATTGAGTGTAGGAGAAATTTTGTTGAATTGGGATAAATCCCATGAATACAAGGGTAAGCACACCAAGTTCCGATCCTTGTGGATTGGTCCATATAAAATCAAAGAAACACTTGGACAACAAAATTATCATTTGCAAACCTTAGAAGAGAAGACTAAGTCCCTTCCCATGAATGTACAACACCTAAAATTTTATTTCGAATAGAAACTCTTGCATATACTCTCTAATTTTTACATATTTATTTTATTTCATATTTCATTTCATATCTTTTATTCCTTATCATGCTTTTAGTTTCCTATCATTTCCTTACACATTTTCTTTTCTTTCTTTCCAAAAGGCCTTCGTACATAAATAAATTCCTTGTATGTAAACAAACTGCTTTGGAACACTATTAATAAGTTGAATTTTTTATAGAGGCTATGGCAATTGTTTAACCATTGGTTGAAATTAAATATGTTTCCACTGTTTAGTCCAGTTGATGGCCAAAAATGATGTGATCAAAATTTGGGAAGCCCACCCAATCAAAGTGCCAAATTAGACTCTTATCCGTTTAAATGATGGCCCTGACTGGTTCTATTGGGTCTGGTTACCCCTATCTCTCCTTGCTAGCTTGTGATATATATAATTCTCACCAAACAATAAGAGATATATAAGATCTACTATAGGAAGTATGCACCATTTGTAGGAATTAATCAAACACATCTGACACAATTTCATCATGATTCATGAGTGCATCTTCCATAAGTGAACTTTTAGTCATGTTAATAGAGAGAGAAGAAGACTCTTAAAAGCTTGAAATTGTTTCATTATATGAATTTGGAATGCAAGGAAGAGAAATTAACTTTCTAAATGATCATGTTAATTAAAACTCAGGAGGCAAATCTTCATATTGAAACTGAAAACAAACTAATTTAAACATAATAAGGAAATCTTCAAAAGGCTTACCTTTGAATCGTCGAAGTGTTTCAAGTTGATTGCAAACCTTTTCATATTCGTAATCTTGAAAATCATGTAGGAAATTTTTTACAAACTCGTCCCAAGTGTGAATGGAGGAAAATGGTAAATATCTACACCAGTCTTTAGCTGATCCTGTTAAAGTGAGAGTAAATATCTTGCACATCATACCTTCCTTAATATCAAATTTATTACAATATGAGTTGAAGAACATGATCAAAAGAAAAAACATTATTCTTACTGTTAAACTCGGCCTTTGAAAAGAGCTTTACTACCTTTAGTGGAGTGGTGGAAAGTGAAAGTCTAGTGAAGCAACTCCAAATAGGTCGTTTAAAAGGAGCCATTATAAAAATATAAAACATTTAGAACACAAAAACTTTAAAAAGGAAACTTATTGGCCCTCCTTCTATCTCCAAAATTGTTGATTTCCAAAAATGACCTCATCAACATTTGGGAAGGCCACTTGGTTAGATTCCCAAATCATGCTCTTATTCATTTAAATGATGGCTCTAACTAGTTCTATTGGGTCCAGTTACCCTTCTCTCTTTGCTGACTTGTGATATATCTAATGATCACCAAACAAGAAGAGAGATATAATATCTACCCTATTGCAAACCTCTTGCAGGAAAGCGAACCTTAAGCTGAATTGAGGGCTTATCCAGGCCAAAACTAAAGTTGATCCTAGGCAAGTAGAATTCTTCAAATGCGATTAATTAATTTAATGCTAAATATAAATCTATATGTAATGTAGAAAACTAAAGGAAAGTAAACTAACTTGATACTTAGAAGAGAGCTCCCAAATACCAAGTGCAAAGGATTAAGTAAAAATGGGGATTTAACATGCTTTTTGTGATGAATTCCAAACTATTGAAAAAATTCTAATAACAGATATTATGATTATCATGCAGTAACACTCATACAATTTTTTTTTTACTTTTACTCCACAGTTAAATAAACTCTTCTACCTTAATGGGAAATTGAAACCTTTACAATAGGTTCTTCCATAATTATTATTGTTTCACCTTGAAAGTTAATGAATAAACTTAAAACTAGATTTACCACTGTAATACATTAATGTATTATCACATTCTATATACAATACTATAGTCTCAAGGTTATATGTTTGTAAATGTTTTACTAGCCATAGTATTTATTGTCACGTTAACATTTATCACCTACCATATCATTGTATTTATGATCTGAGCCTCGTGGATTGGGATTTATGCGATTTTGGTGCTGGCACGTACTAGATAATTTAAAGCTCTTGATTCTGCCAAGTACTAACCTCTACAGTTGAGCGATGTCCCGTAGATATGGTTCGGGATTCAAGGCCACCTGCCCTAATCCTCACCGTCCATTCTTTTGGGGATCTACAGTCAGTCTCTCTGGCGGGAAAGACTTGTTAATTTTGCAAAACCCTAAGTGAAACTTCATTTGTCTCGGCTCTCATCTCTGGCCTATTACTTTATCTTTGCAAGAATATCTTCGTGTTTGTGGAGGGCCAGCTCTGTCTGTGAGTAGTTTAACCCTCTCAGTGGAATGCACATAGGTATGAATCTTGGCTCTCATTCCACATTTAAATTTGTTTCGTGCCACTCTGTAATACTTGAGTCGGTTAATTATCTATTTTTATCATTCTCTAGTGTTTGGATACAACACGGAGTATGGTGTTCTACCCGGTTTAAGTCATCCCTCGACCTGCATAACTAGTGAAAGATACACCTTTGGAAGGTGATCCCCGTTTTCTGTTTCTTCGTGGCGCGTCTTCTATCAAGCTTTCAAACCTCCATCCGTAACTCTGGCCACTGGAAGGTAACATTTATCATTTTGATTATGTTAACTATTCTTTCCGTTTTGTTTTGAGCTTCGGCTCTGAGACTCTCGTTTTTCTCTAAAATTAATAAATTTAATCCACCATTTTATGCTAACAGGGTTGTGTTTGCTTCTCTACAGGTCGGCATTCATCGTCAATGGGGAAGTTCATGTATTACCAGGTATACTCCCTATCCAGGGTTTATCAGTTAACCAATCAAAGCTTTAACTCGCTTTCATCCTTTATTGCTCTAAAACTTATAAGAGTTTTTTCCTTCCTCGCTGATTTTTGCAGGTACTTCTCTTCCAAGGCATCTGTATTTGGGTTGTTGAGTTTATTTGTTGGTCTCCATCTGAAATGGCTGCACTGCCCATTATCTAGGTATTTGTTTGGGGATTCACTTCCGTATGGATTTCTCCTTTCTCTACTCCAGTAGATATGAAGTTTGCGGCTAGGCTTACTGTGCTTAGGTTTTCTTAGTTTTTATTAAATTTTAGACAATGAGCTCATAGATGCTCGTTTTCCTGCTGTCTATGGATTCGCACTGTAAGGTTTATATCTGAATTTTTATGTATTTAAATAGAGGGTATTCCTCTTAAATTTAACCCCTCATGCCCATGGGGCTTTCCACATTTTATGGTGTGAAGTTATTATAATGGGCACAAAGACCCGTTTTAATGTATTTGTCTATCTTTCAAAGAAAAGCTTCATTTGTGAATTTACTTCTTGTATTTCTTTTTAAAATGCGAAGTTATAAATTTATTCGGTATACTCTAGTCATATGCGATGTTCTGTTTACTCAAAGGGTTTTTGTTTTTATATGCACCATGGGCACTGTTTTAAATGTATACACGGATATATCTTATGTATTTCCCCTTTGTTCATATGATGTATGGTTACTGCGAGGTACCCGAATCTCTGTTAAGATGTCTTTTATGTATATATATGGTTATATTTTTTTGTAGTTGTTTCCATTCAGTTTCCATTTGTACAGTGAATATTTAACGAACAACATTGTAGTTATGGAAATGTATTAGGTGACTTTAAATTTGCACTGTTGAATTTATTTTTAAGTTCACCTACACAGTTTTCTCTTTTCTACATACTTGTGACTGGACCACCTATCTTTTTGTCCATGTATAGTTCGAGTAGGAGGAACGGTGCATTATGGGTTTGCTTACCTTACCTAGAATCAACAGTTCTCTCCGAATAATTATGATATTTTAGCTACTGTTATTTTTCTTGTCTCTTAAATGAAATGAAGAATTATTGTTAAATTATATGCAGATTCCTTCTTTATAACCGTAACTCTGTTTTGCTGCATGCACTACCATATGGTTCTACACAGTTTTGATTCTCTTTAACATCACTGTTTTACCACCTTATCTTAACATAATATCTAATATAAAATCCATATCGTAATTTTTCATAGTATATTCAATAACTTTTCTAAAGATATAAATAAACACAGTACATATTCATTTTTTGTACTGAAACCAATTCAGTATAGTTTCCAAGAAATTCACTTAAATAAACTCAGTACATATCCCATCACTTTGTTCCAGTTTATTAAACTACTAAAAGTAACCAAATACTTATCTAAATATAAATACTGTTAATGATGTTCCACCTGACCTTTAAGAGAGGCAATGACGTCCTGCTCTTTCCCCTATGCTCCACCACTGAAAGGTACAGGTTGACAGTAGATTTTCTGCAGTGACCTTAGGACCCCAAATCCAGTCAATACCAGAAAATTTTAGGAAAAACTGAGAGATTTTCCACTGGTCTCTACCAACTCAGGAAAAATTTCCACTCTCCTCATTCTTCTCTCAGCAGAACCCCTATTCCTCACTGGGATGAGTCTCTTATCCCCAGAGGAGTAGGTAACTGTTCAAACTGTCCAACCACCTTTCAGTTCTTGGAAAACATTTACCATTAGCCTTTTTAATTTTTATGGAACCATTTTCCATAACTAATTTTATTTTTCATAATTACCAATAAAGAATTTTTTTTTTCCTAAAAAACATTAAGTGTCTTAGTATTTTCTTAAAAATAAAAATAAAATGTCATTTAACTAGTTAACACTAAATGAAGTTGTCACACATGCATGCTTTGTTTGGAGATTTAAAACAATAAATGATTGGCCACTAAAACTAGAAAATACTTTACTTAATTTTAATGGAAATTAAATTGATTTAAGATGGAAAATTTCTGAGTAAATAGTTACTCATAAATTTGAGTTAAGCACTTGAGAAAATAGGAAATAAATAAAAAATCTATAATTCCATTGGACAAGGTAGCTCATCTAATGAAAAATCATTAACATATTAAATATAAGTGCAAAATATGAAATAATTAGTATAAATCTGTCATTGAATGAATGAAACTTGCATTAAAAAATAGAAGTAGTTGGAAATGTAGTCAATAAAAATCGATTCCCTTGTTATGTATCTCCAACAATCGTTTCAAAATGATCAGCTCTACAAATAGGAAGAAGGATTATAAAATTGCAAGTTTTGCCTCACTTAAAAAAATTGATTTCTGAAAATAAAACCCCCAATATCATCAAAATTGAGTTTTCCTATCTATATATAGCTAAAAATCACTTTACAAAAGTTCTCAGAGTACCAAAGTTGCATCTAATAGGAACCATTTCCTCATTCTCTAAAACATTATTTATAATTTACAATAAATCTAAAAAAATGGAGAGTTGTTGGAAGGTTGTTCCGATCCATCAAATTTGGAGCTACAATTCATCTTTCTTTCCTTTACGGGTGTAAAATAAATGCTCCAATATACCTGATGAGCCTCTAAATTAGACATAAATTAAGGCCCATCTAACCTTTCTTAGGTCCATCTACCTTCCTTATGCGCATGAAAAGCTATATTAAATCCCTCCTTCTACACTTAATAATGTTTTCTTATGCTTTAATATTTTCTTAGGAAGGTTTAAAGGTAATTGCATATTTGTGCCTAATATTGGTTATTTTTGTAGAATATTGAGAGAATATTTGGTAGATTATGCAGATTTGGAGAAGGAGATAATTTAGGGACTTGCTCCCTGCCACTAGAAGATCAAAGGTGAAGAATAGATGAGCACAATATTAGGAAATTAGGGAGAAATCTTGGAGATATTCAAGGGGGTTTTCCACCGTGTTTAACTCTCAAAGGAAACCAAAGGATCCTCATGAAATACCCTCCAACAATTCGAATTTCAGAGGTATCCAAGCAACTCAAGACCAAGAACACTCAAGCCATACTTCACTTGGAGTCAAGTGGATTCATTACCTATTTTTTAGGAGTTGTTGGTAGCTACCCTTGAGGATAAATAAAGCTGATCAAGAGCTAATTAGGGTAAATTTCGTCGGATTCTAGTCCATTTGATGTAGTCCATTCCATTCCATCCCATGCCATTCATTTTCCATTCTATTAGGCTTTTGTTGTTTAAGACCATTTAGGATGTAATAAGACTGTATTTTTTGTAATGCAATGAGTAGGAAGATGTTGTTTTATTGATCTAGTTTCAAGGAGCGAGGCTCATGCGTTAGGGCCCAACCCATGTGCCTCAGCTTCTCTGCTGTTATCATTCTTTCCTTTCTTCCATTTAGCTAGTTTTCTTTTTGTCATTAAATTAGTTCTTCTTCTGATAGTTTCATTGTTGTTTAGTTTTTTTCTTTCACTTTGCTGTTGTAGTTCTTTATTTGCTTACAAGAGTAATAGAGTAGAGGAAAAATCCAAAATTTGTGGTCAAGCCTTCCCTTCTTATCTCCGTCAATAGAGTTCAAGCAGGGTTGACCTTCCCACAGGCCAAAAAATGCTTTTTATTCACTATTTTTATCAAGCATTTTGTCTGTTTTTTTCATGCATGAATCCACAGGTTTGTTTGCAGGAATATGCATCAAAAGCCCCATACAGTTCATCAAGCCGTCCCGCTTCATTTTCCATCTTTGTTTTCACACCTGAACACTGCTGTTGCGCCTCCATTTCCCTCCTTTTATTGCAAATGTTGCCTTTTTTTCACAAAATGCTTGAAAAGCATCAAAGTATGCCTCATCCCTTTTTCTCCTTGAATTTCTCGCAAATCACATCCCACAGTTTTTATCTTATCACAAATCGCATCCTGCACTTTTTATCCCCATGGAAAATCACAAATCTCACTTTTATTTAGTTCCTGTTAATGCTTATCGCTCCCGATGCTGATTTCGATATTGTCATCGCACTTCGCCACCGGTCCCACCGCCACGTCACCCATCTCATTTAGCATTTCGCAACCTTTTCCCATTTTCCTTTAAGACTAAACGCTCTTTCTTCCGATTGTGATATTGCAATATCACATATCGCATATCGAAACCTTTTCCCTTTTCGCAAATCGCACTTCGCTCCCGCTCCCAAACTGTACTTTCGCTTCTCTGCCATTGCACTTTTCAAATCATTCCGCTCCAAAGAATTTTTGCGATATTATAACCTTTAATAAAGTCAAAACCCCTCTTTCCACCTCTAAGCCTTGTCCCATGTGTTCAAGCCCTCCATTATTATCTTTAGCCCTTTTTCCTCAAAACTGCAAGCAACACTTTTTCAAGTTTAGTTAGATCATGAATAGTTGCATCGTTAGAAGCATGATAGCATGGTAGATAGATCGTAGGATAAGTTAAGTGTGGTTTAGAACTAGTTTCCTTTCTGCCATTTATTTTTAGAAAGTTAAATTATTTTCCTTTCGTGTCATTTCTTTTCAATAATTTAGTTTAGTTTCCTTTCTGTCATTTCCTTTCTGCAATTTAAATTAGTTTATTTTCTGCCATTTCTTTTCAGCAAGTTAAATTATTTTCCTTTCCTGTAATTTATTTTTAGCAATTTCGTTTAGTTTCATTTTTGTCATTTCCTTTCTGCAATTTATTTTAGTTTCATTGAAGTGTGACAGACTTCAATGAGAACCCCTAGAAGTAGCACCCTTTCGTAGAGTGGAAGAGGATGACATGAGTAGAATGCATCTGATGTGTATATAGCACTGTCATCTCCAAATTTGTATGAACCCCAGGTTGATAAAGTAAATTAGAGCAGCCCCTGGGAGTTGTAGTACTCTTGGTGCAATGCCAGGACTCACCACTTTTAGCGCCGTTGTCGGGGAGGTGTCTAGTAGATGCTTTGATTCTGTTTTAGCAATATCTTTTGCTTTCCTTTTTCATGTTTTTTTCCAAAATATTGAAAAATACAAAAAATATGATTTTCATTCCTCATAGGAGTAGGGGTACTTGTAATTTAAAAAAAAATACTTCTCCAATACCAACCCCCCCACTTGACCACGTGGTGTAGTAAGAACCACATCACCATACACTTTTGAAGGTAGAAGAGATGGATGGATATGATGACAATGAAGAAGATATTATTGGGTTTCCCATTCAAGATATGGACATTAGTGTACATATGAAGAAAATCCTTCCATGTTTTCTTCCCAACTTCCATGGTATGAGGACAGAGGATCCGGAAACATTTCTCTTTGAATTTGAGACAGTTTGTAGATCTTACAACTACTTATCACACACTTAAAAATTGAGATTGTTTCCTGCAAAATTGAAGGATAAATATCTTAAATGGTTCATGAGTCTAGGTACTAATTCAATAAGATCATGGAATGATATGCAAAAGACATTTCTAGAAAAATATAAAGATCATGATCTTAGAGAAGAAGTTTTTAGAATGAAACAAGAATAATATGAGAGTCTTGAGGATCTAATAGAGAGGTTCATCTATAATTTTAAGAGGGAAAAATTGCATCATCTCGGATTTGACACACTAAAACCCTCTTACTTAGAACAATTATGGATGAGTGGTTTGATCTCCTTAATATCATGAGTAGAGGAGACATATACCAACTGTCATTTGAATAAATTTGTGAAACATGCAAGCGCATATCAAGAGGAAGGGAAAGAGTAAGTAAGTCAGCATCAACATTGGTAAGGCAAGATGAACTTGGAAATTTTCTTGATAACTTTAAAACATAAATTATTAGCAATCTAAGTGAACAAGTAGAAATGTTAAGAATACAAAATGAGAAAAAAGAATATGTTGATATTTTTGTTATCCATGCAGAATCATTTGCTACTAACTGTTGTTCATCATTACCCAGGTTTAAAAAAGTTTACCAGGAAGACAATGGAGCAAGGAAATCACCAAAGAAGCTATTGTATGTAGCTCCAAGGATACCCTGGCAGCCTAGTCAACTTGATATGATGCAAGGGTCCACTTCACAATTTCAAGCTTATTCACATCCATCTCAAACTAATTGGGACACACTCCCTCCTTGGAAACCTTGGCCATCTCAACCCCAAAACCAATCTTGGCAACATGGTTGGAAATGACCTTATTGGGAAAATTCACAGCATCCTCAATATTTCCCTTAATATCCTCCATACCCAAATCCATGCTATCCCTACCATCCACCTCCACCACAACCTCAACCTCAATCACATCCATCTCATATATCCACCCCCACTCAACTACCCATACCACCATTTCCAAACCCACACCATGAAGTATCTCAGCCCACTTACAATGCTGAGCTACAACACTACCAAACATATCCTCTTAATCTAAATGGTATTCATCTTACTTCAAGAAAGGTATTGCAAAGAAGAGATTTTCTTAATGTCATTGAAGGGAAACATCAAGAAGAAGAAGATCCAAATGAGGAGATCAATAGATCAAGGGCTACACTTGATGAAGAGATGGCATCAGAATCAGATGTTGAGAAAGTTTCCTCATGTTTACCTTAATTTCCTCCATGTGTTCAAGAGAACAATAAAAAAAGAGAGGAAGATTTGAATGTCATAATACAAGATGCCCTCCAAGTTGATCCAACTCAGCAAGTGGACCAGGGGAATCACAACTATATTGACATATGGTTCCAGACAGTCATTAAGTTGCAACAACACACTCTTCTCCAACAATACTTGATACAATCCCAGTCAAAGCAATTCATCTCTCATATTCAAGTACATGTCAAAGAATGTATTCCAAGTGTGCACATGATTTTATCTGTCATCTTGATGTGTACATGGCTCCATTGGAAGTATTCCTATACTTGAAAAAGGTTTTGTTTTTTTTCAAGTAGAGTAGGAAAGTGAAAAAGAAAAAGAAAATAAAAAAAAGGAAGAAGAATAAAATCTCAGGTAAAAACCTCTTTTGAGGCGTCTGAGATTGGCCCACTGATTGAAAACATCCATGAGGCGGTTATTGGGTTGAAAAAAGAAAAAAAAAGAAAAATAAAAGATCTTAGTTGAAAACCTCCTTTGAGGCGCCTAGGCAGACCCACTAGGAAAACCTCATTGAGGCAGTTAGTAGGCCTTACAAAAAAAAGAAAAAAGAAAAAAAAAGAAAAAAGAAAAAAGAAAAACATTTCTCCATGTATCTCTCTATGAAGAATGCAGGTGCTCTCCAACCTTTGCAACCAGAAAAACAACAAGTTGTCACAAAATAAAATAAAGGTAGTCAAACTTGGACTTCCTCCTCATGTGCTCAGAAGCTCTAAAAGGACCTCAAGTAGATTATCACATGCAGCTTCAGAACCACCGAAGACAACTTCAATATCACCTACAAAAAAAAATCAATGGTAAGGCTCAGGTATGAAATCATCTAACCCTTTCTTCGAATCTATTTTAGCTTAATAAAACATTAAAAAGTGTGAGAAAGAAAGTTTTTTATATAGCCAAAAGCAGTAACAGAGCAACCTCATCCTTATCTAGCAGCTAGCCTCACTTTTTCTACCAAGAAGAGGAACAAGACAAAAGTAAAAAGGACTTGAGAAAATGGGTAGTAAGAAGTTCATGTAATGGAAGAAAAGGAGTGCCAAATGGGTAACCAAGGGTGAACTCAGTTAACAAAAAAATAACTCTCATTTTATTTTTCATGCAATAAAAAATAAAAAAAATAAAAAAATAAAAAATAAAAAAAGAAAAAAAGAAAGAAAGAAGGAAAAGAAAAGAAAAGAAAAGAAAAAATAAAATAAAAGGTGGACCCACCACCTTTTGACATGCAAAACATAATTGATTAAGGCATCTGAGGACCTCCATGAAGCACCTACGATAAGAAATGAAAGAAGAATAGCAAGAAGATTAGCAGAAGGAGCAGCGCATGGGCCAATAAACAGAAAATGAAATAAGCCAACATGCAGGAAGAACCATAAGGTAGGGAGGATGAATAGGTTTCTCAGAGGATGAGCAACAATTTTAGTAGGGGGTGATGATGGGCCTCTAAATTAGACATAAATTAAGGCCCATCTAATCTTTATTAGGCCCATCTACCTTCCTTATGCACAGTAAAAGATATATTAAATCCCTCCTTCTTCACTTAATAATGTTTTCTTATGCTTTAATATTTTCTTAGGAAGGTTTAAAGGTAATTGCATATTTATGCCTAATATTGGTTATTTTTGTAGAATATTGTGAGAATATTTGATAAATTATGCAGATTTGGAGAAGGAGATAATTTAGGGTCTTTCTCCCTACCACTAGAAGATCAAGAGTGAAGAATAGATGAGCACAATATCAAGAAATTAGGGAGAAATCTTGGAGATATTCAAGGGGGTTGTCCACCGTATTTAACTCTCAAAGGAAACCAAAGGATCCTCATGAGATCCCCTCCAGCAATTCGAATTCTAGAGGCAGTCAAGCAACTCAAGACCAAGAACACTCAAGCCATACTTCACTTGGAGTCAAGTGGACTCATTACCTATTTTTTAGGAGTTGTTGGTAGCTGCCCTTGAGGATAAATAAAGCTGATCAAGAGCTAATTAAGGTCGATTCCGATGGATTCTGGTCCATTTGATGCAGTCCATTCCATTCCATTTTCATTCCATTCCATCCCATGCCATTCATTTTCCATTCTATTAGGATTTTTCTATTTAAGACCTTCAGGATGTAATAAGACTGCATTTTTTGTAATGCAATGAGTAGGCAGATGTTGTTTTATTGATATAGTTTCAGGGAGCGAGGCTCGTGGGTTAGGGCCCAACCCATGTGTCTCAGCTTCTCTATTGTTATCATTCTTTCCTTTCTTCCATTTAGCGAGTTTTCTTTCTGTCATTCAATTAGTTTTGATTCTAATAGTTTCATTGTTGTTTAGTTTTTTGCTTTCAGTTTGTTGTTGTAGTTCTTCATTTTCTTATGAGAGTAATAGAGTAGAGGATAAATCCAAAATTTGTGGTCAAGCCTTCCCCTCTCATCTCTTTCAATAGAGTTCGAGCAAGGTTGACCTTCCCACAAGCCAAAAAATGCTTTCTGTTCACTGTTTTTATCATGCATTTTGTATTTTTTTCATGCATGAATCCATAGGTTTGTTTGCAGGAATAAGCATCATAAGCCCCAGAGAGTTCATCAAGCCATCCCACTTCATTTTCCATCTCTGTTTTCATGCTTGAACACTGTTGTTGCACCTCCATTTCTCTCCTTCATCTTTTATTGTAGATATCACCTTTTTTTCACAAAACACTTGTAACACATCAAAAGTCTGCCTTTGCCCTTTTTCTCCTTGACTTTCCCGCAAATCGCATCTTGCAATTTTTATCTTGTCGCAAATCGCATCCCATAGTTTCTATCCCCATCACAAATCACACTTTTATTTGGTTCCCGTTAATGCTTATTGCTCCTGACACCATTTGTGATATTTTCATCGCACTCTGCCACTAGTCCCACCACCATGTCACCCATCACTTTTCACATTTCACAAAATTTTCCCCTTTTCCTTTAAGACTTACCGCTCATGTTTTCCAATTGCGATATTATGATATCGCATATCGCAGATCGCAATATTTTCCCTTTTCGCAAATCACACTTCGCTCTCACTTCCAAACTGTACTCCCGCTTCTCTGCCATCGCACTTTTAAAATCATTCTGCTCCAAAGAATTTTTGTGATAATATAAGATATAATAAAGTCCAAACCCTTATTTCCACCTCTAAGCCTTGTCCCATGTGTTCAAGCCCTCCATTAGCATCTTTATCCCTTTTTCCTCCAAACTGCAAGCAACACTTTTTCAAGTTTAGTTAGATCATGAATAGTTGCATCATGGTAGCATGGTAGATAGATCGTAGGATAAGTTAAGTGTGGTTTAGAACTAGTTTCCTTTCTGCCATTTCTTTTCAGCAAGTTAAATTAGTTTCATTTCCTCTCATTTATTTTCAAAAATTTAGTTTAGTTTCCTTTCTGTCATTTCCTTTTTGCAATTTAAATTAGTTTCTTTTCTGTCATTTCTTTTCAACAAGTTAAATTAGTTTCCTTTCCTGTCATTTCTTTTCAAAAATTTAGTTTAGTTTCCTTTCTGTCATTTCCTTTTTGCAATTTATTTTAGTTTCATTGAAGTGTGACAGACTTCACTGAGAACCCCTAGAAGTAGCACCCTTTCGTAGAGCAGAAGAGGATGACATAAGTAGAATTCATCTGATGTGTATATAGCATTGCCACCTGCAAGTTTGTATGAACCCTGGGTTGATAAATTAAAGAAGGGAAGCCCCTGGGGGTTGCAACACTCTTGGTGCAATGCCAGGACTCACCAATACCTTAGTTTCATAATCTCCAACATATCTCCTTCAAAAACCAATCAAAGTTCAAATAAAATGAATTAATTTTTCACATTAAAATCAAAATACCAAAATTGGGAAAATAATATTTCAAACTAAAATCTAATTAAGTCAATAAAATAAAATGTAAAGTGTGCTTCTCAATGATATTTGTCAAGACTTCTTCAGCTCAATAAAGAGGTCTTCAAAGAAATTTGCAACAACAGAAGTTTCAAAAAATGAAAATGTTTCAAAACAAATTCCCAAATAAATTTTTGTTACAATTTCGTAGCTCTTACTTCTGCTGAATTTTAGACATATTGAAATTCAAATTTGGTTGAGTTAATGCCTTCATATTGTTTTCCATAATTTTAGCTTTCTAACAAGTTGTCCCAAGCCTCATTTGGCCAAGTAGAACTCAATATAGAGCATTCTAAAATTAGGTTATCAAAATTGTCAAAGTGTTGGAAAATGTATGCCTCGGCAAAAATTAGACATTTTTTTATTAAAAATCTAATTTTAACTATATATTTAAAATTTTAATAAATTTAATAACAAAATAATTTAAATTAAATAATTATTCAATAAGATTATTAATTAGTACGAATTAAAATAAAAATCATAAATTAATTAAATTATTAAATTAAAATAATTAAAATAAACATTATTTAATAAAATAGTAAAATTATATAGTGCTTCTTTGGGCTCATAAATAAGCTCGGGTTGAGTTAATAGAGGGAGATGGGAGTTATAAGGGAAAGGAGGGAGTGGACAGGAGGGGTGGGCCCAAGGCTCAGGAGGGAAAAGGAGTTGGGAGTCATAAGGTGAGGAAGTTATAGGGGAAGGAGAGGCGTGGAAGCCTAAAAGAAATTGGAGCTCAGGGGAAATTAGAAAAGTAGTTGTCTACTGACGTTACAAAATATTTTGGATGGCAAGTTTTTGTTGAAATTTGGTAAAATGAAATTCAAAAAATCAGATAGTTGGCGTGTTTTAATCTTTTTTTAATGGTGGAAATGGATTCAACACCATAAAAAACTCTGGGACACCTAGAATCCTGAAGTTTGACAACTATAATCCAGATTTTCAAAATTTTTGCCAAAAATTTCCATATTCTTGCCCGAATTTCTAAGTTATTTTCTAAGTTTTTTAGACTACAAAATTATAAAAAAGAGCCGGATAATATAGTGAGACGAGGAGGGGAGAGCAGAGCCCAGGTTCCACATGGAGTGGGCCCTCCATCCATTAATTAATTTGTTTCAAAGAAAAACCAAGAGCCCTTTGCTTAACTCGAGAGCTCGGAGGCCTGTGAGCCCGTAACTCGTATAAAATTGGTATTTAGAATTAGTTCCAGGCTCCAGGCATTAATTTTACTTTTGTTTTTTTGTTTTGGTAATATTTTGTTATTATATACAAACTACAAAGTTTTTATTACACTGAAGGTGTTCTGTTGTGGGGTTTTTTTTGTGACACTGTTCAGATTCGTCGTTCCAGACAGAATCTGAACAGTGTCGTGTAGAGCCATAAATCCCCATTACTCAATTCAAAATTTGAACAGTGTCATCATTCAATTCAAGGTGTGAACTAAAGTCGCTTGGGAACATCGAGGACACGAATGCGCGGTACATTTTCCAATGTTCAAAATTGCTATGCGTCAGGGGAAGTGAGGTTATGTTGAATTTGTATGCACTCAAGGTTTCAACAGAGCGGCTTACATGCAATCAACAAATCGACTGACATCTTAAAAATCATAGCATAGCTGTAGCCGTGGAGTTACCATAAAAATATGGAAATGATGTTTGGTGCAGAAAGTAGTGGAAATGGCAACGGAGAAGGTGGAGATGAAACGATTTCAAAACATGAGAAACCGCAACACTACTTTCTCCAAATGGAAGAACCAATTGCTCAGAAATGCATTCGAGCTTTCTGTTCTATGAGATGCTGAAGTCGCCACTATCATTTTCTTTGAAACCCGCGAGATTAGCGAATTTTCAACCCACAACGAGTAAGTTGTTCGTCCCTTTCGATCACTTTCACTCTTCAACGTACTTATGTGTCAGTATTTGCTTTCGGTGAAAAAGTTATCAGAGAATTCCACCGCCGCAATGCTTATTGAAATGGGTATGTCTAGAGATCCCTTTTACCACCACACTTGAGTATATACCACAATGCCAAAATAATTGATGAGAAATGGGTAAATTCGTTATGGTTTGCTGATAAAGTTAAGTGCAGATAGAGTTCAGATACTTTTGACAAACAAAGTGGGTTTGTCTGCGATGCTGTCCAAACAAACAAAGTGGTATAATCAATTCTGAGTACTCTCTTTGCCAATTTTTTTAAGTATTCCAATATTCTTACTGTCTATTTTCAAAATCTTTGTGACTAATTTCTGGGGATTGGGTTATGGTTGGTTTGTCTGCGATGCTGTCCAAACAAACAAAGTGGTATAATCAATTCTGAGTACTCTCTTTGCCGATTTTCAAAACGTCTTTGTTTCTTTTGGGAATTTGGTGATGGTGGGTTTTTTATGCACTGTGCAGTGGTCTCCAAAACAAAAAAAATATATATGTTTAATTCCAGGTATTGTTACCACACATTTTCAAAATCTTGATGCTTCTTTTTCAGGGAAGCCAGTTATGGTGGCTTTGTTTGCAACGTTGTCCAAAACAACAAAATTTTTGGTTTAATAATGAGTATCCCACTAGCCATTTTCAAAATCTCTTTGCTTCATTACTGGGAAAGTGAGTTATTGTGGGTTTGTATACAGTGCTGTCCAAAACAAAAAAAGGTATGTTTAATTCAAAGTAATCTTACTGGCCATTTTCAAAATCTCTGTGCTTCATTGTTGGGGAAGTGGGTTATGGTGGGTTTGTATGCAGTACTGTGCAAAACAACAAAAGGGTATGCGTACTTTTGAAGTATTCTGTGTCTATTGTCAATATTGTCAAAATCTGGGAAGTGGGCTATGGTGGGTTTTTATACAATATTGTCAAAACAACGAAATGGTAAGTTTATTTCTAAGTATTCGTAATGCCCATTTCCAAATTCTCAGTTCTTCATTGTTGGGAAATGGGTTATGGTGGTTTGTATACAATGCTGGCAGGTAAACGAAAATATCGCTTTTGGGAAGTTAAGGGATATGAGGTGGAAGGATAGCTAGAAATTATGTTATTCATGCCCTGCAATTGTGTGAAGAGTTCATCTTTGCTACATGATGAAATTGCAGTTAAAGCCAAGTGATGGAGTAGCTGCAGGCAGAGCTTGGGCAATGAATGAGGTGGCTTTGATGTGCCAACAACAAGGACTGGTTTCTAGCTTTGTCCCTCCGTTGAATTTTGCAATGGTAGATAAGGGGGTTTATAGATCAGCATTCCCCAACCATGCAAACTTTCCATTTTTGAAGACCTTGAAGCTTCGCTCTATAATGTAAGTAGTATGGATTGAACTCAAAATGCTTTGAATTCTTATTGCTTTCAATGAACGTTGTCATCTTTGCTTTACCGGTAGTTTCTGTTAATAGTGAAGAATTCTCTTTCTTTGTTTGGAATTCACTAGAAGAAAAAGTAAGGCTATTTAGACATAGAAAAAGAGGGCGATAACTAAAATTCTCAGGTTTTATTCTTTGTGCAATTAAGGGACATGAAAGCATTCATGGGAAGAGTCGGATGTTTTCTACTTCATTTGGCTTTATTGACTCTACTCCATTTCTTTGAGGGTTTGTCTGCGTCAGTTTTGGTTTACCTGAAAAGTTGTAACTTGTAAGAACTTTTTGTTTTTTCTTCCAACAAGATTTTTTATTTATTTCGTGTGATAGAAATATACATATTAGGCAGGGGTCAACAGCTAAATCTGTGGTATTAGCCAAAAATGAGTCAGAGTATTCTCTGGTTACATCTTTCCTTCATTTAGCAATATACCTCGATACTTTCCAAAATGGGATTACAAAAATGTCTCAAAAATTTCTATCAAAGTTGTGAGCACTTTTGTTTTCATGACAACTACATTTTATTTTTTGTGAATATTTAGATAATACAACATTGCAAATGGGTGACGAAATATAGAACAATATGCTAACAAAACTGTATACTTTGAATGTACGCCAGTTATCTCTGCCCCGAGCCTTGTCCTGAAGTTAATATGAAGTTTATAAGAGCTGAATAAATTCAAATCTTCTAGTTTGGAATAATATGCTATAAGGTCGGTAACTTTAAAAAACAAACCTTCTTTCTTTAATCGGAGCTGTTATATGAAAAATTTCTTTTGTCTTGTTTACAAGCTTTGAATGCAATATTTTTCTGTTGCAAAACATAGCGAAACGTATGTTAATAACCCTATATCCTTATTCAAATCAATTCTTATCAAGTAACTGTATACCTTGTAAATTGGCGAGGTCAATTGCGGGGGCATTCTTTGGTTTAAACAACGGGCTTGTTTGTGCCCGTGAATCACCGTTGATCTGATATCAATGGAGACTACGCCCTTTGATCTGCACAGGAGTTAACACAAAGTCGGCTCCTTCGGTGTACCTTTGAACCCTTAGAGGCAAATGCTAGTTATACAGTTTTGGCTTTATATATGTACAATAATTCTTGGATCATATGGTTTTGTAGTCCATTTTAATAAAACAATTAAATAATCAATAGAAATTAATTAATTAATATAAACGAATTAATATTTACAAATTAATTATAATTAAGTTAATTAATCTAGATTAATTACATAAATTAATTAAATAATAATATTTACAAATTTATTAACAAAATTTATTAAAATTAACTAAACAAGTATGTTTAATATTAAAAATTAGTTAAATCTAAAAATAAAGGTAACATACATTTTGTAGTAGTGAAATATTAAAAATTAGTTAAATCTAAAAATAAAGGTAAAATACATTTTGTAGTAGTGAAAAGTACTCAAGCTTTGAACAAATACCATTTTCAAACCATAAGTCTAAACTCAACAAAATCAGTCATTGGGAAGCTAGTAAGAAGCCATGCCCAATGTAGTGATCAAAACAAAAACCAAGGAAAATGAAAATCGAGCGAAAATAACAAAATAAAAGCATGGAGGAAGTGAAATGACCAAATTTTACGTAAAGGGTCTACATTATTATTATGAAGATAATAAAGTAAAAATGGGGGGTTGTTGTTTTGCCACAACAAGTCCTAAACAAATTTATAGGTCAATGATATCCATAAGGAAAATATGAATTAGACTATGTGGATAACTCTAATTATCTAGAACACCTCATATCCTTAATAGGATTTCTATTACTTGAATTGACTTTTAAACTCAATTTTTTTTTCTAATTGAGTTAACCTAGAGGTTAGAGAAGGGAAAAGGAGAACGCACATAGTGAGCTAACCCATTTTGGAAAATATTGAAGTATTTGAAAATAAGAAACAACCTCTCTTTGCCATAAAATAAGTTAGGATCCCTCATCAACCTTGACATAATGAATGCCTAATAAATAATTCCTAAGTGCATCGAAAAGAAAAAATAAACTAAAGGGTAAAGAAATGTGAAATACTTCCTACGCAAAGAGATGATACAAGCAACTTCGTTGGGGCTATGAACACTCGTTGGTAGCGAAGCAATTCTTGTGATTCTTGAGTGACTCCACTGGGGCTATGGATGCTCACTAGAAGTGGATAAACACCAAAGACTCATATTAATTCCAAATATCTTTAGCTCACATATTCACCATATCGTTCCCCTATCGAAGCTATTAGTTTCGACTCCTAGCTCATAAAGCATGTCCAAAGCAACGCAATCAAAGTGATAGAGATACTTAGTGAGATCCATAAGTCTAATACAACACTTTGTGAAGTTTATACTTCATCTTAGAATAAAGTGTAAATGGAGATTTTGAGGTCCTACTAATAAATCACCAATTGTTGTAGTTGTTACAACAATACCAAATTTTAAACAATTTCAAAATTTGGAGACCCCCTTACTCAACACTTTTTCACACTTTTCCTATGATTTCCTAAAACCTTACCTCTCCTTTGACCTAAATTTGGTCACATGGCATCCTTGCAGGCTTAGGATTAAGCCTTGAAACACTTGTGTTTTTGGTCATTTGTCACAAGTCATAATAAAAAATTGTAGTGCTAGTACGCCCAGCCTCTGGAAATGTGATTCGTGACTTACAATAAAGCTAATATCTCAAGGTCACAGGTAAAAATTATTATTACTATAACTCATCCTCTAGCTTCTAGAAATGAAATTCATGACAAAGACTAAGCCAACGCCCTCTCAAGTCACAAGTCACACTTCTAGAGCCTAGTGGCTTATTGATTTCCTTCTACAAATGAGACTTGCAACCAAGATTTTCCTCATCACATGTGACTTAACCAAGTCACAATTTTAAACCGAAAACTCACCTCACGTGCTAATTTCTTATATACTGAGGCTTCTTCCCTATCATTTCAGTGTGCACTCTAGCTTTGGGTGAGAAACCATCCCTTCGAATAGGATTTGCGAGTGGGACTTTCTTGGTAAGTAACACTTTCCCTCATCATGATTCTTTGTATTATCATTTTGTAGGTGTGAAATTGATTCAGCTACCCTATTCATGAAGATTTTACTCTAAAATATGCCTCCTCTCACTCCTCTTTGTGCCCAACCTTGACATATGATCTATCTCTTGATTATACCTGTGTGCAAATGCCCAATATCTTCTCAATTCTTAGAATTGGCATATGAGCTCCTAAAATCTCGCATACTATTTATTTTGTAGAGGTTTTCTACCCTGAATTTCCCCATATTCCATCAACTAAGTCTAATTTTTACCCACCTTTCATCGAACAACCCAAGAGCATATTCATTAGATACAATCACTTGAGTTTATTGTTTGAATTTGTATGAACTTGTTGAGTGAAATTGTAGGAGAAATTGCATGAGTTTATTGGGCCAAGTCATATGAGTCTATTAGATGAAATTGTATATATTCATTTTCTTGATGGGTCAAATTTCATGGGTTTAGTGGATGAAATTGTGTAAGCCTATTTAGTTGAAATCATATATATCTATTGGGAGAAATCTTGTTTGGTTTTGAGTTGTATTGGTCATTATATAATGTAATCTAAACATGTGATTTGAGTGCCATAAATCCCATTCAAATTTCAATTTGAGAATAAAATTTTCCTCAAAATTGCAAATCAATATTCTAATTTGTATTCAGAGTCATTTTGGTATACATATGCAATTGGAAATTTCACTAGGCTTCTTCCTTTCCTTTAGTCACAAATCACATTTACATACCCAATGATGTTGTGATTCAAATAATGTGACTAGAGTAGGAAGATTTTATTCTCAAGTCATAGGTCAAACCTGTAGTCTCCAATGAATCTAAGAACCTAATCTAAGAATAGTCTTCCATCCTCCCTTTTCAAGTTGCAAATCATACTCTCAAGCCTCAATGACACTAGATATTGAATATGCGACTAAAATGAAAGACGTCTATCCTTCAAGTTTCAAATCACACTTACAATATGTGGTGAGGCTAGAGGCTGAAAATGTGACCTGTGTTAGACTTTGGAACTGCGACTTGACTAAGAACCCAATATGTAACTATACTCAGATTTCTCCCTCCCTTAGGTCATAAGTCACACTTCTAGTCCTTAGTGGCACTGTAACTTAAAAATGTGACTTGCATAAAATCCTCATTTGTAACAAGCTTGTCTTGGCCACTGCTAATGAAATATCAAACCTAACTTTGATATCTCAAATTATGACCTAAACCATTGTATTTTTTCTTGAAATCAATGGTTAGCTTTACAATAATCTAATATATTGTTTCCTTAGTGAACATTTTTTACATGTCAGGTAAAATTGATTTAGATTACCTCATCATATCCTCTCCTTTCAGAGAAATGGTTCCACCCATCATAAGAGGATTTGACAAAAAATTTGGTAGGGTGGAAAGAAATATAGAAGGATTTGTGGATAGCCCTCCTAAATTTCCCATACATGGTAATAATCCTTGCCACATTGACATGGAAATAGAGCTCACATGGGGTGATATTTACTCAAAGTTGTCCAGGAAGGACACCCCACAGGATGAAGAGGATTTTTAGGTGTACAATAATGTGAAGAAATATTGGCTACATAAGGTTGCAACACATCCCCTAGTCTTCCCATGTGCAGAGACTATAGAATGGATTATTCAACATACAGGTGAGGAGAAGTGTATAATCAAAGTGATCCCGGATAAATTATGGAATCATTTACAACAACATATATTGAAAATTATTACAAACTACCCAGACATCAGAAGACTTTCAGTAGTAGGTGGTTTGATAGCTTTGTTTGATCAACCAAGGACATGTTGAAGTATTGGTGGAAAGAGCCAATAAAATTTAGGCATAGAGAATATGGGATTTACAAGACTAAATCACTTAGGAAGGTTTATCAAATGTTAGCTGCTATGATAAATAAGAATTATGGAAAACCAAGCATGAAGACCTTTCAATTAACCTCGGTTCCCTTGATTCATGCTTGTGCCACTAAAGGGACGATCTTGAACTGGGAAAGTATGGTGGCATCCTCCATAAAATCTAATGCCCATGTGGTGAAGAATAAAATAGTTGGGTAGCAGTTAGAATTATATATGGCATCTTACCTATTTGATGTTGTATATGCAAAATGTGACTTTGAAGGGATAGGTTTGAAGTAGAGTCCTGAATAATAATTACTTGTGCACATATATTTTAAGGGTTTGTGGAATACAAGGTGCAGAGGGATGTATGAGAAGATTGCATAATACTTCGTATCTCATTTATATAATGCACTCTTCAATACAAAAGTCCCATTCATGTCTAAAAAAGACAAACCTTCTTTACATGATATTGAAGATTGGTTTTGTCATGGTGATGATAGTTATATCAGAGTGTTCAGTGTTTCCAAGCCTCCACATGATCTACCTACAATTATATTAGACAAAGTGGTGTTGCATGAGGTGGCTTACTAACTCACCATAGGATTTCCCAAGACCTTGGTCAAATCGAAGAAAGCTCCATGGCCTATTTTCCTACTAGATATTGGAGCTTGCTCTAATAAAAAGTTTGAAGGAGGAAGAAGTAGAAGTTGAAGAATTGAAATTTTTTAGGTTTGGTGAGTTATGTTTCCATAGATATGACCTGATGGGTATCACCATGGAACATTTAAAAGTAATTGGATATATTTGGATATATTCTTCAACCACCGAAGAAGAATAGGAAAAGGTAAAAAAAATTATAACTCTTCCAAGGCACTAGAATCAACTCTGTAGATTGAAAAGGGAGAGCAACCATAACATTACACTCAAAAGAGCATGAGCTTGGAAGAAAGAGAAGCTATTATTTAAATAAAACAAGTACAAGAAACCAACAAGGGATAGCAAAAGAAGCAAAAGGATAAAAAGGAAGAAGCCCAAAAGAAGTAGGAAGAAGAAGAGACTTAGTGAAAACAAGAGGAGGAAGAGAATATGAATAAGAAAGAAGAGGAAATGAGAAGGAAAGAGGCCATAAAGAATATGAATGCAAAGGAAATATGGAAAAAAAAATAGGAAGCAAAAAATGAAAGGAAAGAAGAAGAAGGAAAAAAGAAGAAGGAAAAAAGAAGAAGAAGAACACAGGAGAAAATAAGAGGAAGAAAGAACAACAAAGGAAGAAGAATAAGCCAAGATACATGAAGACACATTATCCAAACAAATTGAACATGAATTGATCGAAAAAGAACATGAAAAAAGGTACCCAAATATAGCATGTTGCAATTTCTGAAACCACAAGTGGATTTCCTAACTTGAATGTCCCACCACCCATTCATACGACTAGCAAAAATTTTCCATCGCAAGAATTTGGCATCATAGTGGAAGAAGAGGAAGAAGTATTAGATCTCTCTAGGCTTACTTTTGACTAGGAAAAATGTAAAATCATACAATAAAGACATAGATGCTTGGCTAAGAACCTAGGAAAACCCATGTTAGTTATTACAGAAAGGGAGAGAGTGAAAGAAACTACAATGAACGATGGACAAAACAATGGGCGCTTATAAGGCTCTGTATAGTGGGCTTGTCAAGTTACACAAAATACCTTCCATTGGTACACTAGGTGAAACGAGATCAAAAGAAGAAGTCAAACAAGAGATTCAAGGAATTCTAGATCCAATAAATAAAGTTGCTACAAGATATAATATGGAGGCTACAAAATAGGTGATTGCGCAGTGTGTTGTTGAGCATATAAAGCTACAGACAAAGCTCACAAAGTTTTTAAATCGAATGGAAGCTAAAAATCCAACCTTAAATATACCAAATTATTTAGAATGCCTCATGAGGTGTGAAGATGAACTACAACATAATATCGTGAAAATTTATAGTGAATACAAAGTTTGGCAAGTGTGTTTGATTATATATCTATAGGTGGAGGCTCCAAAAATTTCCATTGCCAGGTTAGTTGAATGAGGATGTTTTGTTTCTTTAATTTTGGAGTAATTTGTATTTTATTAAAAGTAAAAAATATAATTTAGATTAGAGAGTCATATGGAATGTGAAAATTCATGTGGAAGTTGAAGAGTCATGAGGGTAGGTGA
The DNA here is from genome assembly GCA_034641835.2 of Pinus albicaulis. NCBI lineage: Eukaryota > Viridiplantae > Streptophyta > Pinopsida > Pinales > Pinaceae > Pinus > Pinus albicaulis. The sequence goes on from CM076573.1 coordinate 636,442,508, forward strand.
AAGGTCATGGTAGGTGAAAATTCACCCTACTTTCTATAAATATACACTCATGACTAGATGTAGGACCTTCAATTTTGGACTTGATTTGTGCATATTGTTTTGAGAGCTTATAGATATTTTTGAGAATTTAAGTGTTTTCTTTGCATATGCACTAATGGATTTCATGGACATTTTGTGTGAAGGTGTTATGTATATTTCAACTTAATTTTAAGAATATATTTGAGCCCGAGAACACAATCCTTACATAATTTGCTAATCATTGTGAGACTCTTCTTGCGGTGCTTTTATGGTATATGTTTATGTTTCCATGTGTTTATGTCAACAAAATATTTTTTGATTTAAGCACATATCATACTTGGGATTGTATGTTGTTCATGCTTTCATGTTTTTTATTGGTTAGGAACTAATTCATAATTGATAAGAAAATCCTTCTCTTCATACATTCATTTTAATTAAAGTTTCATAACATGCTTCTTTAAGATTCATGTCATATTATTTGGTTGTTGTTATGTCTATAACATCACATATGTAAAATTTTGATAAAAATGCTTAACTTGTATTTTTCAAAAACTTTATTTGTTTTCTAACACTTGTTATTCATTCCATCCAAAATGAATCACAAAACACCATGGTGGTTGTCGGGCCCACAAACCGGATGGGACTCCTATCCCAAATGGTGTAGAGTATAGTTGGGATTTTTCACCAAGGAGATCCCCTAAAATTTGGCCTATCAACACTATCCTAAAAATGATAAAATGAAGAAAACGGGAAATAAAATAATGCTTACTGGAGGTCACATCATATTTTAGATAGGATAAGGGAAATTGGGGTTTCATGTTAATATTATACTCGGGTCATATCATAATTGAGCAGTATGAATTATAAGTTGGAGGGGGAGAGTGGGAGGGAAGAATAAAGACATTGAGAGAGAAAAGTGGAGAGAGAGAGAGAGAGGGAGTGACAAGGGAGAGATGGTTGAGATGACGTCATTGTTGTCATTGATGGCACAATTGAATTTTTCTTTTTGATCTTAGCTCCAGTGAAGTTTCCACCTAGAGCCAACATTATGCATGGAACCATAACACCCTTGACATGACACTAAATTTTATGGGTAAAATGTCGATATAAAACATTGTACTAGACGTCACATATTGGTGAATCAAAGGCCAAATTATAAGGAAACAATATAACCTAAATAAGTTGAATAATTGTTTTCACTTTGGTCTATAATTTTTCCTTATGCATAAAGTCAAATTGAAGTTCTTTTGAACTAGCTATATTCAATTGTCAAGGGAAGAAATATTTCAACCACACATAATTGAAATATTAACAAATTAATTGTTAGTTAAATACAAGCTATTTGTCCAATTCAACATATGTTGTATGATCAATCACAGGAAAGAGTTTGTCAAAGACGGAGACAAGGTAATTAAATAATGCAATCTCATTCAACACTATGTGGACTGAAGAAGCCCATAATTTAAGTATTTCAAACAAATATAATGGAAGGTAAATGAAGCACACAATGAGGTATGATAGTTAATATGTTTGGCTAGAGAAAATGTAAATATTTTAATTTCCTTTTTTTTTTCTCAGACTAAAGATTTTATGGAGTACTCCAAATACAAACGTTATACAATCCATTAAAATGAAACAAATATTAAAAATTCAAACACATAGGTCAGCTCCAAACAAATGCATAGGTGGGATCCTATCAACAAAATTGTCGATTAAACATAGGTGCAAATTAGGGTAAATAGGCATAAAGACTCCTCCATTTTGACATCTAATTTGATGAAAAACACATAGTAGTTTGGGTCTGCATAAAGAGATTTATAGGTTCATATATTATGAAGTTAAAGGCTAATTGAAGGAGCATTGTTTGAAGAAATTTGTTGTCTTTGGTTAAGGTGTTTTTTTGGAGGATTAATTGATATATTTTAAAGTAGTCGTGGAAATATTCTTTGTTGGAAATTTGGAATTTTTTAGCACAAAAAGATTGGCCCCTTAAGTATGACCCCAACCTTGAAGTTACAATAGCTATTGACCCTACCTCAATCATTTATCTAACTTCAAATCTGTATATCAAGCTTGAGGAAGTTTGGCCCCTTTGTGGCCAACAAAATTTGGTTTTAATTATAACCCATGGTAATCCAACCCTGAAGGAAGAATTTCAGCCTTCTATAACACACCTCGATCCTAAGGCTAAAAAGGGTATTCAGGCCTTAATTTTTGAATATATTTGGAGTTGACCTTCGATTAGTTTTAGAGTAGACCTTGTTTCAAATTTTGAGAAAATTTTGGATCAATTTTAGGATCATAAATTGAGAATTATTTTGGATCAATCCTTGAACAAACTATTATTAGCTTTTAGACTAGTCTTAAAGATTTATTGAATCATTTTTGATAGTTGTGTTGAAGTAGAGCTTAAATCTCTTTTAAAATCAAAATTTGTTCATACCTTTGGAACAAAATTGAGCCGAATTGAAAGTGAATTTATTATAGCCTTTTGAAACTATCCTTGTAACAAATATGAAGTAGCCTGATCTTGACCTTAGAGCAGACTTGGAGCACATCTGAATCTATTATCGAAGTAGTCTTAAAACCTTCTTAAGAAAGACCTTGAAGCATCCTTGAAGAAGGTTATGAAGTGGCATTGGAGCAAACATCAAAGAAAATATGATCAATCCTTAAAGTACATTTTGGAGCATTGTTGAAGAATCTTGGAACACCCCCTTTCAAGTAGACATGGAGAGATTTTGGAGAAGAACCTTGACCATACCTTGAAGAGTGAATAAGTGTCTTTCAAAGAAAAAATATTATAATGCAACTATTGGAGATATTGGAGAATACTTTTGTAGAGACTTTCTGAAGTAGATTTGAAGATCCTTTGACCATACATTGTTGGAGAGGAGATATACCTAAAGCATTGTTGGATTTTTGGTGGACACATGTTTAAATTCTTGTTGAAGAAGCTTGTGAAGGAATTGAAGTAGTATTGAAGCCACCTTGAAGGATTGAAGTAAATTGAGAGTTTTAGAGACCTAGAAGATTGGAGTCCTCATACAAGGTTGGAGCCTTTTGAGAAAGCAGGTTGGATCCTAGATTAATATTTGAGGATTGGAGTCCTCATACAAGGTTGCGGGCTTGTGAGAGACTAGGTTGGAGCCTAGATTTGAAGTTGAGGATTGGAGTCCTCATTCAACGTTGGAGCCTTGAAGGAGCTAAATATTTTTGTTGTATTAGTTGAAGCTTGAGTTTTTGTATAAGAGGATTGGCCTAATTATGTTTATTAATAAAATTATTTTCTTGTTCTACATCTCGTGTCATGGTTTAACTAGTAATATTATTTGGAATAATATAACAATTCTAGATAAATATTGATTCAACCCCCAATCTTTGTATTTCCAACAATTGGTATTAGAGCCAGTACCTTCAAGCACAACCTAACAACTAGAAGTTATATTCTATGGAAAAGTTAAGAAGGAAAGGCTCCAAACCTTCTAAAGATGTCTCCTCCTCAATCATGAAATCATAAGTCAATTAGGTTGGAAAATATCCATTTTTTGATGGAACAAATTATGTGTCATGGAGCAACAAAATGGAGTTCCTTTTGTTGGATCTTAAATATGAAGTATGGGAATCAATTGTTATTGGAAGCATATATACAGAGGAAGTACCTAACTTGGTTGGATTTTTCATATGTTAATAAGAGCTCTTTTCCTCTTGTATTTTATGAGTAGATGTACTTTTTATTATGTGTCTTTTATGGCTATTTTATCATTGTTATTATTCTGGTTATATGTTGGTTATAAGCATGGATACATGGCATATTTTAGTTATGGCTATCATCATGTTTTCATTGGTAAATGAATGGATATTTAATGCATTACCTAATAGATGTTGTTGCAACTATTATGAGAGGGAAACAAACCTTATTTATGATTTTCAGATAAGTATGATATCCCTATGTTCAAATATGCATTTATAACCTATAGATTACATGTTCGCCATATGTTTGAAGAAATTTCTGTCATGGTTAAGCTTGATTAGGCTAAGTCTTTGATCAAGTTTTATGTTAGAAGCTTTGCCATTATGTAATTCATTGTTATGGAAAGTTCCATCAAGTTATGGGCAGTGGTTTGGACATTAGCCCTGGAAAATTGGCTCAGATCTCGCGGTTGCCGGCACAAAAATGGGAGAAAAATACTGCAGTCGCTACCTTGCAGGCTTATGCTGTGACTGAAGGGTTACAAGGATCCTGTAGCACCTGAGGGAAGACAATAAGGTCTTTGTGTGTCGATTCCACTTCCTTAATTTCACCTAGGAGGTTGAGTCATATCATAGTAACTCCTCGTCACATATTTACCCTGGTGGACCAATGAACTTGGGTAAGTATGGGAAGAGGGTGGTTATAGAGTGATATCAAATCTTCTAGGTTCAACACTTGGACTAGATGGGAAAAATGTGTTTCTCATGCATGCATGTAAGTTTTATATGTGCTTGTCATGTATGCATGTTATTGGTCATTGTTGCAGTTGTGTCATCATGTAGAAGTGATGATGTTGATGTTGGTATGTTTCTTATGTTGATTTCATATGTTATGTTTATTTGGACTAATTGGTGCAGATGAGATAGCCTCCCCCAAAATTTGATGAGGTAAGTGTGATATTGTTTATATTTTGTTATTTGACATGGTATGTTTCTAGGAAGTAGAGGATCAAAGATGACAACCAAGATGGTAGACTATAGTTCACACGATTCTCTCTACAGATCATATGAGAAACATGGTGATGAGTACTCCCCTCACATAATATATACATTGATAAGTTTGAAGGAAAAGATAAAAAGTTGCAAAGCAGATAATTATAGGATCATTTAGTCACATGAAAGAATTGCTAGGGCACAAGAGAAACAAGCAAAGGGTAATGTTGTGATTCTTCAGAGTTTGTCAGACTTGTAGAGACAAGGACCTCTTAGGATCAGTCATGGACAGGAGGAAAGAAATAATGGTGCATATGGTAGCAGGTCTCCATCAAGATACAAGTTTGACATGGATGATACAATTAGAGATGTTAGGTTCATGGATACACTTGACTGTAGGGATAATGACCACATATTTCATTCTAGTTTTGGTTCAAAGGGGAAACATCATCATCACCATTACCATCCGCATAGGAGGAGTGAAAAGCAATACTTTCCAGAAGAGTTCAAGAAAACAAAGACACCTAACTTTGATGGAGAAGTGAAGAAGTCACAAGATGTAAAATCTTGATTACTAGGGATGAACAAGTTCTTCAGATTGCATGAGTACTCAACAAACATGAAGGCCATGATAGCTACCTTTAGTATTAAAGGTAAAGCATAAATTTGGTGGTAATATGTAAATAATTTTATAGGTTTTAGGAAGAGGAGTTTACTTGGAGTGAGTTTGAGAGACTTTTAAGGAAGAAGTATCTATCTAAGAGATACTATTATGATAGGGAAAATGATTTCTAAGAGTTGAAGATGGGATCTATGACCGATGAGGAGTATACTAGCAGGTTCTTGGAGTTGTTGAGGTATGTTCCTTATCTAAAGGAGGAGAAAGAAAATTTTCAAATATTCATTAGTAGTTTCCTGGTATATTTCAAGGACAAAATCAAGTTTGTTGAGCCTAGATCGTTGGAGGAAGCCGTTAGAAAGTTGAAACATTGTTATGAGAAATCAAAGTGCAGGTATGAGTCTAAACATGATTGGAAAGGTAATGATAAGAATAAGAGAAAGTGGATTAATAAGAGAGGAAAACCACAAGATACAAATTCCAAGGAGAATGCAACACTGCATAAGAAGTTCAATGCATCTAAAAGAGGATAGGGATTTTAGTCTGAGGAGTAGAACAAGGGTGATGGAAGGAAGCCTTTACAATGTTGTACTTGTGGCAAGGATAATCACAAGAGAGATTTTCCACAACATTAGGGTGGAAGACCACATATTTAAAATGCTCAGGAGGCACAGACAGTGGGGTATTTTGGAAAGATTATTCCACGTATCTATGCAACATTGGATAATAGGAAGGATGATCATTAGGAATATATTATCGATATAATGGTAAGCTTTGTGATCAAGTTGTTTCTATTTTTATTAACCCTGTATCTAATTATAGTTATGTTAATTCTGAACTGGTGGATAAGTGTGGATTGAATAAAGAAGTATGTGCATAATCTTGGTTAGTGCAGTTGGCTACATGTATAAAGAAAAGAGGTCACCATTGGGTAAGAGCTGGTACATTTGAGCTGAATGGTATGGCCACATCAGTGCATCTAAATGTGCTTCCGTTGGGATCATATAGTATGCTATTGGGCATGGATTGGTCGTATCTTCATAGGACTATGTGGACTACTATGATAAGGCTATTTAGTGTTTGGATGACAATGTAGAATAAACGAAATCAGTTAGAATGGCTAAAACCATGCGAGTGAAGCGTCGTCGCAGGAAAGGGTGTGTATTGTTTGCAGTGCATATTTCCAGTGATAAAGGTAAAATTTTTGAGGATGTTGAGGTATTGAAGAGGTATCCCGTTTTGCAACCATTTCAAGATGTATTCCCAGCAGATATTTCAAAATTACCACCTCATAGGGATGTGGAATTTTCTATTGAGTTGGTACCATGAGTGTTACACCAATTTTACCTTAGTAAAATTGCTTTCACTATGAAAAATAACTTAGTAATCCATAATTTATTAAGTTGTTTATGGTCTAAATAGGAAACCCCATGAGGAATAATCGAATAAATCCTTATTTGTTTGATTTTCCTCAAGGGAAAATTAATTAAACAATAATTTAATTAATATTCCTGGTCATATTTAACCCAAAATAGGAAAATTAATTTGATAAATCATTATTTATCTTATTATTTTCTAGGAATAATAATTTAAAACATTATTTAAATAATATTCCTTGTTAAATTTGACTAAATCATTTATAAATAATTGAATAAATCACTATTTTTTTTAATTATTACTCAACCAAATTCTTAAAATAATAAATAAATCATTTATTTATTTATTATTTACAAATAAAAGGATTTTACCAAATTCATATTATTTTTCCCTCCAACAAAAATAATAAAATATTCCATAAAAGTTGGATTTAGATTTGGTTAATAATATTTTAACTATGCACCAATATCTAGACTAACTCAATATTTTGTTATAAATAGAAGGGTTTTTCTATTCATTCACTACCTTTTGTTGCCTAAAGATCAGTTTGGATCCATACTTTTGGTTTGACTTTGATCCTCCATCATTGTCATATTTTTCTACTTTTTTGCTTGTGAACTCCCCTCGAGTTTCATTTTTGTCTAGGTTTTCCACACCATCAAGAGAGAGAGATATTAGATCTGAAGCGCTGAGGACATACAAAAACCCATTCCATTCGAAGGGGGACTAGTAACATATTTCTATGTTCCCTTCCCAGGAGTCATAATACAAAAATTATTTAAAAACATTCTTGTCTTGTTCATTGGATGCATGGTGCAACTCTTACTTATTATTTGTTGTTTAATATCTTTAACTGCATAGATCTGGATTTCTGTAGCATTTAAATTGGTCATTAACTGTAGATCTAAGGAAATTGACAACCATATTTGATGTTAGGGATATTTGTTATGCACTGCTAAAGTGAGATTTTTTCGTACGCTTGCAATTAGAATTCACACTAACAATTGGCGACTCCACAAGGGTTTATGATTACGACCGCTGTCGTTTTTCATATCCTTGCATGACCAGATGCTTCAGCCCCTAGGGTTTTTATTCAACTTCTTATTTTTCATTTCTTGATGTTTTTTTTAACCTTTAAAACCCTAAAACAATAAAAAATCTAACTTTCGTGTGTTTCTGGGCCTATTGCGTAGATGATAGGTATCAACCGCAGCTGAGATGACACTTTTTTTTTTTTTCTCAAACTTGCTCCCGAGACTGTCCGAAGTTCCGGTCGCACTTTTTGGGCCAAAACCTATGACCTTAGCTCTCAGACAGTGGAAAACTGCCAGAAAACTGCGACCTCAGCAGAAAATAGGTCAGGAACTGCGACTTGAACTTTTTTCGGGATTATTTTTGTGATTTTTCTAGGTTTGTCTCGGCTCCTGTTCAGGGTTGTCTGACCTCCCTCTCCACCCATCTTGGACCTGTACTTGCTCTATTTTACTCGTTGAAGTAGGAACCAAGCCCCTTAGGGCTTCACTACGCTTCCACCTTTTTAGGAGGAGTTTAGCTGAAGCAGGTCGTCTAAGATTTCAGTGTGTTTAGCCATTTTTTCAGATCTGAACCTTTACTTTCAGATCCATTTTGGATCGGTTATTCATCCATCCAAAACACTGATTTTAAGTTTTGTTTGGTCCTTCTTTAGGGTCCCCTCCATTTCCCTTCAGGCTGTAGCCTTTCGCCACCTTATTTTCATCACTTTTCCCTCTAGTTTTTTGTTTTCTGCACCTATTTACAACAGTTTTGACCTTTAGATTCTTGTCCCTCCCAAATTTAGATCCATTGGCCATTTGTGTGTTTTGACTAGATTTCACCCACCCATAGACTAGTTGTTGGGAAGCCCTCCTCGTTGGGTTTAAATTGATGCATATTTAGTTATTTATTTTCTATCATAAACAATTTACTTTACTGTCATTTTTAGATTTATTTACAGCTATACAACATATTTTTTCTTATCAACATATTTACAGCTATACAACATCTGGGCTTAATTAAAATTAACACACTTATCACATACACGCACACCCTAAGTGAAGAATGTATGGTTTACATTGCCATGCCAAGACAATAACATTGTAATCAATTGATCCTACACCTCCTTGCCCTTGTTTTGACATTGTAATCATTTGTTCCTACACCTCCTTGCCCTTATTGGTCTCTCTTCCTTCTGTGATCCGTATTTGTTTTCCATCATTGTGCCCCCAAGGCATTTATCCCGGAGACTCCTTGGCATTCATCCTCAGTTTTCGTGCACTCATCCTCGTATGAGTTATGTTTTTCCTCAGGGAGGGGCCAGCTCCTATATCACTTTTCCCCCTCCCGACATCATGTATCCAGGGCAAGGCATGCCTCATGCTTTTTCCCAACCACATCCTCCGATGCCAGGGCCTACTTTTTCCCAGCCTGTTTACCCCAATGTTGCTCCACCTCCTTATTATCCGTATCCACAGCCAGGTGCTCCAGCTCCTCCAGCACAAGCACCTCTACCTCCCATGCCTTTTCAAGCTCTAGATAATCCAGAAACAATCCCGAAGGGAATACATCTAACACTGCAACCCAGCAACAGGGCGCTCATCCCAAGTAGGACAGGCCTATTCGCACGAATAAACCTTGTTTTTGTTGTGGTGTCTATGGTCACTACACCCATGATTGTCCTCTTTTACCTTAGATGCGTCAGATGTGGGAAGCTCAAGCAACATCCTGAGGACAACAAGCCTCCCCTTCAGTTCCTCCCAATTTTGCACCTATCCAACCGACTGTGTTTACCAATCCTTTCCCCCAACAAGGATTCGTGGCTACCCAACCCCATGAAAGTCAGGCAACCACTCAACCTCCTGCATCTGGTACTTCTGATTACCAGATTCTCATGATGAACTCTGACCAACCCATTACCATTGACCTCAACCTTTAGACTCGGTCTCATCAGTACAATAAGCCCCCCGCTACGTCTACCCCCGAGCCCCCTTCTTCAAGTCCCACAGAGCCTCTTTCGACACACAATGGTCCTTTACTGATCCCTAAGGAAGAGGTTCATACCAATATCCCCAAGGGACCATTACACCGAAATGCTACTTCTGGTAAAGCTGCCCATTCGTATAGTATAGTAGATCACTTGGTGCAATCCCCTGTTGCCATGTCAACGTTGGAAGTCCTCCAGTTGTGTCCTTCACAATGAAAATCTATACTAAATTCCATGGGCACTGTGGATCCTTTAGATGATCATTTGATTGTCTTCGATGTTGACCGGTCAGAGCATCCCCCCCTTCCTGCTTCCGTCGCCTTCCAAATCCCTATCAAGGTCCGGAATGCCAACATCTCATGTTGTATCATTGACAAGGGGGCATCCACCTGTGTGATGTCTGATTTAGTTTAGAAGTAAATAGAATCTCCTAAGTTACCCCCTTCCACTATCACCCTCTGAGCATGGGATGGTCACTCTTCCCAGCCCCTTGGCATGTTCCTCAATTGTCCCATTACTCTTGTGGGCAAGACTGTTTGTGTTGGCGTAGAAGTCATTGGTGCCCCCTTACACTACAATATTTAATTGGGTTGTAGCTACACTTATGCGATGTCCATTGTACCATCTGCGGTTCACCGTAAGATTTTATTTCCTCACAACGAAAATATTGTCACGATCGACCAGGTAACATATTACGAACCGAAGTCTTAGACATCCCCTGAGTCCATCATCTCTTTGGTGGCCAATAAACAAATAGTTGAACCTCCGACTAGTGTTTCACCCGAAGTCTCTAAAGATTCCTCTTTGCTTGGTTCATTCCCTGGTCCCTCTCCTCTTATCTCTGATCCCAAATCATCGAATTTTTGCATTATGTAATCATCTCGGTCCGACCTCAAACAAACCAGTTCGACTAGTCAGCAGCCCCGCCCTCCTCAACCTTCTCCTAGCACCTTGACTCAGCCTTACAGACCCCCTCCTCAAGGCCCCTCATCTACAGCTGGTATCCATGAGCCTATCTAACCTCCTATAACAGTTCCCCCTGGCCTCAACCATCTCAGAGCTATCCCACTTGGCCATTACCCCTTTGGTTAGATACTGTTTCTCGCTCCCCCTCCTGGAGTCTTTTCAGTACCTGTCATGGCTACCTTATGTCTTCCTAACATGACCCTGGGGATCCTTTTCTAGTACATTGATCCCCCAACCACTATCCCACCTAGTCAGCCCAAACCTTATATTTATTTGACCTTGGTCCAACCGTTCACCATGACCCTTCCCTTTGCTTCTGTGCCTTAGCCACCTCAACAAGAACCTAATTCTGTTGCGAAAGCTTTGGGTGAGGGGGGAAAAGCCCGTAAGAAGGAAACTAAGGACAAGGCTGCCTAAATGACCCCTGCTCCTCAACCTCCAAAGCGTACCCCCCCATGTGCTTTGTGTGATGTTTTTGGTCATGCCACCCATCATTGTCTTGAATTGCCTCGTATCAAGCCCATGATCAGTGTCACGTTTCTTGAGTCTACCATCCCTGAAGCCTTGGTTTCTTCCTTGAGTGCAACCAAGAACCCAAAGACTATTCACACAAACCACCCCTATGATTTGTGTGATATCCATGGCCATTATACCCACCTCTGTCCCCACCTTAAGCATTACCACACCTCTTTAGAGGTAGTTCGGGAATACGAAACCGAACAGAACGAGTCCGCCACTCCAGTTCTTGCATAGTATGCTTCGGTCAAACCTGAGGATATACCTGCTCCCATTGACATTCCTCCTCCCGACGTTGAGATGACAGATCCTTCGGTCACCATCCTCTACCTGTCATCATTCATGAGATCCACGATGGAAGATCCCTCTGGGACTTCCCCTTCTGTTTCGCCTAACCTCCCTTTAGCGATCACCTTGGGCTTAACATCGGTGGATCCCTTATATGCTTGTTCTCCCGTCACCCCCCATGGCGATGCGCATGTGAATATTTCTTCTCACGATGATGATTCAGGTAGCTTTTCCGCATCATGTGGTTACAATTCCACCAGTCACCCCATCTTCTACAGTGATGACAACATCATGGAAGCCTTTTCCACCCTTGAATTCATCTTTCCCACCCATAAGTGGAATGGAACCATTTGTGTCTATAGTGACTTTCATAACCTGAGCACAAGCTGCCCCCAAACGAGCTCCCTCACACCATCCTCCTTTAGGTATGAGGGTGGTACAAATCTTACCCAGAGCACTCCCTCTAGTAGTGTTTGTTTGATTTCTACCTTGTGCTCGGGTTGCCAGCATTTTTCATCATCCTCTCATTTGTTGTCTTGTGGTACCTTTCATATGGACCCCCCATCCACAACGTACATTGGTTATGCTGATGGTGCAAGTCGCTACTCCCGGAATCTAGCCTCGGCAGCCTGGGCCATTTTTACCCTCTTGCATTTGCTTGTCCTCTCTAAAGGCATATGCATTGGTATTTCCACCAACAACCAGGCCGAATATGATGCATTGCGAGGTTTATTAGCCATGCCCTTTACCTTCATGTTCATTTAGATTCCTTACTTCTTGTCATGCAATTGAATGGTTTCTATCATGTGCATAACCCAATCCTTTTTAGAAGCTATTTACGAGTGAAGCTTTTGATGCGTGAATTTGAATTCATTACATTCAGTCATGTACCTAGAGAATAAAATAACTATGTGGATAGCATTGCAAATAATATTCTAGATTGGCATTTATCACACGCATTTAACACAAAAAAATAACAATAAACCATAAAATGATGCAAATCCATTATGTGTGTCATTCAAAATGTTTTAGAGTCCATCAACTCTGATACATATGACATGCCCATATCATGTTAAAAAAATCAAAACTGGGGGCACCACATGCCCCTCCACCTAATCACTATCTGGAGAATCCCAGGCCAGTGGCTCTGCTCCTACAGCTCGTAGATTGCGCATCCCCTGTCCGGCCATCGCCATGCGCCACATGACCCCTCGCCACTCTGTGGGTAGACAAATACACGACTCTATGTATTGGTCATCAATATCTTGCCAGCTGCGCTTTGAAACATCGGTCAGAAGCATCTCACATATACGATGGATGTCCTCCAGGAGGGAAATTGCATACTCATTTTGTGGACCCCTCGACCCACTGGGTGTTGCAGTCCCTGATACTGCAGGTCGTCCCATATACCTGGTCAGTTTGACCGGTGTTGTATCTGCATACCAAAAGTGAATAAATCAATACCTTATGCAATATTCTAAAACTTTAAAATGCACATAAAATATTAGAAACTTGTCACTTACCATTGAGCCCCCATGCTCGACCTGGCGGTAGTGGAAATTCCGGGTCCCCATGGTAACTCATCCCACTATAGGGATAGTCATCTATGTACAGTGGCATCTGATCCCAATGAGAAAAAAACTTGGGTCGGAACAGCTGTCCAACTGCCCCACCTCCCCCTCTACACATCTTAGGCTCTCTCGGGCCCCCATCCTGGATCTGTATGCGAGGCCGAAGTGTCGAGATATTCTCAAAGAAGAGTGAGCACAACACTGTGCCATATGCACATTCATGGTTCACCTACTGCTTTCATAGCGACAACTGTCATTTCAATGAAAACAACATCATTTGCGCCCACCCATAGTAGGTCCCACTCAACACACTCTCAATAAGCATCATCTGACCCCCAGTGATGTGGTGGAGCACCTAGTTGCCCAGGAATTGCAACATCGTTGTGGCCACAACACGAGTTTCTAGCCACTCTAGATCTACGATCGGTATTCGTGTCCCCTTCACATGGAGACCTAGTCGACAATGGCGCTTTATAAACTCCATAATGTTCTGCCCTTGCGGTAACACTAGCTACGTATTTCCTACCATCCCAAGTGGTGGGAGACCAGTTAGAAAATATATATCCTGGACGGTCAACTCGATCCGGTGCCCTTGCACTATAAATATCTCATGATCCAGATTCTAATAGCTGACAATCCAGGCCAACAGGGGCTCTCTAGCTCTCATCAAGGGGTTATCCACAAACTTCAGGACCCCAAACCTGGCCAATGCAGTGCGGACACCATGATCCTCTTGGATCTCAGACCATAATGTGTCCAGGTCTCTCTCTCTCTAGTTTATCCTCAACTCTGCCATATCTTTACAAAACCATCAATTTTGTCAGTGTATACAAAGGAAAGACTACATTACAACCATAAAAACCTAGCTCTCAACAAAAAACAACACCAAAATCCCTCTCTTTGACAGGTTGCACTTTCCAGGATTTTTCTGGAGCAGGTCGCAGTTTTCTACCCAAAACCTACTACCTAGGTCGCATATATTGCCCCAAAAAGTGCGACCCAACCATGAAGAAGAGAAAGGGTCTGTTCCCGAGCTCTGGGTGCTTAAACTAAAATTTCAATCCACCGAAATGAGAGAGTAGGGATAGGCCTCTTACCTAAAACTGACATATCTCGATTCCAACGGTCGGTTTGTTTGCTACGATCACCGCAAGATTTAGGGCCCTTTTCTCCTCTCTATATTCACCACAGCTACACTTGCAAATGAATCAAATTGGAGGTAAAATGTCTTATTAAAAGGGAAACCCCAGATTTTTCTTTCTCCAATTGCGACCAAACCGTAGCTCGGTTTGACAAACCATCAGCACCGTTGGAAAGCTCTCACCAAGCACTCAAATGAGTATCCCTTAGTTTTTTGTGATTTGATACTTCACCTGGACACATTTTTCCAAGAAGGGTCACGTCACCACTACTCAAAATCGAATTTCTTCACTTGTAACACTTGTACTTGGGGCACCACTTTTCCTTCATACTTTTTCATTCTTGTGTTGATTTTCTTCATGAGTAGCCATCTTGTACTGATGTTTTTATGGTCCCCACCGGGCCTATTCTATGTGGTAGCATCATCGAGTCGCCCTTGTTTAGAGCATCTGAGTTGAGTCATCATCGCATCCATGGAGTCTATCCTGAGTCCATTTATATCCTTCTATAGTCCTCCATCCTTCATTGCTTTGTCCCTCTCTCGAGTTGCACATTTTGGCCTTCAGTCATATTGTCCCCTATCCCCTTCGGTGTCGAATCAGTAGCTGCCAGGTCATCCATGCCCTTTATGCTCTAACAAGGGAAGTCGTAGGCCCGCTACTCACTACCCCCAATTCCACCATTATCCCTAGTGTCAGTCTAGAAGTCGCTCTACTATTTTCTCTAGTGCCTTAGTTGAGGATCCCTTACTGCCTCACCTATGGTAGACCTCCTTCTGTCGACATCAACTTATTCATTCCAGAATACAGGTCTAGAGGGCGGTCTACCTTGGTTCCAGCTTCCACTCTTGTTCGGTGCCTCAGATCAAGCAAAGGGACTTTCTATTGCCCTTTGACTTGATTGTTTCTCAGTTCCATCTCCTCATGGCATGATCGAGATCTATATACTTGATGGTTCAGTGATGCAGCAGATTGTACCGGTGATTCCCGAGTGTGTGTGAGATGTTTCACACCTCATGAGGGGGTGGCCCTTTAGGTAGCCCCCACATACCCGGATGCCTTATCTACTACAGCCTTGGATGCAACTCCATAGATTTGATGGTTACGGGCTCAGCCGCTTGTAGCGCCTCTTTAGTTTGCATGTATCATTCAGATTTTTAGATCCCTTTCCTGTTTTACACGGCCTCTTTGGTTGTACTTATATCTCATGTACTAAGATATTATTATATAAGTCCTGGCTGCTGTCCCAGGCACAATATGTATGTGGGATCCATTATCATGTTTTTATCTGGCCCATGTTTATGCTAGCATGTAATATATAGTTCAGTCCCTTATTTACTGGACGCATTATTCTTTGTAATTTTTTTTTATCTCGGCGGGCATAGGTATGCCTCCCCCGCCTCATGTAGAACAGGTACTCACTTATAAAAGAGACTTGTCGCACCTGTAAGTCTCGCCTCCTCAGGGTCTTGTCCTCTTGCGCTTTATTCTACCTTATATTTCTCTCTCTCTGACTCCCCCTTCGGTGTCTAGTGATTGAGTTCTTACAACATACTTTGGTCATAAGATTAGCTCCTAACGCTCGCACGCTGGGGGGCAATCTGTTACTCCAATTTTTGGTCATCTAAACTGTTACTATTAGATGGACCAAAGTACACTATGTAAGACCAATTTTACCCTAGTAAAATTGCTTTCACTATGAAAAATAACTTAGTAATCCATACTTTATTAAGTTGTTTATGGTCTAAACATGAAACCCCATGAGGAATAATCGAATAAACCCCTTTTTTTTTTCATTAAGGTATAATTAATTAAATAATAGTTTAATAAATATTCCTGGTCATATTTAACCCAAAACAGGAAAATTAATTAGATAAATCATTATTTATCTTATTATTTTCTAGGAATAATTATTTAAAACATTATTTAAATAATATTCCTTGTTAAATTTGACTAAATCATTTATAAATAATTGAATAGATAATTATTTATTTAATTGTTACTCAACCACATTATTAAAATAATAAATAAATCATTTATTTATTTATTATTTACAAATAAAAGGATTTGACTAAATTCAAATTCTTTTTCCCTCCAACAAAAATAATAAAATATTCCATAAAAGTTGGATCTAGATTTGGTTAATAATATTTTAATTATGCACCAATATCTAGACTAACTCAATATTTTGTTATAAATAGAAGGGTTTTTCCATTCATTCACTAGCTTTTGTTGCCTAAAGATCACTCTGGATCTATACTTTTGGTTTGACTTTGATCCTCCATCATTGTCATATTTTTCTACTTTTTTGTTTGTCAACTCCCCTTCAATTCCATTTTTGTCTTGGTTTTCTACACCATCAAAAGAGAGAGATCTTAGATCTGAAGTGCTGAGGACATACAAGAACCCATCCCATTGAGGGGGACTGGTAACATATTTCTATGTTCCCTTCCCAGGTGTCATAATACAAAAATTCTTTGAAAACATTCTTGTCTTGTTCATTGAATGCATGGTGCAAATCTTACTTATTATTTGCTGTTAAATATCTTTAACTGCATAGATCTGGATTCCTGTAGCATTTATCTTGGTCACTAACTGTAGATCCAAGGAAATTGATAGCCATATTTGATGTTAGGGCTGTTTGTTATGCACAACTAAAGTGAGTTTTTTCGTACACTTGCGATTATAATTCACACTAACAAGGAGGAACACCAACATCAAAGGCACCTTACAAGATGAGAACACCAGAGTTAGTGGAATCAAATTGCAGTTGAAGGAAATGCTTAATAAGGGATACATTAGGCCAAGTGAGTCACCTGGGGATGCACCAGTATTGTTTCTGAAGAAGAAGGATGGTACTTTCAGGTTGTGTATTGATTACATGTAGTTGAACAAGGTGAAGATTAAGAACAATTATACGTTGCGAAGGATTAATGATTGTTTGACTAGTTGAAGGGAGAAATAATTTTCTTGAAGATCGACTTGAGATCATGATACCATCAGGTACACATCAAAGAAGAGGATATCTACAAGACTACTTTTTGAACTAGGTATGGGCATTACGAGTTTGTTGTAGTTCCTTTTGGTTTCACTAATGCTCCAACTAATTTTATGTGCTTGATGAATAATATATTTCATTCTTACTTGGACAAGTTTTTTATTGTATTCATTGATGATTTATTGATATATTCTAAGAATGAGGAAGAGAATTTAGAACACTTTGCAGAAATATTGAGATTACTAAGAGAGAATAAGTTGTATGGAAATATTAGTATATGCAAACTTGTTAGTTCCCAAATCCACCTCGAGCTGAAATAAGGCAAAAGAAGGACAACACCAAACCACGCTCAGCCTTGTAGCTAGCCCTACGAGGACAGGAGAAGGCTCTCTCCGGGTCAATCTCAATGAAAATATTCAAAGGGGCTTGAGATGACGATGACAACAACTGATCTTAGGCTAGATAAACAAATAGGAGGATTTGATTTTGATTTTTAGGGGTTTTTTGTTGAAAAAAGGCAATTTCGGGCAGGGGATAGAGCCAATTTCTTGCGAGTTCAAGTTGGGGGGGGGAGATGGCGTGATTTGATGTATAAGATCGAATGAATGGATAGAAAATACTGCTGAGGAGCTGAAGAGGGCAAGAGAGTACAAGGATCCTCTTCAAACTGACGAAAACATATAAAACTAAACAAAAGTCTAAGGCAGAGCACCAGCAAATCAATGAATTCTACCTCGAATACTCATTTGTTTAATTCAGAAGCATAGAGAAGGATGGAATACATATAAAATTAATGAAACTTACAATAACATGAGAAGAAACATCATCAAAACTCAGAAGCCACAAGGATCCCAACAAGTGCTACAAAACTCTGGTCTTTCCTTTGCCAAAAACTGAAAATGGATGTACAATGAGGTGCCAAACTTTTCCCAAGTATCCAACCCTGAAAATGTCTCAGAAAATACAATATATAGACCATCCTAACCCCATCCCATGCCTCTAGGGGTCGAGCTCATCCTTCTAGGAGCTGTTTCAACCAATTCTAAACATGGAACTGAAATCTAGGCAGCCAAACAACTTGCCTCTATATGCTAGGAAACTGATCCATTCACTTAATTTTCACTTTTTAGTGAATGAATCCTCTAGAACAACTAAAAACATGCCAAATTTACATCATAGCCAAAAAATTACATCAAGATAGAACAATAATTACATCCAAAAGTGAAACTAGTCAAACTGGCCGAATTTCTGAGCTGAAAAGTGAAAATTGGGCAAAATTCCTCATCTTGTGTGGCAAATTCTCTATCGTCGTTGCCACACTTTGGTTCTAGATTGCTGGAGACCTTCCCAGAAGTAAATTGAGGTCATGATAGCTTTTTGGAAAGCCCTGGATGTCTGCCATCCAACCCAAGTGGAATTTTTCAATTTGGATGTCATTTTCCCCTCCAGAACTGCAATCTCCCAATATTGGTTCCTGCTGGTGCAAAAAGTGGCAGAAAGGCCATTTTTTGAGTGTTTTTGGCCCTTTAGGCAGCCCAGAATTTGATGAAATGCTTCAGCCATTCCTGAAAATACATAATATATCATGAAAAACACAAAAATGCAAAGTCTTCCTCCAGAAGATGTCCCAAACATATTTAGCCGCGTCGGGTGGCGCAGCCGTGTGAAACTTTGTTTTGCGACAAAATTTTCAATGATAAAATCTTCTCCAAATTCTTGAAATTGAGTGATCTCCCATTATGTCTCATGCTCAGCCAAGGAAGCTTCAGCCAATATTCAGAGCGGATCCAGCCTTTTCTGACGTTTTAGTGCTTTTCTCAACCTCGCCTTCACGATCTTCATTTTTGCTCTGCAAACGTGTGTGCGGGCCCAATAGTGATTCTTCATATGTATGAGCATGTCTTTGTCCCTATTGGCCTTTTCCAAGAGCTTCTCCAGATGAATTTTTACGTGCGTAAGGCAAGTCTCTCGCTCAAATGGTGTCATGTCACCCAGTCTCTTTCGGGCCAATTCTCAATCTTCACGAATTTGCCGCAACTCTATGAGTGTCTGTTGATCCTCCAGTTGTTTATTCTGTTGCTCCAAGTAATCTATCACCCACTGAGCTCTACACAATTTCTTAGTCAGCGTTCCGATCTCAGCTTTCTGCTCCTGGATTATCTCTTTCAGTTTTGAGCTTGGAGAGCTCGCATCAACGTCGATGAGTATAAAATGCCGATTAGTGTGGCCTCTACGAAGGGCCCACTCATCGTGCATAGGCCTCTGTCTCACATGTGAACTTTTTATTTTTGTCTTTGATGTCGAAAGCAGAGACCCCTTCCACGTCAAGTGGAGATAGTACTCGCGCTGCTGATGAAGATAACGAGACCCCTTCCACCCCTGGTGGAGATAGTACTCGTCGTGCTGCTGCAAATAAGGCTCTGTGGCCTCTATGATATTTCACACACACTGGAGCACTAATAGGCTCAGTCTCAGGAACCTCAAACTGATGCGAAGGCTCTGCCTCATCATGAACAATCTCAGGAGGAGGCTGAGGGGCTGCAAAGAAGTCACGAGAGATGAACTCCTCCATGTGATGCCCTGCAAACGAAGCTGATGTACCACTATGATTTTGATGAGCACGTAATGATAAATGCTGTTATGCTACTGCTCCGGAGTCTTCTTCTGCACAAGGGTAGTCATACGCTCTATGTTTCGGCACATGAAGTATGGAATATTCATCATTCGCACTCTCGTGAAATGCATCAAAAGTTTGATATGATATGCATAAAGGGGCGAGAATCTACCCTCACAGCTGAAATATCGGATGATGAGTTTCATCAATGGCGCATAAGACTCCTGCAGAAATCAGAATGGAAATACCCTGCTCAACTGCCTCAAATATCCAGGTCTGATGTAAGGCTCATAATATGCTCTATCCAGTTGTTGTCTCTTATTCCACTCCTCACCAATGTTCGGTATCCCAGTCGCCTCAGAAATAGTCTCTGGTGTCAAAGTGAAGTCCACTCCTGCAAGATTTACATGACCATTGTAAAATGTAGGACAAATGGCGAGCTATTCCTTGATGATCAGGATATTAGGGCAATGTCTCATCTACCAATATTGTGGTAGAAACAATCCATTGCAAGCGGACATGCCTGCAATTGAGCCAAAGAAGTGGGCTCCTCCCTGACGTTCCTGCCACTCTTATGAGACCTCCTTGGTACATTTAGCTCTATGGTTGAATCACTGCCCTGCTCATATCCCTGCTCATATGATGAATTTGTCTCTGACATGGTGTTGAAAATGTGTTTGTCAAGTGTATGCTTGGTTGGTTAGAAAATGAGCAATTAGTGTATTTGTTTCAATGCCAAATGTGTCACATATAATAAGGTGCTACAGTGGGAAAATGACTATCAAATGAGTTTTAAGTGTGAAGACAGCCACTGTTTGATTGTATGGGGATTAGGGATTTGGGAATTTATAAGCAATGGGAATGAGTGATAACAATGGGGGCAGTTTTAGGAACAAGGGTCCATGAAATGACATAATATAAATGTAGTCAAAGATATAAAGGTAGCCCTTGGATCTTGTGGAAACTTAGATTTTTATCAATGAAGGGAAGAGGTAACAAGTGATAGGGTTTGGGGATTCATTGACATGGGAACAAATGGTAAAAGGGATATGGGACAGTGGAAGTGGGGAAGGGACTGTGATATAATAATATGACAGTGATAGGAGTGACAAAAATGATAACGATAACAAGAGAACCAATGCCTATGGAATGAGAGTTTAAACACCAAATTTTCAAGTTTTTAACCACCTACTTTCAAACCCTTGGGAGAAGATTGCAATATGGGTATAGGGTTAAGTATTTCACCATTAAACACTTGAATTCCTTCTCTTCAATACGCAACAAACACACCCTAAAATCAATGAACCAGATTTGACAAACTTACTTGGAGAAAATCGCACTGGAACAAATCGAATTTTTGTGGAGCGGATATGAATTTCGGCCTTAGGGCTCTATCCGCCGCGCGCAGACCCAATGCGCCACGCCAGAAGAAAATAAGACAGCGAAATTTGGCTCTATGCACCGCGTCGCGCCTATGTGCCGCGGCCTATCCCAATGCGCCGCGCGCAACTTAGCACACAATCAGCCTTCCTTGAAACACGATTTTTCTCTTCCACTTTCAAAACACGACTTCTCTCTGCGATTTTTTTGAATGACACTTGTTGCAAAGGAATAAATAGCTTTGAGAAATATCTTGACAAGAGATGGTTTTAATTTTTTCTTCTCAAAACCCATTTTGTAATGTTTTTTTATTTTGGCACTTTTCATTTAATAAAACTCTGTCTTTTGTTTTCTTGTTTCCTCATGACTTTCTGAGCTTCGAATGATGAAATTGGTTAATTTTTGCAGGGATGTTGGCATTGAACTTTGGCAAAGGAGGACTAGAATTTGCAAGTGAAGAACTTCATGGTGGAAAGATACATCTTATTACAAAAATGAATTCGACAATTTCTTATTCAAAACAGAGTTTTGAACAAGAAATGTCCTCGAATATGTTTGATGATAAAATTTTGAACTAAGAACTTATTGGAAACCATCCTCATGGCCTGCGGGCATGATTTGACATTTCAGAAGACCGAACCCTAGACTCAGAAACTAAAATGACTCTTTTTGACCAAAATAGCATCTATGACTGCAAATGACTTGAAATGAACTTTGATGATTTTGGAGAAATTTTGACCAACCCAGTAGGTACAAACATGAGGGAAACGAGAAAAACAAGCCCTTCCGTCAGTCAATGGCATGCCCCTAACGGAATGCAGATGAATGAGCGGAATGAGACACCTAAACCATGAAATGCAATAAGAGAAATGATCTCTGACGGAGGGCTGTAAAGACCGACTCTAACATTGGCTCCAATGGGGATGGTAGCTCCTTGGAGGTGCCAAGAACGGCAGATCTTTGGGAGAGCAGACCAGTGCCTTCGTCCATTGGGTAATGGAATCAAAAAATTCAAACCCAAAACAACTCATACCAATCCAAAACATATACATACTGCAATATGTGCATAAACCAATACGAAAATCTGAACTGCTGCCTTGGGAAGCTTATTTATGCACAAACCTACCCTACTTTGCTAAAAAACCAATAGATCAAGTAACGCTGTAATGCCAGATCAACCAATCAAGTAACTGTGACAAGGATGCTGCTTGAGAGTGCTTCAACCAAGACACAGATGCAATTGCTGGTAGCCATACACGCACATAATGAGTCTGGTTATGTAAAAGACAATTTGATCTATCATTCAAACTGAAAAACATTTCCATGTACGTTGCAATAGGATCGCAAAAGCCAGACTCTGTTTGCTGCCCCAACTCCGCAATACATACTTCCAGCTGCACACTGTCAATGCAAACATCTGTAGGCAACTCTATTGTTTCTTGTTTTGAAGGAGGGAGAGTTTCCAAGAACTTTTTGGGATCTCGGAATTCATATGATTGGATCTGATCATTTAAATACTGAATCTCCTTCTCAAATTTTTCAACAACTAACTCACAGAAACCAGTTTTAGCTTCAGGAGGAAACTTCGGAGATCTCAAACATTGAAGCACGACAATGAAAAATACTTCATCAATTTCAAAATCCACTAACTGATCTCTAACTTCTTTTAAAGCTTCACAAAACGCAGGGTCTGCCACATACCCTACCATTGCATGAATGGATCAGTGAGCACTGGGATCTTTGGATTGAGTTGGAGTCGCCAGGTGAATGTTTCAGCCTTCATATGTCTGATCGTTGTCCACCATCAACAATCAGATCTGAACTTGATACATGTACTGGGGCAAGACAATCTACAAGTTGAGTGTCACATTCACAAGCTAGACCGGAGATTGACTGAAGCAGTGTTTATCTACTTCGCTGATGCATAGAAAAAGTGTTTCGAAGGCTACCTGTCGTGACTTCAGGCTCTGTCTATAACTTATGAAACAAATAACACCAACAAGCAAACCATTTTCTCCCCAGTATGGTCGCCACTATGTTAGTTCCCAAATCCACCTTAGGCTGAAATAAGGCAGAAGAAGGACAACACCAAACCACGCTCAGCCTCGTAGCTAGCCCTACGAGGACAGGAGAGGGCTCTCTCCGGGTCAATCTCAATGAAAATATTCAAAGGGGCTTGAGATGACTAAAAAAAAAACTGATCTTAGGCTAGATAAACAAATAGGAGAGTTTGAATTTGATTTTTAGGGGTTTTTTTTGTTGGAAAAAGGGAAAAACAATTTTGGGCTTGGGGATGAGGCCAAATTCTTGTAGAGTTCAAGTTGGGGCAGGGTAGGCAATGAATTTGATGTCTTGGATTCAATGAATGGATTGAAAAGACTGCTAAGGAGCTGAAGAGGGCAAGAGAGTGTAAGGATCCTCTTCAAACTGACGAGAAACATGTAAAATTAAACAAAATTCTAAGGCAGAGCACCAACAAATCAATGAATTCTACCTCAATTACTCATTTGTTTAATTTAGAAGCATAGAGAAGGGAAATGGCATACATATAACATTAATTAAACTTAAAATAACATGAGAAGAACATCATCAAAACTTAGAAGCCACAAGGATCCCAACAAGTGCTGCAAAACTCTGGTCTTTCCTTTGCCAAAAACTGAAAATGGATATACAATGGAGTGCCAAACTTTTCCCAAGAGTCCAACCCTGAAAATGTCTCAGAAAATACAATATATAGACCATCCTAACCCCTTCCCATGCCTCTAGGGGTCGAGCTCATCCTTCTAGGAGTTGTTTCAACCAATTCTAAACATGGAACTGAAATCTAGGCAGCCAAACAACTTGCCTCTATATGCTAGGAAACTGATCCATTCACTTAATTTTCACTTTTTAGTGAATGAATCCTCTAGAACAAGTAAAAACATGCCAAATTTACATCATGGCTATCAAATTACATCAAGATAGATAAATCATCACATGAAAAAGTAAAACTAGTCAAAACTGGGCGAATTTATGAGCTGAAAAGTGAAATTTGGGCAAAATTCCTCTATGCGCCGCGCCCAAATTCTCTATGCATCGCGCCACTTTGGACCTGTTTTTGGGGCACTTCCCGAAGTCCAAATTGATCTTATGATAGCTCGTTGGAAAGCCTTGGATGTATTCTATCCAACCCAAGTATAATTGTTCAATTTTGATGTGATTTTCCCCTCCAAAACTACAATCTCCCAAGACTGGTTCCTGTTGGTGCAAAAAGTGGCAGAAAGGCCATTTTTGGAGTGTTTTTGGCCCTTTAGACAGCCCAGAATTTGATGAAATGCTTCGGAAATTTTTGAACATACATAATATATCATGAAAAACCCAAAAATGCAAATTTTTCCTCCAGAAGATGTCCCAAACGTAAGCGCGCGTCGGGTGGCGCGACGCGTCGGGCGGAAAAACCTATTTTGCAACCAAAATTTTCAAAATGACAAAATCTTCTCCAAATTTGCTGAAATTTGGAGTGAAGGTCTCCCATCATGTCTCATGCTCAGCCAAGGAAGCTTCGGCCAAGATTCGGAGTGGATCCGGCCTTTTCCGACGTTTTAGTGCTCTTCTCAACCTCGCCTTCAAGATCTTCATTTTTGCTCTGCAAACATGTGTGCGGGCCCAACGTGATTCTTCATATGTCTGAGTATGTCTTTGTCCCTATTGGCCTTCGCCAAGAGCTTCTCCAGATGAATGTTGACATGCGTAAGGCAAATCTCTCGCTCAAATGGGGTCATGTCACCCGGTCTCTTTCGGGCCAATTCCCGGTCTTCACAGATTTGCCGCAACTCTATGAGTGTCCGCTGATCCTCCAGTTGTTTGTTCCGTTGCTCCAAGTAATCTATCACCCACTGAGCTCTCTGCAATTTCTCAGTCAGCGTGCCGATTTCAGCTTTCTACTCCTGGATTATCTCTTTCAGTTTTGAGCTGGGAGAGCTGGCATCAACATCGATGAGTATAAAATCAGTGTCTTGGCCTCCTGAAGGGCCCTCATCATGCATAGGCCTCTTGCCTCTGTCCTGAACCTGTACCTATGTTGATGTAGAAGGTGAGACCCCTTCCACGCCATGTGGAGATAGTACTTGCGCTGCTGATGAAGATAACGAGACCCCTTCCACCCTTGGTGGAGATAGTACTCGTTGTGCTACTGTAAATAAAGCTCTGGTACATCTCTGATAGGTAACACATGCTGGAACACTGATATGCTCAGTCTCAGGAACCTCAAACTGATGTGAAGGCTCACCTGCATCGTGAACAATCTTGGGAGGAGGCTGAGGGGCTGCAAAGGAGTCACGAGAGATGAACTCCTCCCATGTGATGCCCTGCAAACCAAGTTAATGCACTACAATGATTTTGATGAGCGCATAATGATAGATGTTGTTATGTTGCTGCTCCGGAGTCTTCTTCTGCACAAGGGTAGTCATCCGCTCTATATTCCGACACATGAATTATGGAATATTCATCAGTCGCACTCTCGTGAAATGCATCAAAAGTCTGATATGGTATGCATAAAGGCGTGAGAATCTACCCTCACAGCTGAAATATCGGATGATGAGTTTCATCAATGGCGCATAAGACTCCTGCAGAAATCGGAATGGAAAAACCCTGTTCAACTGCCTCAAATATCCCAGTCTGATGTAAGGCTCATAATATGCTCTATCCAGCTACTGTCTCTTATTCCACTCCTCTCCAATGTTCGGTATCCCAGTCGCCTCAGAAATAGTCTCTGGTGTCAAAGTGAAGTTCACTCCAGCAATATTTACATGACCATTATGCAAATGTAGGACAAATAGGTGAGCTAACTCATGATGATGCTAAGTTCGGGAAATCATCTCACAATACTGGAAACATGATTGACGCTCAAAAAAATCCATTGCAAGCGGACATGCCTGCAATTGGGTCAAAGAAGTGGGATCCTCCCTGACATGCCTGCCACTTTTATGAGATATCCTCGGCACATTAAGCTCGATAGATGAATCACTGTCTTGCTCATATCCCTGCTCATATGGTGAATCTGTCTCTGACATGGTGCTGAAATGTGTTTGTCAACTGTATGCTTGGTTGGTTAGAAAATGAGCAATTAGTGTATTTGTTTCAATGCCAAATGTGTCACATATAATAAGGTGCTACAGTGGGAAAATGACTATCAAATGAGTTTTAAGTGTGAAGACAGCCACTGTTTGATTGTATGGGGATTAGGGATTTGGGAATTTATAAGCAATGGGAATGAGTGATAACAATGGGGGCAGTTTTAGGAACAAGGGTCCATGAAATGACATAATATAAATGTAGTCAAAGATATAAAGGTAGCCCTTGGATCTTGTGGAAACTTAGATTTTTATCAATGAAGGGAAGAGGTAACAAGTGATAGGGTTTGGGGATTCATTGACATGGGAACAAATGGTAAAAGGGATATGGGACAGTGGAAGTGGGGAAGGGACTGTGATATAATAATATGACAGTGATAGGAGTGACAAAAATGATAACGATAACAAGAGAACCAATGCCTATGGAATGAGAGTTTAAACACCAAATTTTCAAGTTTTTAACCACCTACTTTCAAACCCTTGGGAGAAGATTGCAATATGGGTATAGGGTTAAGTATTTCACCATTAAACACTTGAATTCCTTCTCTTCAATACGCAACAAACACACCCTAAAATCAATGAACCAGATTTGACAAACTTACTTGGAGAAAATCGCACTGGAACAAATCGAATTTTTGTGGAGCGGATATGAATTTCGGCCTTAGGGCTCTATCCGCCGCGCGCAGACCCAATGCGCCACGCCAGAAGAAAATAAGACAGCGAAATTTGGCTCTATGCACCGCGTCGCGCCTATGTGCCGCGGCCTATCCCAATGCGCCGCGCGCAACTTAGCACACAATCAGCCTTCCTTGAAACACGATTTTTCTCTTCCACTTTCAAAACACGACTTCTCTCTGCGATTTTTTTGAATGACACTTGTTGCAAAGGAATAAATAGCTCTGAGAAATATCTTGACAAGAGATGGTTTTAATTTTTTCTTCTCATAACCCATTTTGTAATGTTTTTTGATTTTGGCACTTTTCATTTAATAAAACTTTGTCTTTGTTTTTTATTTTCATTGACTTTCTGGACTTGAAATGATGAAATTGGTTGATTTTTGTAGGGAAGTTGGCGTTGAACTTTGGAAAAGGAGGACCAGAATCTGCAAATGAAGAACTTCATGGTGGAAAGATACATCTTATTACAAAAAATGAATTCGACAATTTCTTATTCAAAACAGAGTTTTGAACAAGAAATGTCCTCGAATATGTTTGATGATAAAATTTTGAGCCGAGAACTTATTGGAAACCATCCTCATGGCCGACGGGCGTGATTTGACATTTCAGAAGACCGAACCCTAGACTCTGAAACTAAAATGACTCTTTTTGACCAAAATAGCATCTATGACTGCAAATGACTTGAAATGAACTTTGATGATTTTGGAGAAATTTTGACCAACCCAACAGGTACAAACATGAGGGAAATAGGAAAACCAAACCCTTCCGTCAGTCAATGGCATGCCCCTAACGAAATGCAGATGAATGAGCGGAATGAGACACCTAAACAATGAAATGCAATAAGAGGAATGATCTCTGACGGAGGGCAGTAAAGACCGAATCTAACACAACTTCTTTCAGAAAGAGGTATATTACTTGGGGCATGTGGTTTCCAAGGGCGGCATAACAGTGGATCCAAAAAAGATAAGAGCTATCATGGAATGGAAAAATCCTAGAAATGTGGATAATGTTATATCATTCACGAGGTTAGCAGGTTATTATAGGAGGTTCATTTGGAACTTCTCACAAATTTCTTATCCTATTACATCATTGCAGAGGAAAGGAAACAAATTTGAATAGAAAAAGGAATTTGCAACAATTTTTGAGTAGTTGAAATGATTGTTGGAAAATGATCCAGTTCTAAAGATTACAGATCCAAATGGTATGTAAAGATTCTTGCAAGAGAGGACTTGGTGGGGTTCTAATGCAGGAAGGACAGGTAGTATGCCATGAGTCAAGGAAACTAAATGAGCTCAAGAAAAACTAGGCGACACATGATCTTGAGTTGACAACGATTATTCATGCTTTGAAGACATGGAGGCACTATCTTATTGGCATGAGGTTCATCTTGATGAGTGACCACAATGGATTGATATACTTATTTGACCAACCTAATATCAATTCTAGGAAATCTAGGTGGTTGGATACGATCAACGAATTTGACTTTGAGATCAAATATATTAAACGTAAAGAGAAAAGGGTTGTAGATGCTCTTAGCAAAAGCGTACATGTAAATCACATTACAACTATGAGTTCTTATGGGACAAATTTATAGGATCGTATCTTGCAGGAAGGACAACAATATTATCGGTACATGGAGCTTAGGAAAAGGTTACAAAAACATGGTACAAGTGAATAGGATGTGGACTATCATCTCATAGTATAAGGTTTGGTTACATTTAGGGAAAATATATATGTGCCGGACAACAATGAACCCAAGAAGCTTATATTGCGGGAATTTCATGTTAAGTTGTATTCAGGTCATCCGGGATATGAAAAGACATTGACATTGGTGAAGAAGTTTTATTACTGGTCGAATATGAAGAAATAGGTGGCAGAGTTTGTTTCTAGATGTTTGGATTGTCAACAGGTAAAGGCAGAGTGTAAGCATCCAGGTGGTTTACTACAGCCAATTCTGATTCCAGAGTGGAAATGGGAGGTCATTTCTATGGAATTCATTACAGGTTTTCCGAGGACATCTAGAAAACATGATTCTATAATGGTTGTGGTTGACAAGTTGACTAAGGTATCCCACTCCATTCCAGTGAAGTCTACTCATTCAACTAGTGAGGTAGCACATGTATTCATAAGATAAATAGTTATATTGTATGGTATTCCTAGGAAGATTGTGTGAGATAAATATTCCAAGTTCACTTCTAGGTTCTAGAAATAGTTATTTGTAGGTTTGGGTATAGAGTTGGCCTTCAGTACAACTTATCATCTACAAACATATGGACAGACAAAGAGGGTCAACAATATTTTGGGGGACATGTTGAGAATTTATGTTTGCATCAAAAACATAAGTGGGAAGATTATATTCCACTAGTTGAGTTTTCTTACAATAATGGGTATCAAGAATATTTGAGGACAGGTCCATTTGAGGCACTTTATGGGTGGAGTTGTAATACTACTATTAGTTGGAGTGATCTAGTGAATAGGGTGTTGATTGGACCAGACATCTTCGCAGATATGGAGCAAGAAATGGAGGTTATTAAGAATAATTTTAAGGTATCACATGACATACAAACGAACTATGTAGATCAACACAAGGTATTTAAGGAGTTTCAGGTTGGAGGATAGGTGTACTTGTGCATCATGCCCAAGAAGATCTCCTTAAGTATTATATCATGTGCCAAGCTTCCACCTCGATATTGTGGGCATTTAAAGATTCTTGAGAGGATTGGACCAGTAGCCTACCAACTTGTAATGACTCTGACGGTGAAATTCCATGATGTTTTCCATGTGTCATTGCTTAAGAAGTATGTGAAATATGTTGATCATGTGATTGACTGGTCTGTATTTTAGGTGGAACCAGAAGGATAATTCCTGTCAGAACCTCATTGCATTTTGCAGTGGAATATGCTCATGCTCTAGAATCGAGCAACCGAGCAAGTTAAAGTGAAATGGAACAACTTTGGGCCCGATGAAGATACATGGGAGACTTCCAATATGATGCGGGTTATGTATCCTTCTCTATTCCCTGGTTGAGTGGATGTCTTTTGGTATATGTTTTGGCATTGTGGTTTGGTTATGTCTATGTATATGTCTATGCATGTAAATACTGCATCGAATTGTGTTATAAATATCCAATAAGCTATATGGTGTTAATGATATTTTCATTTTGTTTTCAATAGTATCATGTGATGTAAATGCTGCATCGAGCTATGTTATAAAGCTCCATGGAAAACATGTGTTTTGTTGGTTTATAAGTGTCGTTGAACACTAAGGACGACGTTACCCCAAGGGGGAGGGTTTTGTAACAAACTTGGTTAAAAATCCATGTAATAAAGTTAATAAAGGCAAAATAAGACAAAGGTCATGGGATATGTATTCCAAGCTGAATGTTGGGAAAAAACATAGTGATGGGGATCACTAGTTATTAATTGATGGCTATGGAAATTGGTAAAGGAATTAACAAAGCCTTTGGAAAGATATAGTGGCATTAATTGACATTTTCTTTGTGAAATAAAGGAAAATATGAGAAAAGGAAGGTGAAAGGTCACAAAATTGCATGTGAGGAAAATTGAAGGAAAAATGGAGGAAAATGAAGAAAATAGAGGCCTAAATGATAAAAACACTTCAAAGGATAAATTCATGGCTTTTGTTAGTTTTAGCTTGGATCTCTCTTCTATTCTCTCTCTCACACACTCTTTCACACGTACAGAAATATTGGAGCATTATTGGAGCACATTGGATTTGGATAAAGAAGGAAAAGGAAAGCAGGTGTAGAAAATATACAATGAGATTCAATCCGATCTTTTAATGTACTAAAACAAGATACTGAATCCTTCTAGAATTTGTGGAAACAAAATATGATTGCACAATCACATAACAAGTAAGAGAAAGAAATTATCAATCACACAACAAGATATATCTGGGGAAAGCAACTGCTCAAAACCCCTCTATCTATATATTTCATATGGTCAAGATCATGAAACGATAAAATGGTCTTTCTCCACTGAGAAACTCCTATACTCTGTTGACTGTCTCATTCTGATCTTGCTTGAATCTGGCTTTCGATCTAAAAAAATAGGTTAAGTATTTAACCTTTTGCTTGCCTTTGCCTGGCCTACCTTCCTTACAAATTCTTGGGATAATTGAGCCCCTATTAATTAGGAAAATCTCAAATAATTATTGTGCAATCCTTCAAGGCATTCTTGATAACCTCATGCATGACCTGTACAATTTTCTAATAGTACAACTGATAGATCTCTTCCCTTTAACCTCAGTCTCAATTAGGCCTTCCTTAGAACTGATATGCAACAAATATTTATAGCGAATTATTAGTTAACTGATTGATCACTACATGTGAATTAAATTAGATTTAATTCAATGGACCTCTCGCTAGCTCATCTCTCAATTAGAACTAGTTAAACTGATTTTAACTCAATTAATTGAGTTTACTAATTAAAACTCACAAATAACTGTAATGGGACCCCCTTAAATCATGGAAATTACTATACATGCCTCCTATTTGACCTCTAAGTCGAATATTCTAATATAACTAAGTCTTCCTGACTCAGTTAACTAATAAAAGTTGTCATGAGATGAAATTACAATTTATCTTCTAATTCAATTAAGGGAAAATTAAATTAGAAGCCTCATATGGTACCATTTTTGGTGCCATTTTTTTGGATTCCATTTATGGTTGCCCATTTCAATGTTTCTTGTTGCCAATTTAAATAGTAGGAAAACACAAGGAGACAACGGGATCAACAACTACATCTGGATTGCTTTGCAGGTAGCGAGTTGCATGTATGGTTTACTTGCTAGATTTTGCATGCATGGTGTATGCATGTGGTTATTTGGTTATGATATATCATTGACATGGAGGATTTACTATATTGACAATGGTTTTGCCTAACCTTTCCATTCCTAGATAGCCATGGTGTTATGGGTTTTCCCATTTATTTTTCTGATTGGTGCTCATGTTCCTTATGTATGTGGGTTGAGTTATTAGTTCCTAGAGCCTTGGTTGGATAATTTCTCTGGAAGCCCTAGAACAACTTGGGTTGAGTTACTATTCCTGGAATCCTAAGTTGGACAAACGATATTGATCCCTTGGTGGGTTTAGTTACTAGTCCTGGAGCCTTGGTTGGAAAAATGCTCTGGAGCCCTGCGAAAATTTTTGGTTGAGTTATTAGTCTTAGAGCCGGGTTGGAACAAATGCTCTCAAGCCCTGGACAACTTGGTTAGATACCAGTCTGTTTATGTTAGTGATGTTCGATCGTGGGTTGGAATCACTGGTTGGGGGTTGAGGTGGTTTTGCCTCTGGAAGCCTTGGTTTGGTTTTCTTTTGTTTATTTTATGAGATCCCACATTTGTGCGTGGAATATGGCGTGAGGGTGATTGGATGAAAGAGAGATTTGATTCATCTTAATTTATGGTTGGGTGCTACGTGGAAGTCCCTGACTTCGTTGTATTTTGCATATGTTAATAAGAACTCTTTTCCTCTTGTATTTTATGAGTAGATGTACTTGTTATTATGTGGTTTCGATGGCTATTTTATCATTGCTATTTTTCTGGTTATATGTTGGTTATAAGCATGGTACATGACAAATTTTAGTTCTGGCTCTCATCATGTTTGATTGGTAAATGAATGGTTATTGAATGCATTACCTAATAGATGTTGTTGCAGCTATTATGAGAGGGAAACAAAAATTCTTGATGATTTTCAAATAATATTGAGATCCTTGTGTTCAGATATGCATTTATAACCTATAGATTACATGTTTTCCATATGTTTGACGAAATTCCTGTCATGTTTAGGCTTGGTTAGGCCAATTTCTTAATCAATTTTTGTGTTAGAAGCTTTTTCTTTGTGTCATCTATTGTTATG
This sequence comes from Pinus albicaulis, assembly GCA_034641835.2. NCBI lineage: Eukaryota > Viridiplantae > Streptophyta > Pinopsida > Pinales > Pinaceae > Pinus > Pinus albicaulis. The sequence continues at coordinate 636,475,347 of CM076573.1, forward strand.
GAAAGTTCCATCAAGTTATGGGTAGTGGTCTAGAGATTGTCCTTGAAAAATTGGCTAAGGTCTCACGGTCGTGGGGAAAAAACTGGGAGAAAAAGGTTTCAGTTGCTACCTTGCAGGTTTATGCATGGACTGGAGGGTTATAATCGAATTTATGTAGTGTTGTGCCAGTGTTTGGGAGTCCAGGTTATTGAAAAAAATGTTTAACTCGGGGTTTGGGCACTTGGAAGGGTGTTTTAGCTCTTGGGGGCCTTGTAGCACCTGAGGGAAGTCAATAAGGTTTTGGTTTGTCTATTCCACTTCCTTAATTGCATCTAGGAGGTTGATTGATTCATATCATAGTAACTCCTCGTCACATATTTACCCTGGTGGACCGGTGAACTTGGGTAAGTGTGGTAGGAGGGTGGTTACACAATAATAAGGATCAAAAAAGGTTTAAAGTTCCTCCAAGGTAGAACAACTTCAAAATATTGTCAAGATAATACTACTCATCTAGGTACATACGGATTTTTCTATGGTTATTGTTTTTCATGTACTAATTTTGGACACAAGGCGAGAGATTGTAAAACCTATACCAAGAATTATTGTGCAAGAAATAAGAACTCTTATCAGTCTTCTAGAAATCAATATACGAGTTGTAAAACTAGAGGGCCTATTAGGTACAAAAAAAAGTTATGCTTCTCTACTTCATCATTCAAGTTAAATGTAGAGTTCCATCAATGTCACAATTTTGGAAATATAGCATGATATTGTAGAAGTAAAATGAAGTGGGAACCTAAATTTCAAAGACTATCTAAAAAATCAACCAAGGTTAGGAGAATAACACTAGTATAAGCCCCCTCTATCCTTGCTATAACATGCAAATAACATAAAAACAATCCTTGTATCAAGTCAATGAGGCAAAGGAAGAAGGAAATAAATCATCTGATGTTGGAAATATGAAGCAACATTGACACACTAAGTAAATGCTCTGGCCTCAACAATATTGTATCCTCTACAAGAATAACATTTCAACTACCTCCATTATATATGATTGTGAAATGCCTTTGCTCACTGTTACCAAAAATATCTCTAAGGGTGTTTTGGAATTTCCATTTTCACAACTATTTAAAAGGGTATCAAGATGCTGCAGATAATAGGTTGACTATGTTAACAATATCAACAGGGACATGAAAAGAGGAGGGTTTATACATATATTTCAAAATACCATATGATCAAGCCTATCAAAGTCCAAGTGGTGATATGGTAACGACTTCTCAATTTGTAACAACAATCAATAAAAACAATTGGATGCATAAGCATAGTTGTTCTCAACTTGAATTTGAAAAATATAAAAATAATGAAGCAATGGTCATTGTTGGAAATGGTTCCAATCAAGAGGAAACATAGAATTTATTGCCTAGCTACATCAAGAAAATAATGTATTTCTTAACAGGGATAATTTTGCACATTAAAGTATAATATGAAAAAATACATAAACTATCGAGGATATTCTCCACACAATGTTAAATGATTGGTCTCTACAATTTTGATTTAAAATCTGTTTCATTAGAACTTCTTCCTATACTTGGTAACACCAAGGGAAACACTGGAATGTTTGGTTTAGGATGATAACATTAGACATTGTCTTGATGACGACTCTTGATGAAGTCATAAATATGAGATAAAGAACCACAAGTAATTCACATATATTTTGAGTGTAATTAAGGAATGGTTGATTGAATTTGGTGCAAATGTGATACCCTATGTCTTGATGTTTTTATGAAATTAATTGTGCATCTCTGTGCTCCTTTTTAAATATTTAAGTCTAAAATATATGTGAAGAATTTAATTATCAATAATTTTTTACTGATAATGATTGATTGTAAATTTGTAATTAGGATGTTTAATTCTTATCAATAAAGAAATATGGAAAATTGTTTTATGAGTACATATGGTTGAAAGAGATGAGGCTACAAAATTATTGCTGAAAATTTATTACCCATCAATAAGTCCTAGACATCTAATCTATATGATTAGATTTATTGAGAAATTATCAAAATTGGTCAATTAATTGTCTCCTTAAAAGGCAGGGGGTTGTCTTTGGAAGTGAGAAACAAAACCTCATTAATGAGCTATCAACTACCTGCCACCTATTGGTGAGGTGGAGGTAGTTATTAACCAGGTGGAGGTTGTTACTAACCATTAAAAGAGTGGTAGATGGGTAATGGATAAAAATCCTTTTTGTCTACTTGATTTTGTCTCATTCTAAGAAGAGGAGAGACTAGAAAGAAGAAATGATAAAGAGACAAAAAGAAAAATTATAGACTTGTTATGCTCAGGGGGATACTAGCTGGTTGCACTGTCAAGGTTGAGAGGAGCCAAGTACTTCACTCCTAATTTTCCATAAATAATATCCAAGTCGGTACCTTGGAATTTATTTTTATGTGTGTAAATCTAATGTGGTTGGAAAAAATGTTTTTTTTTTTGTGTTCCTTTTGTTATAAATACTGAAAGGAAAATTGTACCATGAACACCTGGAATTTTATTTAGGTTATTCCTACATTTACAATAGACAGAAGAAAATAAGTACATTTGATCTTTTTATTTTATAAGTATTGTAGTTAGTTTAAATAACATATAAATGAGATATATTGAATAAATGTAACCAAAGACTACATGTACAAAGGAATTAAGATAGCCATTAAGTTCAAAGATACTAAGCATGTTCACATAAACAAACAACATATCTATATTTACTTGTACTTAAAAGTAACATGCATGCAAGAGCATATAAATGTGCACAAAATAAAATAGTATTGATAATATTTATATGTATATGTTATATACAAAAACCTTTATTAAATATACATGAAATATATTAACAGAATACCATATAATTCGTAGGAATGATATCCTTCGAAGTAATACTAATTTGGAATAAATAATAAACAAAGAGAAACATTATCGTTTCTCTACGCATAAAGGTATAGAATTAAAGAATAAACATAATTCATAAGTTGTTTTGAAGACTTATTATTCAAAAGATTATTGATAATTGGAGCTCAATTAAGGAAAATATGGTAATTATAACATTTATATTACTTCACATAACTATAGATTTGCAAACTTAGGGTCTATATATATATATATATATAGGAATAATGTTTTTATTGTAACAAGAAAGACACAAAGCCTTAGCCTTCCAATATTAAGAAGAAATTATAAATTCGAGAGAAACATGATCAAAGATTCAATTCTTAAACATTCCAAAGTCTACGAGCGTTAAAAACTTGATTTCGAAGCACAACATGCATGACCAGGAAGAACAAGAAACCAAGAGTTGGAAATCTCCGTCCTGGTCGAAAAGTTGAATGAGTTGAGATATAGCCACACCGAAATTGGAAACATTGAAGGAAAAATAAACTGTCTGGATATAGAATCATTACCCAGGAAACATAAACATAGTAACAATAAATAATAACCTGAAATAAGATATAAATTAAGAATGGAGATTTGACAGTAAGAGAATAAATAAAAATATTGCATAGTCATTACCTTGAAACAATATCTATATTCATTTTTTTATTCACCCACAAAACGGAATAATTTAATTAATTATCGGTATGAAGAAAAAGAAAATATATTTTGAAAATTAAAGAGTATAGTTATATGCTTTATTAAAAACTATACCCTCAGAATTTTTAATGAAATAAATACTGTAAATTTTATAAATACATAGTTACTATTAATTAATAGTGAAGAAATGAACCCCCACACACACATATGTAATACTCTCCTCCCGCATCTACCTAAGTAATCGACCAACCAGGGTATTCATGTGATGAGAGGCTACTATAATCAGATTCAACCTCTTAGGTGACCTTAAGGAAGTGCAATCGACATAAACACACCATACATAGCTTCCACATCAACAACAAAAATCCCAGGAACCATCCCAACCACTCAGGTAACTAGCCCCTGGGTCCCACTGAGTTTTTAACCCACTTATCCCCCGAACGCTCCCATAATATAAGTATGGGTGTGTCTGGAAGGTTTTGGACGATCCTATGACATAGGCATGCATGTGTCCAGGGACTCAATTTCCTATACTTGTGCTTGCGTTTGTGGGATTTAAGGAATTTTTTCAGGCCCAAATCCCAGGACACTGCCTAGAACTCAATGACAAGTTTAGAAATGAAATAAAACATTGAAACAATGATATATTTGTAAAAACGATGACAAGGCCTAGACTGGACCCCTACTAGCCATGCCAAGAATTTAGTCAAACATATCACAAATATGTAATCTATAGGTGTAAATAACAGATATGAGCATAGAGGTCTCATACTTATCTGAGAATCGATAAGAAACATTGTTCCCTTACATCATTAGTCACAATATCATCTATTAGGTCATAGATACATTGTTTATTCATTTACAAATAGAAACATGAGGAGAGCCATACACCATCACTGTCATAATACATGCTTATAACCAACATAATAACAACATAAATCTAAAGGATACATCAGCCATAAAATCCACATATAAACTAGTACATTTACACATAAAATGTCAAGGAGAGAACCTCTTATTTATGAATACAAAAACCAACCCGGGATGGTACTTCTAAGTTCCACCCGAGCATAGATTGGCTAAGCCAAATATCTCTTCAGATAATCACTCCTATGCCATATTCCAATCACGAATGTGGGACTCAAACCGAAAGAACCAATTAGGGCACCCCGAGCCTAAACCACCTCACCCTCGTTAATAGAAATCAATCTTTACCATAATCCACACTAGATCACTAGGAAAAAACTATAAATATGGCATACTAAGATTTACCATGATCTCCACCCAATCACTAGGACAAAACAAGCATGGATTCCACCAGATTTATCCACCTACACCATGAGGAATTTTCTTGTCTCCTATTCTCTCAGGCTTTACCACAATCCATAGTCTGATCTAGGGATTACTAGGCCCTAAACCGAGACATACTCTCTAGGATTTACCATATATCCCAACTTGAGATTCCTATGTTTGATGGAGAGAAAACGACCTCTAGGATCATTAGGGGAATTTTGAGGTCTAAAATGGGCCTCCTAAGGAAAATGTACAATCAAAATTCACTTTATGAGAACCAATCACATTTTAGGGGATGACATCATCCCTAATGGCTGAGGTGGCATTGCTTGAGTTAAAGGTACTTACTTGTCACATTTTCAATGGTGGATAAAAGCTCATAGTTAATCATGGTAGTGCACTAAGTACTTTTAAAGTCAAAGTAAAGTACTCATAATAAGTGTCATTTCACACTTTTTGAATAAAAATATATTATTTTCATTTCATATTTCTTGAAAGAAACAATGCCTATCCCTATGCATTTATTATATTATATTATATTATTTTTATATAGTATATTAATTACATGTTATTATACAATTTAAATAATATATATTTTAATTAATAACATATAGTCTAATTAAGAATTTAGAAATTTATATTTATATTTTATTTTAAGTTATTTAAATACAAAGAACAAATGCATTAGTTGTTCAATGATAATGACTTTTTCTTGAAAAGATCATTCTTATTTATAGTCACATCAATACAATTTTTTATTAATTTTATTTTGGTACAACTTTTGAATTGAATTTAACTATGGTTACATGGATTGTGGTGCAAAAAGTGAATTACAGATTCATAAATATTATTTTGTTGGTTTAGCTAACATTTTATTATTTCCTTAGGAGGCCCATTTTAGACCTCAAAATTCCCCTAATTAGTACCATATATCCTGTTATTCACCGGTTGAGGATTCTTAGGTCCACCAAGGCAATGCACTATCTGGATTTACCGCAACCTACAATTTGGTTCAAGGTTTACTAGGTCATGTGTTATATCATTTCGGAGATCCACCTCACTCAACTTTGAATTCATCTGGAAATCCATCTCAACCAAAACATGAGAACTCCATCCCACATGGCTATTCGGAAATGGCAAGGCTAGGCTAAAAACACTGTTACACCTTGCAAAACCCATGCCATGATAGAAAAGAACCACATGCAACACCATGCATGCCAAATATAGCAAGGAAATCACACATGCAAATCGATTCCTGCAAAGAATCATGTTATAGTTGCTTGATCCTGCTTTTCCTTGCTTGATCCTTCCTTCCTTTTTCCTTATTTTCCTTTCTGGATCCAATGTCAAAGTGTTGCAAGAAAACTCTAAGTGTCCAAGAGTGAGAGAGAGAGAGAGAATAATGAAAGAGCTCCAAAACTGAACTGACAAAAGGTACCAACTAATCCTCATAAGCCTTTTTATTAATGAGGCCCCTATTTTCTTCATTTTCCATTATTTTCTTTCATTTTCCTCCTCACATGCAACCTGTGACCTTTCACCTCCCTTTTCTCCTAATTTCCATTATTTTCATAAATAAATATTTCAAAAATGTCGTTTTTTCCTTTCCAAAGCTTTTGCCTTTACCTTTTCCAATTTCCTTAGCCATAATAAACCAAATGAACACCTACTAGGATGTTTTTCCCAACATTCAGCTTAGAATAAGTGTCCCATCAACCATGGTTATTAAATTTACCTTTATTTGACTTTTATTATATGAAATTTTCACCAGGGTTGTTACAGAACCCTCCCCCTTGGGGAACACCATCCTTAGTGTTCAACCACACATATACCTCAAAAAAACCACTGAAAAGAAAACATACTGCCCGTGGAGTTTTATAACGTAGCTCGATGCAGTATTTACAATGATCACCTTGCTGAAAAACAAACCAACATGACAACATAACAACATGACAACTATAATGACATGACCCTCATACCACTTATTGGAGTTTTATAACATATCTCATCGTGGTATTTACATCCATATACATATGTAAATATATAAAAACATCATGCCAAAACATATACCAAACACCATACCAAAAATGCATTTCCTCAACTGGAAAACAAGGAAGGATACATAGCCCGCATCTAATCTGCCATCTCCCATGCAGCTTTATTAGGCCCAAAGTGATTAAATTTCACTTTAACCCACTCTATTGATCAGTTACAGAGCATGAGCACCTTTTTCTGCAATATAAATTAAGGCTCCAACTGGAATTATCCATCTAGCTCCACCTACAATAAAGACCAATCAATCACATGATCAACATCTTTAACATACTTCTTAAGCAATGATATATGAAAAAAATCATGGAATTTCACTGTGGAAGGTTGTGAAAGTCGATAGTCCACTGGTCCGATCCTCTCGATGATCCTGAAAGGTCCACAAAATTGGGGTGCCAACTTGGCATATGTTCCAATCCACAAGGATATCTTCTTTGACTTGATACACAAGTACACGTGTTCCCCAACCTGAAACTCCTTATAAAACATGTTCCCGTTTGCATAAATCTTCTTCCTATCCCGCATTGTTTTCAAATTATTCTTGATTACCTAAATTTCCTGTTCCATCTCTGCCAACATGTCTGGTCCAACCAATACCCTGTTAATCGAAGCACTGCAAGTGATGGGAGTATTGCAACTCCACCCATAAAATTCCTCAAATGGACTCATTCTTAATGATTCCTAATACTCGTTGTTGTAGGAGAACTCTACCACTGGAGGATACTCCTCCCACTTCCACTACTAATGCATCACATATAGTCTCAACATATCCTCCAATGTCCCATTGAACCTCTCAGTTTGTCCATCTATCTGCGGGTGATAAGTTGTGCTAAAGCCCAACTCGGTGCACAAACTTGCAAACAAATCCTTCCACAATTTGGAAGTGAACTTTGCATCCCTATCAGACACAATATTCTTTCGAACACTATGTAATCTGACCACATCTCTGATGAACACCTGTGCCACATCGTTATATGGATATGTGGTTTTCACTGGAATGAAGTGTGCAACCTTTGTCAACCTTTCCACAACAACCATGATGGAATGATGTTGTCTACTTGTCCTAGGAAAAATTGTGATGAAATCCATGGAAATGACCTCCCATTTTCACTATGGAATCACAATCGGCTGTAGCAGTCCACTTGGATGCGTATATTCTGTCTAACCATCCAAAAATACAAACACCTAGCTACAAACTCTGCCACATCCTTCTTTAGATTCGACCAATAATAGAACCTCTTCATTGCACTCAATGTCTTCTGATAGCATGGGTGACCGGAATACGGTTTCACATGAAACTCCCTCAAGATCACCTTCTTGAGCTCACTGTTGTCTGACACATATATCCTATCTCTAAATCTGACCAATCCATCTTCCGTGAGACAGTAGTCCATATCCTCTACACTTGAACCTATACCTGTACCACTACCTGTACCTGTACCTGTACCTATACTATGTTGCAACTTGTGCACAATCTCCATATACTTTTCATCCTGTCGACCTGCCTACAAGATCCTATCCTGTAAATCTGTCCCATAGAACTGTAGGAAACACATCTTGAAACTACTGTAGAACTGGGTATCTTGTCAAAACATATGCATCCTCAACTTCCTTATCCTTTTCACTAGAAATATGTACTGCGAACAACACACACCCTTTCCTACGAATACACTTGGTTTGCATAATTGTCACCATACTAACTGATGTGGTTTTCTTCTTTCCCTGTAAGAATATTGGTTCCCCGTTTCCATCCAAGCACTCAATGGATTTGTTATATCAATCCACCTTGGCCCTGCAAAGGTATATCCAATCCATACCCAATAGCATACTGTATGACCCCAATGGAAATACGTTCAAGTGCGCTATTGTAGGCATACCATTTAACTCAAATGCACAAGCTCTTATCCATTGGCGAACCCTTTTCTTTGTACCTGTAGCCAACTGAACTAACCAATATTCTGCATGCATTTCCTTATTCTAACCACACGTATCCACCAATTCAGGACTAACATAGCTATATTTATATGCAGGGTCAATAAAAATAGAAATAACTTGATAAAAAAGCCTACCGTCCATCTCAATGATATATGCTTGGCGATTTGCCTGCCTGTTGTCCATGACTACCTAAATATGAGGAATGCTCTACCAAACAACCCCAACAGTTTGCGCCTCTTGTGAACTATATATATGAGGCCTAACACCCTAATTCCATTGAAAATCTCTCTTGAGGTGTTCCTTACCGCATGTCCAACACTCCAACCATCCAGTACCATCACCTCTATGTTGCTACTGTGATCCATGTCCTTGTCTAGCTACATTAAAATTATTTTGCAGTGCCACATTTTCTTTCTCTTATGCATTCCGAGGACTTTCTCTCTTAGGCTTCCATTTACCTTTACCTTTTTCCTTCCCTTTCCATCCCTGATGAGATTCATTCTTACACTTTGAATGTTCATAACAATTCTTCAACTTCCCAATGACTTCCTCAAGTGACTGATCTGAAAGGAGTGTATTAGTTCTAATTTGCTAAGTGTCCTTTCAGTTAAATAAACATGTACAAATTGTCTCCATAAGTTTGCTTAAGGAATGAGAGTTTTAACCATGAAAATTAGATGAATTAGTGAACTGTAAGCATGTAAATAAACCTTAAAAACACTGCACAACAGTGCATAACAGAAAAAGACATTCACACATAAGTTTTACATAGTAGGCATGATGAAGCAGTTCACCCCTCCTAGGCTACATCTACTGGTCCAGCTCCCAATGGCATGTCACTCTTTGTCATTATGCTCAAAATTGTAAATTACATATGTTTTCAGGCCTCTAATGGTTGTTTTCTTTGCACCAATGGCTCCATAATGCTCAAATTAGTCTAGGTAGACTCTTGTTTCACCAAAATTTGTCGAAAATTAACCTCCCAATGCATTTTCCCATATGACAGCTAGAAAAGCTCCACTAAATGTGGAGAAAAAGCAGTTAGCTGCAGCTAAATTTAATAAATCTCATAAAAATAGGGGCACGCTCCAAATAAAGTCGGACGGTTAAGTAAAACATTAAGTGTTAGTGGCGGGGTGGTCACATACCAACCCCGTCGTAACCTCTGCACTAATGGTTTAAACTTTTGCCGAACAATTAGAACCGGAAGTGACGAGGTTCTGCTCCTTTAACTGTCGCATTAACTCTTTATCCCTGCATGTGAACAACCATTGTATACACTTGCTGGAGGTTACTCTTATCACAACCGTTAACTGAAACTGTTCTGAAACCCGTCATGTGACTGGAGTTGTTGGAAAGTTAATGTTTTATGCTGCGGTTAGAGTGGAGGCTAGGGTTCTGGGTGCCAGGTTACATGACAGGGGGGGTTTTCCCTTTGGGGCTGGCCTTCCAACCCCTCAACGCATAAAAATTTAACGTTCAAATAATAGTGGCGCCCTATAGGGGTAAGAAACACCCCGCAGGCGGATTGGTCAAGCCCTTCGTGCCCATGCCCAAGGTTTCAAGTTAGATTCCTGTAGCCTCAAATTTTTTTTAATAGACCATCCTGAGGACAAATGGCGACCTGCGAGCTTTCCACATGTCGCTCAACCATTGGCCCACCAAGAATCTCATCAATGGGCCAAATTCCTCCGTACCATCAACATCCAACGGCCCATATTGAGCCACATGGCACGATTATGTTGGCTGAATAAAAATGGAATATTCCAAGTATATACCTATTGACTGTACCTGCATGTTGACTGGGCATCCATTCACCAAAATTTTATTGTTTGGGAAAATTAACAGAACACGATATCTTCCTCATACGACTACGATTTTTCGAACCGTTCATAGTGCCATAATTACAATGACGAGACCTATCCGGTTGCTCAGGTTCGGACCTGTTTCGAGCACTTTCATTTTTGAGCATAATGCATGATCTCCTGATCAGTGACCGAGGCTCATAATAGTCAATATGATCTCTAAATTCTAATGAAAAACCACTGACAGATAACAAAGTTTAGCCTTATCATCTTCAATATACGATACACACCTCAATAACTATAGGAATTTAGTCATGCACCCTTCATCTGTCATTGACCCCATCTTTAGCTCATAGAATTCTTTGGCCTTACTATCGCGGTACCTTTCTGATAATTACTTCTTCCTGAAAAGACTCTTGATCTCATGCCAACTCAATTCCTATGTCGTGATGTTACTCACCCTCTTCACATCTACCCACCAAATGTCTGATATAACTTTCAAATTGAAGATATCAATTATGGCCTTCATGTTTTCTGTGTACTCATGCAACTCAAAGAATTTTTTCATCCCAAGTATCCAAGCTTTTGTGTCTTCTAGTTTCTTCAAGTGTATATCAAAATTAGGTGGCTTTGCTTTCTTTAATTCATCCAAAAAGTATCCCCTGTCACTGCTCCTGTAAGGATGATAACGATGGCGATCATGATGTCTATCTGAACTAGAACTAGAATAGTACATGTACTCATCACCCCTCCTATCTAGATTTTCCAACAACCTGCCATCTCTCACTGTGTCAACTTTATCTGACCTGTTTCTACTAGGAGACCTACTGCCATATAACCTATTATTTATGTCCTCCTATCCATGGATGACCCAAAGTGTCCCTTGTCGCTGCAATTCTGACAAGCTATGAAGAAGTATTGCATTAACCTCCACTTGTTTCTCTTGTTCCTGTATGATCCTGTCATTATCTACCTTACATATCCTTTTTTATTCCTTTAGGCTTCTTAATGAGTCTGCCAAATTAGAAGAGTGTCCACCATGCTGCTGATTTGATTCATAGGGAGAGTCTTTGTACTCTACCATCTTGCTACTAATTTTGATCTTTTTCCTGCAAGGCATAATATGTTAGCTAAACCAAATCATAATAAACCAAAGGACCTTAGTATACTTTAGGGAGGATACCTCATCTGTGAGATCATCCAAATCAATGTAATACATGTACCAACATAATCATAAAACCATATAGACATGTAATAACTAAGTGTACCAATACATAACATCATTTTAGTTAAAGTCTAGTCATAATTGCATCACCATATCACTACACATACTGTGACCTCATGCATGAAAACATCAACCATACAAATGTAAACTGTTAACATGTAAGCATTGACAAAAAAAAAAATTCATAACCAATCATACACCCATGACAACACATTTCACAACAACAACATCCTCTTTCACGTGGAGACATCACTACAACCATGCCCGACACCATGCATGCGAAATAAGAATATAGACCACAAGGATGAAAACACATGTGCAACCAATATGAATTCATGACCAACACACACCGCCCATCTAGTCCAAGGGATGAACCATGATCTGATACAAATCTTTAACACTTTCCTCTCACATCTACCCAAATAACCGACCAACTGGGGAAAGCATGTGATGAGAGACTACTGTGATCAGAATCAACCTCCTAGGTGACCTTAAGGAAGTGGAATCGATAGAAACACACCATAAAAACTTCCACATTAGCAACAAGAATCCCAGGAACCAACCAAACCACTCAGGTAACTAGCCCTTGGGTCCCACTAAGATGTTAACCCACTTAACCCCCAGATGCTCCCACAATATAGGCATGTGTGCGTTTGGGAGGCTCTGGATGCTCCCATGACATAGGTATGCATGCGTCCAGGGACTCAATTTCCCAGACCTATGCCTACATTCGTGAAATTTAAGGCATTTTTTTAGGCCCAGATCCTAGGCCACTTCTCAGAACGCAATGAAAAGTTTAGAAATGAAATAAAACAACGAAACAAAGATGTATTTGCAAAAACCTTGACAAGGCCTAGACTATACCCCTACTAGCCATGAAAGGAATTTCGTCAAACATATGAAAAATATGTAATCTACAAGTGTAAACAACATATATGAACATAGGCGTCTCATACTTATCTGAGAATCTCTAGGAAGCATTGTTCTGTTACATCATTAGCTGCAATATCATCTATTAGATCATATATACATTTTCTACTCATTTACAAATCAAAACATGAGGAGAGCCATACACCATCAATGTCATAATACATGCTTATAACCGACATAATAATAATAGAAATCTCAAGGATACACCAGCCATATAATCTACATATAAACCAGTACATTTACATATGAAATGTCAAGGAGAGAACCTATTATTGATGAATGTAAAAACCAACCTGGGATGGGACTTCCATGTTCCACTCGACCATAGATTGGTTGAGCCAAATATCTCTTCAACCAATCACCCCCGTGCCATATTCCAAGCATGAATGTGGGAATCAAACTGAAAGAACCAACTAGGGAATCTTGAGGCTAAATCGCCTCACCCTCATCAATAGAAATCAAGATTTACCATAATCCACACCGTATCACTAGGCCAAAACAATAAACATGTCATAACAGGATTTACCATGATCTCCACCTGATCACTAGGCAAAATCAGGCATGGATGCCACCGGATTTATCCACCTACACTGTGAGGAATTTTACTGTCATCTAGTCTCTTACGATTTACTTCAATCCATAGTCTGATCCAAGGATTACTAGGAAACACAGTATCTGGATATACCACAACCTACAGTCAGGTTTAGGGGTTAATAGGCCATGTGCTATATAATTTTGAAGATCCACCTCACTCAGCTTCAAATCCATCTGGAATTCCAACTCAACCAAAGCATGAGAACTCCATCACACCATGGCTATCTAGAAATGTCAAGGCTAGGCTTAAAACACTGTCACACCTGGAAAAACCCATGCCATGATAGAAAAGAACCACATGCAACACTATGCATGCCAAATATAGCAAGGAAATCACACATGCAAATCGATACCTACAAAGAATCATGTTGTAGCTACTTAATCCTGCTCTTCCTTGCTTGCTCCTTCCTTCCTCTTGCCTTCTTTGTCTTTCTTGATCTAATTCCAAAGTGCTCCAAGAAAAATCTAAGTGTCCAAGAGAGAGAGAGAGAGAGAACAACGAGAGAGCTCCAAAACTTATCTGACAAAAGGTACGAACTGATCCTCAGAATCCTTTTTATTGATGAGGCCTCTATTTTCTTTATTTTCCATTATTTTTCTTCATTTTCCTCCTCACATGCAACCTGTGACCTTTCACCTCCATTTTCTCCTAATTTCCATTATTTTCATAAATAAATGTGCCAAAAATGCTATTTTCCCTTTGTCTTTGCCAATTTCCTTAGCCGTAATAAGACAAATGCACACCCACTAGGATGTTTTGTCCAACATTCAGCTTGGAATAAGTGTCCCATCAACTGTGGTTATTATTTTTTCCTTTATTAACTTTTATTACATGGAATTTCCACCTGAGCTATTACAATATATATGAACAAAGAGGGAATGGTATGAACAAAGAGTGAATGGTTTATCTATGTTCACGGTGGAGAGGAGAAAACATATTAAGAAGAGAAACAAAATATGGAAATAACGCATTTGTATATAGAAAAATAGAAATTTGGCTATGTCATGAAGTTTTATATATATATATATATATATATATAAAACTTCATATATATGTTTAGTTCCTCGTCTTTATATATCAAAACCGAAAAAAATAATAATTAACCTAACATGGTATTTAATAAAATATATAACCACACCATTAGAAAATAGAATTTCTAATGAAATACACTTTTAATGTGAAAGTATTGAACTACCCATTAACCCTAGGCAAGATTTTACAACAAATTACAAACTCAGTATGTATTTATGCATACACAGAGTTGAGATTTTGTCACTGTGGTTGGAACTAAAACATGTAAGAGGCAATAATTATGGATGTTGATGAACAAAACCTAAGCATGAGTATGTCGAAAACATTCAATGGCAAAATACTTGCATAGAAATTTTTTTATCACTAAGACGTATTCCATCAAGAAATATGTATATACATTTATTGTAGCACAGAAGAATTTCAGAGAAAAACAATAGTCAATCTAAGAGTAAAAGCACTTACAGGAACTTAAAAATCTATGAGAAAAAAAACCATTGAATACAATAAAGGATTCTATAGCCAGTTTTATAATCGTTCAGAAAAGTCGTGTAACAAAAAGGGTTTTTAGTATTACTTGTGTAGAATGGCTTAAACTTTTCAATATTTCTTCGTCGACTGACGTGAGACCAATAACTTGTTAACAATAAATGCCAAGCAAATTCCTTCAATGCCATGAGGGTTTATCAAAGAAATTCCCCTATACAAATCCTAAACACTAGAAATGAACTTGTCTGTGAATTGCTGTAACAAATGAGCCGAATAATTTGATGAAATATGTGAATAAAATAAATAACTATGAATAACTCTAATAAAAGGTAAAGATTTACAGGAATGAAATCTAAACGTCCGAGAGAAGTGTGCCATGGAAATGAATAAATCAAAGTGTACAAAAAAATACCCTAGGGAAATAGTTAATAGAGGTATTCACGCACCAGAGAATGTAAAATCAGTGGAGAAACTCTGAAAAAGAACTAAGTTACAGAACTGCATAACCCTAATGGCACCAAAAAAAATAGAAATTGAACAACGAAAGGAATGGACGAGTTAGTATTCATTGTTTAACATTTAAACTCTAAACACGTTATCACCGTTGATCAAATACGAATACATAACATATGTTGATCTTGTAGGTTGGTAGGACCTTCGTGGCGTTGTAAAAAGACAAGCACATGTACGCATAGAAGGCCCTAAAGAGTGAACACATATAATACATTACTCACCATAGATCAATTCAATGTCAGGCCAGTGAGATTAATTATATCACATGGGAAGTGCATACATTATTTTTTTTTAGTGAATTAAGATCCGAAAGACATTTATTTAAATTATGGATCACAAAAGTCTTAGATCTAACAATATACTTTGTTAGATAATTTAAACACTTTTGACCAATATATGAGTTGTGAAACTAATAGGTTAATTTTTAAAGGGATATGCTAAGATAGAAAGAAAATGAATGCTTTGACAAGGGACATTAAAATTATCTTTTGAAATGACAAAATTAATAAACATTAGGAAGATTTCTAGTATTGACAAGGAATAGAAAAGTATATTAATTAGGGAAACAAGTGAACACAAGACAAATATTTGTATGACGTCTTTATAGACATTAATTCCTTCTCAAATTTTTATTTATTTATTGTAGATGAGGTATATTATAGAAAATATACTCTTTATATCAATTCACATTGATGTAGCTTGATATAGCCTCGGGAAACCCTATGAGCAATATTTTCCTTGGTATAAGCCTGTGGTGAAAACAACTAGACTTGCAATTAAAGTAATTATAATGTTGGAAGGAGCAAAACCATGCTTCTAGATGTGATAAGGAAATTGGTAGACCAAGATAAAAGTGAATATTATGCATGCTTTGTGACAGAAAAAGCTAAGGACCTTGCTGATAATATTCATATAGATGAAGACAAACATGAAAAAAGAAAATAATTACATAAACTATTGAAATGAACCATTGTTGAGATGTCTATCAATACAAATATTATAGACAAATGTTATGGCCTCCAAAATAGAGAGGGAGAAAAAGGAGAGAATATGACAGAGGGGGTAGCACGATGAGAGGGGGAGCACCCCATTTTCCATTGATGTCAAAGGGAGAGAGAATACTGAAAAGGGGAGAAATGGTAGGAGTATTTCCATTAATGAAAAAGGGGCAGATCCTTGAGATGTCATCATTGTTGTCATTGATGGGCCAATTGAATTTGGCTTCTTGAGCCTACCTGTAGTGAAGTTTCCACTTAGATGAAACATTTGTTGGGTATGTGTTATATTCTTTCATCAATTAGTCGCACATGAGGGGGGGTGGGGGAGGAGGCTTGCGCAGGGTCCGGGGCAGTGCCCTTAGAAATTTTTTTCTCCTTATTTTTCGGTGGTCGAACCCGCCTATGGTTTTGTCCATGGGTTTGCACATGGTTTTGGGGCATGATGGTTTTCAACCCCTAGTATTTTGTAGATCCGATCAAGGAAACTACGGTTATGTTCTAATCCAGGGTTAATGGATTGGGGTTTATGATTGCTTCAGCATGTATATATAAGTGTTGTAACAGTAAAAGGAATATAATGAAAAATCAAGCCGGTAGTCCTGTTTTGGGATCCAGGGGAAAAATCTCTGTGTATATCTGTTTTATGTTTTATGCTCTCGCTATTGTTTATTTTCTATCTTTAAGAATTCGTTTGCAGATAATTTCTGTACAGGGTTAAAACCTACAACATTATGCATGGAACCATTGCACCCTTAACATGACACTAAATTTAATGGGTCGTTACTACATAACGGACTAAATTGAGATGACATAGTATGAAGGTATGTCCCATATTGTCGCAAAGGTATTTAAAAATGTCACTTTTGTAGTTTTGTCAATGTAAAGTCCTTTTTTTTCGTTATATATTAAAACACCTATTCAATTTTTCATAATTAATTTGTTTCTATGGCATTGTAAATGCGATAGAGTATTTCTAGGTCATCTCAATTGCAACGAAAACTGTTGTTTGTCACAATTACGACTACTAATTTTAGGACTCAGAATTCAGAATTCATTTGTTTCCAACTAAGCTTCGATTCCACTACTCGATAAACATTCATCGGGCTTGGACGACTCAAACCATGACTACTCGCTATTTTTTTTTTTTCCAATGACATTTTTTTTCCCTAAGCTCAAATGATACTCAAATCGTGACTGCTCCTTGCTCCAAATTTGTTTCCTAGTGACAATTTATTTTCCCCCAGCTTCGATGAGACCATTATTGTTATTCCAACAACTCATTATTGTGTTATTTTTAAACATTTTTTACAAAAAAATGTTTTCCCTTGTTGTTCTTATGGGCTTCCACAAATGAATCAATAAAGTTTGTATGTCTTCGTGGAAACATCTAAATATATGTAGACATTGCCATTTATCCTACCCAACCATATTTCATAACGTGGGCTTGAATATTGCACTACGATCATTCTAAATCTTATGTCATAGAGAATTAATGTACACGATTGTTACATAAGAGGTCCAATGTAGCAATTCTCAATAGTATAGGCATTATCACTTAAGTAAGATTCCATGAATTCATGTGTGGGTTGTATATGATCATTGCTTCTTATTTCTTGCATTAGGAATGTATAGTAATTATTTTTTGAGTGTTCAATCGTCAAAATTTTTTCCATGGATTTTAATATATTCTCCCAATAAATTATCTTAGGATGCCAATATTTTCTCCCTTAGTTATCAATCCCTTTCTTTGATAATAAAATATATGCTTCCAATTCTTATTTATTTCTCCCATATTAGAAGGTCTATTTATCTATAAATTTGACAACTAAGGTTGCCATGGAAGTAAGTTTGGATGGCCTTCAAGAGAAGAATGCCATAGTTTAACAAGAGGTGACCACTTTCATCCTAAACCATGGCTTTATTTTGCATAATAGGCATGTAGTTGATGGGTCGAAAGTTGAAGTATTGACATTCTTTGATACTAGTTATCTTGTAGTTACCATCCAACATGTTTGGATCCACAAAGCTTGGAAGTTAAAGAGTTCATCAATTAGATATGGAACAAAGGAATTGTGGTCCTCACATGTCTTATATGCGTCCATCATCTATGGAAATGAAAACATGTCTTTCCAATTTATATTCTAGCTTATATCATGTCATAAGTTCCATCTATGTTTTCATGTGTGTGTCACATTATGAGGGAACCAAATATAAGAATGTAAAACACCCTTTTTGTTATTAAAAGGGATGTAAATGAAAAAAAATAGTGGATTTGATTATTGCTGACACCATTATACTTCCTTGATTAAAACTTAAAGTTTGTTACAAACTAGTGGTGCAAAGTGCCCAACCTCTCCTTGCATAACATTTGAAATTCTTGGTCACATAAAATAAGGCTATTAGTCTTTGTAGCTATGATCGCCACAATGAGCTTAGATTCCACAGAAAGATGTTACCGTAGTAAGCTCATAATCCACAAATAAAGATGAAACTCATAAAAAAGAACCTGGAGTTGGGGGAAATCATGGTTCTCCTTTTCATCTCAATTATAATATATCAGTATAGGATCATCTTTCGATCATCCTATCACTTCCAAAATGAGTATTTTGGAATTTTTCCTTGCATTCATGAGAAAAGAGTAACTAGAAGTCAACTTTTCTTCTTCATAGTCTCAAGTATTTGAGTATGGAAACCCTACTCAAATCACTTGCTTCAAACCCTAAAAGGTAAGAGACTTGCTAAAGGACCCAGGGATGAAACTAGGGTTTCATACTTAGGGCTAGCCAAATCTCTCAAAATAGCTAGTAAATGTCAACCCTTGTCAAGGGAAATTATTGGCTAGAGAAGGCTGAATAAGGGGCTAATGTGCCTCTTGTTTACTTTCATAAAATTATCGCACCTTCCTATACACATTTGGTGAACACTAAAATTCATAAGAAGCACATAAAAATATGATAATCAACTATTTAGATACTCTAAATATTAAATGGTTGGAAATATTGTTAACACAACAAATCAATGTGTTTCCCGTTGACTAAAGGATTGCAAGGAACTCATCACTTACATAATTTGAGACAAAAACAACTTTGGCTTTATTATTCAATCAATTTTACAATTTACTATATTTATTTTATTTTATTTCACTACTTCCAGGAATGCTTACGACAAGAAAAGAAAAATTATATATATTTTTTGAAGATATATTTCAGAAATATTGGAAAGGGTTGAAAAAAAGGTAGGGGATTATTTGTTTAAATATTGGAATAAATTAATGTGAAATTGATTATTTGTTTAAATAATTGAAATAACTTTCATTTTGTTGAAATATGTAGTCTGGGGATATGACCACGATGATCCTGATTGGTTTGAGTAAAATGAGTTGTTCATTTCTCCCAACCCAATCAAAACAATTAATAAGATTATGGGTAGAACGAACAAAGAACTTGTTCATTTGATTCACATTTAATTCACATTTGATATGGATTTATGAAGGAACAAAATGAAATATAGATATAAACAAAAACATAGAGCTACAACGAAAACATAACTTCAATTCATTAATAAAAAAGTATTGAAAATTGATACATGCATAATGGAAATAAACTAGCTTAGGCGATGGTAGTTTATCTATGACAAGAGATGTGATAACTACATGCCTTATGAACTATTTTACAATGAGGTTCGAAGGCCTATTTATTATTGATAAACAATGGAAAACCCTAAACATCCAAAGCCTAAATCTAGGAGATGAAGCGCCAAAAGTATGTGTGCTCCGTTGGGGTAAATTAGTACATCAAATTCCCGGGGTCGTAGCTTTGGAATACAATATTTGTTTGACGTGTACGATACCTCGATATAGATATCTATCCAAGGGCTACAAATTTCAACTGCAGACCCCTAACATAGCTATTGATTTTCTTGTTAAAAAAAAAAAAACGTATTTTAGGGCCTCAAAATGGCTCTGAAAGTTGAGGACCCAAAACAATACAAAAATAACAAAAAATAATACAATTAAGGAAAATTAAATAAAAAATGTTGGGTTTCCAAGTGGAATAGGCAGGTGGCCACAAATACCCACCCATATCAGTCCTCCCCTATCCCCATTATGTTTAGTTCCTCCATAAGATGGGGAAACTTCTACTGAACTTGGTCCCTTGTGAGCCACTTTCCTTGGTGGAGGAGATGGCCAGCTTTGACAACTTGATACAGTTGGATATTCTATTGGAAAGTGTTATTAATCTATGTGTCCATGATTCGATCAGTTGTGGCATGTTCCATATAGTTTAGGTTGAGCTCTATTGGTGCTAGTTGTTCTGTAATGTCTGATGTTTCCAGCAATGGTGAAAAGTATGGCCAAAGGCAGTCCACATTGAAAAATGGGTGTAGGTCAAGGAATGGGGGAATGCGGAGATCAAAAGAATTATATCCCACAACCTGAGCAATGGTGTAAGGTCCACATTAGAGTGGTCAGATCTCCTGATGGGATCCAAAAATGTGTTGTTGAAATTTGCAACAAGAAACAATGATATTGGCAACCAAAAAGGAAAAAAAATGTACACAAACTGGTGTGGAATTTCACTCACACATTGGTGAGAAATTAAGTTACACATTAGTGCAAAATGTGTGTGTCTAAATTATTTCTACCTTAAATAAATTGGACAATAAATTGTAATTTCATATCATAACAACTTGTATCAGTTAACTAAGCCATGATGATTGAGTTAGCTCAAGGATTTCGAGTTGAGGGTATAAGATGAGGCATGTAGTGATTCTAATATTTTGGGGGTCCAGGCATGTAGTGATTCTAATATTTTGGGGGTCCAGTTGCAGTTGTAGCACTAGTGTGGTGTGAGTGTAATCAGTTAATTCAAATTAATTGAGTTAAAATCAATTTAACTAGTTCTAACTGAGTGATGAATTAGTGAGAGGTCTAGTGAATTAAATTAGATTTAAATCACAAGTAGTGCTCAAATAGATAATTGATGATTCACTATTAATATATACATGCATGTCACTTTCGAGGAATACCCAGTTGAGACAAAGGTTAAAGGGAACATAACTATCATTTGTATTATTAGCAAATTTCCCGGGTGCAATCATAAATTCATGAGAAGGCCTTGATAGATTGCAAAATCAAGGAAGGCTGAATTTCCTGTTTAATAGGGACTTATTTCTCTAGGTATTTCATGAGAAAGGATGGGTTTGGCAGAGGCTGAGAATTGGCTAAGTGTTTGTCAATTTTTCTTGAGCATTGCAAGCTAGATTTGAGTAGGATCAAAGTGAGACAGTCAGGAGAGTGCAAGATTTTCTTGGTGTGAGAAATCATCATATTGTTTCATGATTCCTTGAATTTGTACAATATATGATAGCGGGGTTTTGAGCAGTTTCTTTCCCCAAGAACATCTTGTGTTGTGTGATTGATTTACTTCTTTCTCTTACTTGCATGTGATTGAGAGATCGTGTTTTATATTCCACAAATATTGTAGAAGGATTCAATATCTTGTTTTAGTACATCACAAGATAGGATTGAATCCATTGGTATAGAATTTATATAGAATCTCTGCATGGTATCAGAGCGCCAACAATCACAATAGAAGAGAAGAAACTGAGTTTGTCTTGAACATGTTCAAATTTGTAGATTTATTCTTTTGGATCTAGCAGAAGATCAAGATGTCTTTCAATGGCTTGAGACTCAAATATGCACTTGAGGGAAATCTGAATTATAATGCATGGAAGGATAGGATGGAGGTACTGTTGGAGGAAAATGGGTTGAAGGAATTCATAGATACCGATATTCCCAAGCTCGCAGCAGCAAATTCCCAACTTCTTGATGCATGGCAAAAGAAGGTAGGAAAGGCAAGAAGGATATTGTTAGAAGGAGTGCGATGTCATATTGTCTCAAGTCTCCATGGGAAAGCGAATCCATATGCTATGTGGAAGGCCTTGACAGATCTATTTTAGAATAACAGTGTCCACAGGAAGTTGGCGCTAAAGGACAAGCTCAAAAAGATCAAGATGGAGGAGGGAGAGACGATACCAACATATTTGGCGAAGTTCACTCAATGTCGAGATGAGCTTGGAAGTGTTGGTGTGATAGTAGCCCATGATGATTTGGTGAGCCTAGCACTTCTAGGCCTTCCCTAGAGCTGGAATAATTACCAAGACTCTGTGAATGGGAGGGAGAAGTTACCAGACTGGGAGCGTTTGTGTTCCGACTTGGTAATAGAAGAGATATTGCGGATCACTAGAGATGGGACCTCCAACACCAAAAAAAAAGAAGATTGTGTATTAGTCAGAAAAGGAAAGAAAACCAATGGAAAGAAGTCCAAAGGCAAAGATGGAAAGGGAGAATTTTCCAAGATCAGTTGTTTTCACTGTCACGAGCATGGGCACTATGCCTCAAATTGTCCATAGAAGAAGGAAAGCAAGAAGGAGCTTGCAGTTGGAGTGGGTGAAGCGTTGTCTTCACAATTCGAGCTTGATTTTACTGTCATTGCATGCATGGAAAACATTGTAATGGGATGCATGTAGTATGTAGACATCGGTGCCTTGTTCCATATGAGGGTGAATAAAGATCTCTTTAGTGACTTGGAGGAGAAGTATCTCCAGCAGAACCAGGGAAAATTTTAAGGATGGAAATTCGTCTTGAGGTTTAAAAACCTTGGAGAATCTTACTAGTCCCTAGTATCCAAATTTTAAAATGTTTGATGATAATTTTAGAATTAGATTTCTAATATTGTTATATTAGATGATATATAATATCGACGTTTTTTCAGGTAAAATAATATTATACTATAAAATTTGGGTGAATTCATTTTTAGAAAAATGGAAATTGGTGAATCTAATTTTTTGGAAAAAAGTATGGAATATTAGCCCACCTGTGAATATTAGCCCCTAAAATTTCCCTGAGCAGAACATAGAGCTTGGAGATGATGGGAGGTATAGCGCGAACGACATAGGTACAATTACCTTTCAAAGGGAGTATGGCTCCCCTCTCAGACTAGCAGATGTTTTGTATGTTCCAGGCCTAAGGAAGAATCTTGTCTCGGTAGCGGTATTGGAAGACCGTGGTTATAATGTGATGCTTAGAAAATGAAAATTTTTCCTTAAAAACATAGACATGGGACAAGTGAAACAGATCGATGTAAGATTCAAGAACCTGTATTCTCTCTAGTTTGAGGATGCATGCGAAGCTTTGAGGAGAAAAGCAGTGTTTAATGACTTGGTGGTTGAGAGGGAGAAATTATCTCTCAACATGCAGCCTTAGAAGCAGTCTTAGAAGGTTGTGGAGAAACCAAAATTGGAGAAGAAGAGAGGAGATCAAGTGGAAGAGTCCAATCAAGCAGAGACCTGCAGGAGGGGGAAATTTCGAGCCATATGGGAAGAGGGAGTACATGCAGCTATACCTCTAGGTGAGAGGTGGGGCAATGTGAAAATATAATCCCAAGAAGAAATTTGGGCAAGGTCCATTGAGATGGTGTGTCTCATGGATTGAACCCGGCTACGAGGAGCCTTCAATACAACAATAGCAGGAAGGATGGGTTAGATTGATGCAGTAATATGTCAAGAAGACAAAAATTCGAGTGACAAATGTCAGATACCGGAGCACAGATTAGAGTTGGCAGCAGTGCAGAGGGCATGGATGCAGATGTCAACAGTAGCGCAAAGATTTTGGTAGACAATGTAGTTACTAATAGTAGTCAGAGACTTTGATGGCATATTTATCATACTGATTCAAATGTTTGGAGGCTATTCAGTTTCAGGAGTTGCAGGTGCAAACAACACTAGAGAAGTGTTGCATGCAGAACATTCCAAAGGTATCGGATCAAGATATATTGAATTCCTTTCTTATTGAGAGGAAGTGTTGAAATTTGCAACAATGAACAGTGAAATTGGAAACCATAATGGACAAAAAATGCACACACACACTGGTGTGGAATTTTAGTCGCACATTGGTGAGAAATTCAGTTACAAATTAGTGAAAAATATGTGTATCTAATTTATTTTTCCCTTAGATAATTTGGACAACAATTGTAATTTCATCTCATAACAACTTGTATCAATTAACTAAGTCACGATGATTGAGTTAGCTCAAGAATTTCAAGTTGAGGGTCTAAGATGAGGCATGTAGAGTGATTCTAATATTTTGGGGGTCCAGTTGCAGTTGTAGCACTAGTGTGGCGTGAGTGCAATAAGTTAACTCAAATAAATTGAGTTAAAATCAATTTAACTAGTTCTAAATGAGTGATGAATTAGTGAGAGGTCCAATGAATTAAATTAGATTTAATTAAGAAGTAGTGATTAATCAGATAACTGTGATTTTCTATTAATAGTTGCATGTATGTCAATTCTGAGGAAGTCCCAGTTGAGAGAGAGGTTAAAGGGAACATAACTATAATTTGTATTATTAGAAAATTTCCTAGGTGAAATTATGAAGCAATGAGAAGGCCTTGATAGATTGCACAACCAAGGAAGGCTGAATTTCCTATTTAATAGGGACTTATTTCTCTAGGGATTGCGTGAGAAAGGTTGGGCTTAGAAAAGGATGATAATTAGCTAAGTGTTTGTCAGTTTTTCCTGAGCATTACAAGCCAATTTTGAGCAAAATCAGAGTGAGAAAGTTAGGAGAGTGCAAGATTTTATCGGTGTGAGAAAGCATTGTATTTTTTCATGATTCCTTGACTTTGTACAATATATGATAGTGGGGTTTTGAGAAGTTTCTTTCTCCGAGAAAATCTTGTGTTGTGTGATTGATTTACTTCTTTCTCTTACTTGCATGTGATTGAGCGATCATGTTTTATATTCCACAAATATTATAGAAGGATTCAGTATCTTGTTTTAGTACATCAAAAGATAGGATTGAATACATTGGTATATAATTTCAATATAATTTATACATGGTATCAGACTGCTAGGAATCACAATAGAAGAGAAGAAATTGAGTTTGTCTTGAACAGGTTCAAATTTGCAGATATATTCTTCAAGATCTAGCAGCAGATCAAGATGTATTTCAATGGCTTGAGACTCGAATATGCACTCGAGGGAAATTCAAATTATATTGCATGGAAGGAAATGATGGAGGTAGTGTTGGAGGTCAACAAGTTGAAGGAATTGATAGATACTTGTATTCCCAAGCCCGTAACAGCAGATGCCCAACTTCTTAATGCATGGAAGAAGAAGGTAGTAAAGGTGAGAAGGATCTTGTTAGAGGGAGTTCGAGATCATATTGTCTCAAGTTTCCCTGGCAAGGTGACTCCATATGCTATGTGGAATGCCTTGACAGATATATTTCAGGATAACAGTGACCACAGGAAGTTGGTGCTGAAGGACAAGGTCAGAAAGGTCAAGATGGAGGAGGGCGAGATGATACCAACATAATTGGAAAAGTTCACTCAATGTCGAGATGAGCTTGGAAGTGTTGAGTGACAATATCCCAGGATGATTTGGTGAGCCTAACACTTCTAGGCCTTCCCAAGAAATGACATAGTTACTTGGAATCTGTGAATGGGAGGGAGAAGTTACCAGACTGGGAGAGTTTGTGGTCCGACTTGGTAATAGAAGAGATAAGGCGGAGCACTAGAGACGGGACCTCCAACACCAACAAAGAAGAAGATTGTGTATTAGTCGAAAAAGGAAAGAAAGCCAAAGGAAATAAGTCCCAAGGTGAATAGGGAAAGAGAGACTTGTCCAATAACAGGTGTTTTCGCTGTCACGAGCATGAGCATTATGCCTCGAATTGTCCACAGAAGAAGGAAAGCAAGATGGAGCTTGCAGTTGTAGCAGGTGAAGCATTGGCTTCACAATTTGAGCTTTATTTTACTCTCATTGCATGCGTGGCCATCACTGTAATGGGATGCATGTGGTATCTAGACAATGGTGCTTCGTTATATATGACGGGGAATAGAGATCTCTTTAGTGACTTGGAGGAGAAGGAACTCCAACAGAACATAAAGTTTGGAGATGATAGGAGGTATAGCGCGACTGACATAGTTACAGTTACCTTTAAGAGGGAGTATGGATCCCCTCTTAAACTAGCAGATGTTTTGTATGTTCTAGGCCTAAGGAAGAATTTTGTCTCTGTAGCGGTATAGGAAGACCATGGTTATGATGTGTTGTTTAGAAAAGGAAAAGTTTTCATAAAACACATAGCCACAGGATATGTGAAACAGATCGGTGTATGAGTCAAGAACCTGTATGCTCTCAAGGTCAAGGATGCATGCAAATATTTGAGGAGAAAATCAGGGGTCATTTACTTTGTGGTTGACAGGGAGAAATTATCTCTAAACATGCAGCCTCAGAAGTAGTCTCAAAAGGTTGTGAAGCAGCCACAATTGGAGAAGAGGAGAGGAGACCGAGTGGAAGAGTCCACTCAAGTAGAGACCTCCAAGAGGGGGAAATTTCGAGCCAGATGGGAAGAGGGAGTACATGCAACTATACCTCCAGGTGAGAGGTGGGGCGATGTGAAAATATAACCCCAATAAGAAATTTGGGCAGGGTCCATTGAGATGGTGTGTCTCATGGATCGAAATTGGCTGCGAGAAGCCAACATTACAGCAGTAGTAGGAAGGATTGGTTATATTCATGCAGTCATATGTCAAGAAGACAAAAATCAGAGTGACAGATGTTAGATACTGGAGCACAGATCAGAGTTGGCAACAATGCAAAGGGAATTGATGCAAATGTCAACAACAGTGCAAATATTTCAGTAGACAATGCAGTAACTAGTACCAGTCAAAGACTCTGATGACAGATGCATCATATTGATTCAGTTGTTCGAAGGCTATTCAGTTTTAGGAGTTGTAGGTGCAAACAACACTAGAGAAGTGTTGCATGCAAAACATTCCATAGGTACCAGATCTAGATAGATTTAATTCCTTTCTTGTTGAGATGGAGTGTTGAAATTAGCAACAATAAACAATGAAATTGGCAACAAAAAAGGACAAAAAATGCACACACACTGGTGTGGAATTTTAGTCACACATTGGTGAGAAATTCAGTTACGTATTAGTGTAAAAATGTGTGTTTCTAATTTATTTTTCCATTAAATAAATTGGACAATAAATTGTAATTTCATCTTACAACAACTTGTATTAGTTAACGAAGTAATGATGACTGAGTTAGCTCAAGAATTTTGAGCTGAGGGTCTAAGATGAGGCATGTAGAAGGATTCTAATATTTTGGGGGTCCAGTTGCAGTTGTAGCACTAGTGTGGTGTGAGTGTAATCAGTTAACTCAAATTAATTGAGTTAAAATCAGTTTAAGTAGTTCTAACTAAGCGATGAATTAGTGAGAGGCCCATTGAATTAAATTATATTTAATTCACAAGTAGTGATTAATCATATAAATGATGATTCACTATTAATAGTTGCATGCATGTCAGTTCTGAGGAAGACCCAGTTGAGATATAGGTTAAAGGGAACATAACTATCAGTTGTATTACTAGAAAATTTCTCAGGTGAAATTATAAAGTCATGAGAAGGCCTTGATGGATTGCGCAATCAAGGAAGGCTAAATTTACTATTTAATAGGGACTCACTTCTCTATGGATTGCGTGAGCAAGGATGGGCTTAGCATAGGCTGAGAATTGGCTAAGTTTTTGCAATTTTTCGGGAGTATTGCAAGCCAGTTTTGAGCAGGATCAGAGTGAGACAGTCAGGAGAGTGCAAGATTTTATTGGTGTGAGAAAGCATTGTATTGTTTCATTATTCCTTTACTTTGTACAATATATGATAGCAGGGTTTTAAGTAGTTTATTTCCCCAAGAACATCTTGTGTTGTGTGATTGATTTACTTCTTTCTCTTACTTTCATGTGGTTGAGCGATTGTGTTTTATATTCCAAAAATATTGTAGAAGGATTCAGTATCTTGTTTTAGTACATCACAATATTAGATTGAATCCATTGGTATAGAATTTCTATATAATTTCTATAGGTGCTATTTCTACAAATGCAACCAAAATTTATCATCGAGCTGAAACTTATGTAGTACCGAATGTTGATCATGCCACTGCTTGTAGTTTGCATTGAACTTATCCAAGATGTTGTGCACCTACTGAAGGATGTGC
The DNA here is from genome assembly GCA_034641835.2 of Pinus albicaulis. NCBI lineage: Eukaryota > Viridiplantae > Streptophyta > Pinopsida > Pinales > Pinaceae > Pinus > Pinus albicaulis. The sequence goes on from CM076573.1 coordinate 636,503,826, forward strand.
TGGATGCATTCAATAAGCATGGTTGGTTTATTAGCCTCAAAATTTACATGTGAAAATTCTGTCTGTGTAGTCGCATGAGGCATGACAACATTAATCAAACACAATGGTTGAAATCCTAGGCCCACTTGAAAGGGATTGCGGCCAATCAAGATTTGGAGAGCTTTGTTATTACTGTGTTGCACATAAGTAAGGTTCCCATTTTGTGGATACTTGGAGGTATACATGTGTAGTATGTGAACTATAGTTTTATTAACGACCTCTATCTATCCATCAGTCTCAGGATATAATGTGTAACAACCCCAAGTTAAAAGTTCATGTAATAAAGGATAATAGAGGAAAAATAAGACAAAGTCATGGGACATGTATTCCAAGCTGAATGGTGGGGGAAACATCACATTGGGAGTCAATTTCAGTTTATTTATGGCTCGGGAGACTGGCAAAGGCATTGGAAAAGGTGAAGAGGCATTATTTGGCATTTTACTTATGGAATGAAGCAAAATAGGAGAAAAGGGAGACAAAGGTCACATATTTTCATGAGAAGGAAATTGAAGGAAAAATGAAGAAAATAAAGGCCTCAATAATAAAAAGTCTTCTAAGGATCAGTTCACAACTTCTGTTAGTTCAATTATGGAGCTCTCTCTCTATTCTCTCATACTCTTTCACACATAAAGAATTCTTGGAAAGAAAATCAAAAGAAGGACAAAGAAAGAAAAGGAATGAAGAGTACAAGAAATGAAAGCAAGGACAAGAAAGGGAGGTTGGATCAAGCAACTTCAATAGGAGGATTTTATAGGTAACATGTTGCATCTGTGATTTCCTAGTTGATGCGTGAATGCATGGTAAATTAATTGGTTTATTTTGTTCATTTTCTTTCATTGGCATGGAACTTGTGAGGTTTGAAAATGGTCTCAGTCTTTCCTTTCCATTTCAAATATAGCCATGGTGTGATGGGATTATTTTCTCGATTGAGATTGGGATTTTCGAAAGGTTTTGGAACCGAGTGAGGTGGTCTCAGGAAAATTCACAAGGGTTGGGGATGGAGGTGGTTTAATATTTGGGAAGCCATCGATAGGTGGGAGGAGAAAAGAAAATTCCTCAAGGTATTGGTGAATAAACTCTGAGGCATCCAAGCTTGTTTTGTGCTTTGTGATCTCTTGACCGGTTTTGGAAAGATCACAGTAGCCTGAGGGTGGAGGTGGTTTAATCTCCAATAAATCCTCGTTTTTTATGTCTTGATATTGCACATTCATGCTTGGAATATGGCACAAGGGTGATTGGATGAAAGAAATATTTGGTTCATCTCAATTTATGGTTGGGTTGTACGTGGAATTCCATGACTTGGTTGGCTTTTGCATAAGTTAATAAGAGCTATTTTACTATTGTAATTGATGAGAATTTATACTTTTTATTATGGTGATTTGATGGCTATTATTTCATGGTTAATAATCTAGTTATATGTATATAAATATGGTGATATAATTGCAACTCCTCAAAAAGTTTAATCTAAAATCAAGAGACATAATTCTACTCTGCTTATTTACAGAATTTAATTCATAATTTAGAACAACATTCGAAAACATGCAATAAGGAAAAACCACACATGCATAGTATTTTTCTAGGGGAACCAGACTAGGAAAAAACCCTCAAGCCTATTTGCATCAATAAGATGAATATAGAATGTATTACAATTGTTTGCTCACTCTGAGATCAACCTGCAAGTGAATAACCTTTCTCTCTGCTAAATGAGAAGACCTGACCCAAACCTAGTCAATTTTCGCCTCTGATTGAGCCCCTATTTACTTGCACAAATCCTGAGGAATTAGCCCCTATTCTTTAAAATTTTTCCTCCAGTTTATTGCACTATTCCCAAGGATTGATCATCCAACTACATGTAACACTCGTACACTCAAACTAGTTTACAACTGCTTGTTACACTGCCTTGGAATCTCCACCACAACCGAGGAACTCGAATTCCTCGCATGCACTAGCTATTTTAGGCTAATTTACCAGTTAACCGGATTATCTCTGAGTTAGACTATTATCCCACTCCACAACTAACCTTTCGCTATTTCCATTAACTGTTGGATCTAACTTAACTGAACATAAATGAACTGGATTACCAAAATTTAGCAATCACACATGCTTAACTAAATTCCAAGCCCTATAACTCGAATTTATCGATCTAACTAAGTGACAAGAGCCATGTCACACAAGTTAACTACCTCCAAGTTTTTTGTTGATGTGGAAATTCAAATTTTCTCAATTTGACGAAGGCGAAGTCAAATTGAGCCTTTCTTGCTACACTTCCCAACACTCCCTCTTAGTAAGAAAGGGATTATCAACCACCCATATCATGCACCTATGGAATTAAAACTTCCCTCTTGACAAAGCCTCTATTAAGATGTAAACATCTTGTTCCTTTTTCAAAATGTATTGTAGCAACATTATCCTCCTCTACACATAATCTCGTAAATGATGATACCAGATATCTATATGCCTGGATCGATTGTGAAATACTAAATTATTATAGAGATTAATGTAACTTTGATAATCACAATAGATAAAGTTGGATGCATTTCCTAACCAAACAATCCCACAAGTATATTTCTCATCCATATCACCCCACATGCTGCTTGACTTGCTGCCATGTATTTAGCTTCTACCGAATTGAGTGCCATAAATCTTTTCTTCCTATTGTACTAGGAAATTTCTACCGACCCAACGCTGAAAATTAAACCTGATGTACTCTTTCAGTCGGATGGACTCCCTTCCCAATATTCATTTGTGAACCCCCAAAACTTCACTCCCTCTGTTCGTATGTACCCTAATCCATTCTGGATAGTTCCTCTGAGGTATCATAAAACATGCTTTGTTGCCTTCCAATACAATTTGGTCAACCTAACTATAGCTTGGCTCAAATTGTTGATTGCATAAAACATATATGGTCGTTTGTTCACAAGATACATCAGTGAACCCACTAGCTTCCGGTAAATGGTAGCATCAACATCTTCACCTGAAGTGGCATTATCCTTCCTCTAGTTGGTCGCTAGAGTTGCCTCCATGGGTTTACAACTATCCATGCGAAATATATGCATTATCTCGATGGAATAATTTCCTTGAGACAAACAATTACCCATAAACTTGCCATACTTCCAACTCGAGGAAGTTGTGTATGAGACCTGTGCATTTCATCTCAAATTCCATTGTGAGGTCCTCCTTACAAGAGTTGATCAATTTCTCATCACCTATCAATATTAAATCATCTATATATAAAACGATGATAATCCATTTACTTCTACCAAAATATCACAGAGGTTCGCATCCACTTCACTTTTGGTGAAGCCCAATCCAATGAGATAATTGTCGATCATAGTGTACCAAGCTCGAGGTGCCTGTTTGAGATTGCACAATGCTCGCCTAAGTTTGTAGACATGAGACTCCCAATAAAATATCTAAAAACCTTATGGTTTATCTATGTAGAATTCCTCCTCAATAACACAATTAAGAAATGTTGTTTTCACATCCATTTGGTGGATCTTCCACCACATTTGTGTAGCCAGTGTAATAATTGATCTAATGGATGAATACCTTGCTACGAGAGAAAAGGTTTCTTCATAGTCAATTCCATCAACTTGAGAGAATCCTTTGGCCAAAAATATGGCCTTATACTTCTCTACACTTCTGTCTATTGAATGCTTAACCTTGAAGATCCATCTCGAACCCACAACTGATTTATTTGCTGGTCTTGTGACCACTTCCCAAACACTGTTCTTTATGATGGATTCATATTTTTCTACCATTGAATCAACCCAAATTGGTTGCTCAACTTCTTCCTCAAAAGAGGATGGATCATTCTCTACAAGCTCAACCATTAGAGCTATGTAGCCAGTGTACCTCTTAGGTGACCTCTTTTAACTGCGCAAATTTGAAGGAGCTCTGCCAAATCAGAAGAGTGTCCACCACGCTGCTCATCTGATTCATAAGGAGAGTATTTTTAGTCTACGATCTTTCTATTCATTTTGATATTTTTCATGCAAGGAATAATATGTCAGCTAAACCAAATCATAATAAACCAACATACCTTAGTATAATTCGGGGAGGATACCTCATCTGCAAGATCATCCAAATCAACATAATACATGTACCAACATAATCATAACAACATATAGACATGTAACAACTAAGTGTACCAATACATAACATCATTCTAGCTAGAGTCCAATCATCACTACATGCCCATATCACTACACACACTATGACCTCATGCATGACAACATCAACTATACTAATGTAAATTGTTAACATGTAAGTACTGACACACAACCATGCATAGCTAATCATACACCTATGACGACACATTTAGCAACAAAAACATACTCTTCCACGTGGCAACATCACTACAACCATGACCGACACCATGCATGTGCAACAAGCATATAGACCACAAGGATGAAAAAACATGTGAAATTGATATGACTGCATGACCAACACACACCACTCATCCAATCGAAGGGGTGAACCATGCTATGCTACCACTCTGTAACACCCTCCTCCCACATCTACCAAAGTAACCGACCAACTGGGGTAAACATGTGACGAGATACTACTATGATCACATTCAACCTCCTAGGTTACATTAAGGAATTGGAATCAGTGGAAACAGACCATACAAATCTTCCACATCAACAACAAGAATCCCAGGAACCATCCCATCCACTAAGGTAACTAACCCCTATGTCCCAATGAGTTTTTAACCCATTTAACCCCCATATGCTCCCACATTATAGGCATGTGTGCATCTGGGAGGCTCTGGATGCTCCCATGACATAGGAATGCATGCATCCAATGACTCAATTGCCTAGACCTGTGCCTATGTGCGCGATATTTAAGGCACTTTTTCAGGCTTAGAGCTTAGACCACTACTTATAACTCAATGACAAGTTCAAAAATGAAATAAAACAATGAAACAATGATATATTTTCAAAAACCATGACAAGGCCTAGACTGTACCCCTACTAGCCATGATAGGTATTTCGTCAAGCATATCACAAATATGTAATCTATAGGTGTAAGAAACATATCTGAGCATAGGGGTCTCATACTTATTTGAGAATCTATAAGAAACATTGTTTCCTTACATCATTAGGTGCAGTATCACCTATTAGGTCATAGATACATTGTTTATTCATTTACAAATAAAAACATCAGGCGAGAGCCATACACCATCACTGTCATAATACATGCTTATAACCAAAATAATAACAACAAAAATCTCAAGGATACATCAGCCATAAAATCCACATATAAACCATAAAATTTACACATAAAATGTCAAGGAGAGAACCACTTAGTGATGAATGCAAGAATCAACCAGGGATGGGACTTCCACGTTCCACCCAACCATAAATTAACATAGCCAAATTTATCTTCAAAAATTCACCCCCGTGCCATATTCCAAGCATGAATGTGGGACTCAAACCGAAAGAACCAACCAAGGAATCCCGATGCTAAACCACCTCCCCCTCATGAATAGAAATCAAGATTTACCATAATCCGCACCATATCACTAGGCCAAAACAATAAACATGTCATAACAGGCTTTACCATGATCTCTACCCAATCACTAGGCCAAAACAAGCATGGATGTCACCGGATTTCTCCGCTTACATCGTGAGGAATTTTTCTATCACCTAGTCTCTCAGGATTTATCGTAATCCACAGACTGATCTAGGGATTACTATGCCCTGAACGTCTAAGACATACTCTCCAGAATTTATTGTATATCCCAACCTAGGATTCCTAGGCCTGATGGAGAGAAAACCTTCTCTAGGCTTTATCGTATATCTCGCTATTCAATGGTTGAGGATTCCTAGGACCATCGAGGCAACACACTATCCATATTTACCGCAACGCACATTCTGGTTCAAGGGTTACTTGGCCATGTGTTATATAATTTCGAAGATCTACTTCACTCAGCTTCAAATCCATCCAAAAATCCAACTCAACCAAAACATGAGAACTCCATCACACCATGGCTATTTGGAAATGTCAAGGCTAGTATGAAAACATTGTCACACCTGGAAAAACCCATGTCATAACAGAAAAGAACCACATGCAACACCATGGATGCCAAATCTAGCAAGGAAATCACACATGCAAATCGATACCTACAAAGAATCTCGTTGTAGCTGCTTAATCCCGCTCTTCCTTCATTTCTCCTTCCTTCCTCTTGCCTTCTTTTCATTTCTTGATCCAATGCCAATGTGCTCCAAGAAAATTCTAAGTGTCGAAGAGTGAGTGCGAGAGAGAGAGAATAATGAGAGAGCTCCAAAATTGAATTGACAAAAGGTACCAACTCATCCTCAGAAGCCTTTTTATTGACGATGCCTCTATTTTCTTCATTTGCCATTATTTTCCTTTATTTTCCTCTTCACATGCAACCTGTGACCTTTCATCTCCATTTTCTCCTAATTTCCATTATTTTCATAAATAAATGTGTGCCAAAAATGTCATTTTTCCTTTGCCTTTGCCAATTTCCTTAGCCATAATAAACCAAATTAACACCCACTAGGATATTTTGCCCAACATTCAGCTTGGAATAAGTGTCCCATCAACTGTGGTTATTATTTTTTCCTTCATTAACTTCTATTACATGGAATTTTCACCAGCGTCGTTACAATATATATGAACAAAGAGAGAATGAATAAAACTTCAAATAAATAAACATATTAGGAAGAGAAAAAAATTATGGAAATAACCCATTTGTATATTAAAAGATAACAATTTGGCTCAGTCGTGAAGTTATATATATATATATATATATACACGAGAGACTAAACATGTACTTCATGGTACTGAAACAAAACCCAAATAAGAAATAATTAAATACATAGAATTACAAAAATTTACTTCATAATCTAAGAAAATATTTAATAAAATATATAACTGCACCCTTAGAAAACAAATAGAGAATTTATAATGTAAGTCATTTATGAGATACACTTTTAATATGAAAGTATTGAACTAGCCATTAACCCTGGCAGTGTTTTACAACAAATTACAAACGCAATATGTCTCTATGCATGCATAGAGTTGAGATTCCGTCCGTGTGGTTAGAACCAAAACATGTAATACGAAATAATTATGTTGATAAACAAAACCTAAGCATGAGTATGTCTAAAATCTTCGGTGGAAAAATCCTTGCAGAGCAAAATTTTATCACCGGGAAGTATTCCATCGAGAAATATGTATATACATTTATCGTGGTACAAAATAATTTCAGAGAAAAAAAAGAGTCAATTTAAGAGTAAAAGCAATTATAGGAACTTAAAAATATGAGAAAAAAACCATTGAATACAATAAAGGATTCTATAGCCAATTTTGAAATCGTTAAGAAAAGTCGTGTAGCAAAAAGGGTTTTGAATATTACTTGTATACACTGGCTTAAACCTTTCAATTTTTCTTCATCGACCGATGTGAGACCAATAACTTGTTAACGATAAATGCCAAGCAAATTCCTTCAAAGCCATGAGGGTTTATCAAAGAAATTCCATTATAAAAATCCTAAACACTAGAAATGAACTTGACTACGAATATCTGTAACAAAATGAGCCGAATATTTTGATGAAATCTGTGAATAAAATGTAACAAAATGAGCGGAATATTTTGATGAAATCTGTGAATAAAATAAATGACTATGAATAACTCTAACAAAAGGTAAAGATTTACTAGAAGGAAATCTAAACGTCCGAGAGAAGTGTGCCATATTGGAAATGAATAAATCAAAATGTAAAAAAAAAAAAAAACCCTCGGGAAATAGTTAATAGAGGCATTCACGCACTAGAGAATGTCAAAGCAAGAGAAAACTCTGAAAAAGAACTAAGTTACAGAACTACATAAAAAAAAGTGTAATAATGTAATAATTATTAGGAATATGTAATAATTATTTGTTGAGTGTTCAATGGTAAAAAAAGTGTTTCCATGTATTTTAATATATTATCCCAATAAGTTATCTTAGGATGCCAATATTTTCTCCCTCATTTATCAATCCCTTTCTTTGATAATAAAATATATACTTCCAGTTCTTCTTTGTTTCTCCCATATTAGAAGATCTATTTACCTAGAAATTTGACAATTAAGGTTGCCATGTAAGTAAGTTTGGATGGAATTCAAGAGAAGAATGTCATATTTCAACAAGAGGTGACCGCTGTCATCCTAAACCAAGGCTTTATATTGCATAATAGGCATGTAGTTGATGAGTTGAAATTGGAGTATTGACATCCTTTAATACCAGTTATCTTGCAGTTACCATCCAACATGTTTGGATCCACAAAGCTTGGAAGTTAAAGAGTTCATCAATTAGATATGGAATAAAGCAATCGTGGGTCTCACATGTCTTATATGTGTCCATCATCTATGGAAATGAAAACATGTCTTTCCACTTTATATTCCAACTTATATCATGTCATAAGTTCCATCTATGTTTTCATGCGTGTGTCACATTTTGAGGGAACCAAATACAAGAATGTCAAACACCCTTTTTGTTATTAAAAGGGATGTAAATGCAAACACATAGTGGATTTTATTATTGCTGACACTGTTGTCCCCTGAGATAATTATAGGTTAATTAATTATGCAAGAGCATCTAAAATATTTTTTTGTTTTTAAAGGAGTTTTTGGATGACCAATGCTATGAGAAAATTATAGGTAGATGTTTTAAACTTTAAATACTATTGAGTATTAAGAAAGGGCTGCTCTTTTACTTCAAAAAAGTGATTTGATTTTGTATATGTAAAAGGTAGAAACTGTAAGAAACTATGATCTACTAAATATTCAAATTGAATCCTTAGTTTATCATAAGAAAGAAAGGCTCCCAAACAATGTTTACAACTTAACAATATATATCTAACCTTATGAAGATGACTGACAATTAATAGATGTAGAGGGACTTATACATACAAATAGTCTAACAAATCAATCTCTAAAATAGATGATAACTTCAAAGGATTTAAGATAGATTGATATTTAGTTTTCTCTTACCTATTTATCTCCATAAAACTTAAATATATGTAAAAAACATAATGAAATGTAAATTGGAAAGACTTACAAGGAGAAAAACTATTTGAAACAAATCCAAAATCCTTTCATTAATGATCAATGATATTATCTCATAAAAATTTTCTTTACAAGTGCTCATTCAAGGGTGAAACCCTTGATAACTTGAATGGAGAGTTATTTATACAAAATTCTGTCTTTTATAAGCATCTAAACAGATTAAAAAAATAGTATCAAAATATAGGAATACAAAACTGTTGAGTCGAGTTGTCACTGTCTTCAAGGAAGTGGTTGATGATGTGGCCCCAAAATGTGTTGCTTTGCTGACATCTTGTTGGAGATGAAATTTACTCGATAGTTTCACATAAGTGATCCCATCTTTCTTGACTCGGTATTTCAAGTTTAATCAATCTTCTGTAAACTTCATCCACTTCGGCATATCTTTCAAAAGTAGGCTTATTGATAAAAAGATGTTTGATTTCATATTGATTATTAAATCAAACTCTAAATCTTCCAGAAAATCCTTTCTTGTCAGATGACCTTTAATTCCTACAAATTTGACTTTATCAATTGCAATTGTATAAAGCTTTTTGCAATACTCCTCCAAACTGATTAACCTGTCATTTGGTGCTACTAATGTTGGAAATCCTCTTTGGTTCAGTAGATTGAACTTGATATGAAACCTCTGGACAACAATGTCCAAAGTTTGGCACTTGGTTTCCAACTGAGCTAACAAATTCTTTTTATGCAGAGCCTCTTTTGTTTCTAAAATAGTTTTTGTTCTGTTTGTAATATGAATCTGTTCTAATTTAGTTTTTTTCTTTGAATTCAATACCTTAATCATATCTGAAGCTTCAACTGGTTTTTGTTAAGTGTTGTTTTTTTCCTGCTCAATGACGGTTTTGCATTTAGTGATTAATTCTTCCTACTCAAAGATAATTTGTATGGAGGGCCATACCTCAGTCACACCTTGACTTATTTCTGTCTAGATGTTTTCCTTGGCTTGGGCCAAGGGGTTTGCCATCAATAATTCACTTTCTAACTTCTGAAATTTCTGTGTTAACCTACGGGATTTATTCATTTCTTCCATATAAAGAGCATCATTCTTTATTTTCTATGCTTCTAGATTCTTGAATTTCTCTTGAAATTTTTCATTTTCCTACTTTTGAAGAGACAAATTTTGCATAAGTTTGTTTGTGTCACCTGCTGCAGATGTAGACTCTACTGTTGTTGATGAAGAACTTGGTGTTGTGCCTGCAACTATAATAGGTACAACTGAAATTGGAATTATAGCCATCTGAGTAGACTCTATTCTTTCTCTTTGAATAGACCTTCAATCTATTCTTCCATCTTCTTAATTTGAATGTTCTTTTCAATGATAAGCCTGAGCATTTCTTCTTTGTTTTTCTCACTTTACTCTATCTCCTTGGTTTGGGGATCCTCTGTAGAAGGAAATTTGTGTTGCTTTCGAAGAGATGAAATGTTTGCGTTCTTCTTCTTGAGGATTTCTTCTACAACTTTGACATCTTCAGGATCTTATCCAATCTTAATCACTAGATATTCTAATGATTTGAGTTTACTATCTTTGGCCAAAGAGGAAAGCTCCTCAATATTTAATTGTGACTGTACATTTGAAAGAGTTGTTATCAATTTTGATAATGCCATGGCAGTGTTAGTCATTGTAGAGAAAAGAATTTCTCCTAACTGTTTGTGCATATCCATTTGGTCAATAGGATGAATCTGATTGGCATCAAAAGAAAATATTGTCTTTTTGTAATCAGAAGGGGATTTTGGAAAAGGGACTTGGGCCTGTAAGAAAGCCATATGCATCTTTCCCTTTTCTTTGTCGAATTCTGTCAACAGCCTATGCTGTGAAGTGGAGTTGTGTTTCCAAAATTTACTGTATACATTTTCCTTTAGAGCTTCATTCTTCTGCTTAATTCCTAAGAATTTGGAGAAAATATTTGGCTCACCTTGTTTACTTGATCCTGTTGACTGTATAATCTCCATTGGCTCATGTGAAACTGAAGAGGAGGATGGAGTGTTAGGAAAATTTCCCTCTGATGTTGTAGAAAACTGTGCATCACCCAAATCAATCATTTCTGTCTCTTTCTGACTTTGATCAATTGATATGGTGAAATCTGTCTTCTGCTTCTTTTGCTGGATGATGAATTCCTTTGCAATGCTTGTTGAAGATGATGGTTCTTCTCTAGACCTATTTTGCTGCTTGTCTTGAGAAATGGGAGTTTGGAGTGTAGAGGTGGAGAAAATTTGCTCCTCCACTTCTTGAAGTGTATTTTTTGCCCATTGATCTTGGTAGTGGATGGATAAGGAATATTTATATTTGGAAGTTCAACATCATCTGGAAGAAAAGTTTCAAAAATATGAGCTCTCTGGGGAAAGGTAAGTTTATGATATAATTCCATGAGGGAAGCTTGGGAAAAATTACAAAGGGAATAATTCTGTGGTATTAACAACATTTGGTTTATGGTTTCAGGTGTAATGGAAATCATAATATCTCCATTATAAGATGCTATGGTTCTCTTAAGAGGGTCATATATATTCTGACACCAGGTGACTAAATCAGGAAACTCGTGGGTTTGAGGAAAGGTACACATGGGAAAAAAGGCCTCCCAGAGTTTGAATTCATCTTTATTATCCAGATTTTTATTTTAACCAAAGATGTAATTCGTAGAGTTCGAATTCACATTATGTGTCTGTGATTTTAAACAACTGGTCAGCTAACGGGATATAATCAAGATCTGGAGTGGTGGAGTCATTAGGATTTTCTTCTGTTACTGTTTTCCGACCCTTCCCTTTTGGTGCCATTTCTTTAACAGAGAATAAGAAACAAGATTTTTATCATAAAATAATCCCTATAGAGAGTGGTCTTTGCAAATGCTGATAGGCCTGTGAATGGTTTTGTCGACAAGGGGGATAGACAGCGGAGCCGAAAATGAACTGTATCTCTTTGAACGTGCAATTTGACAGAATGACAAAGTGAATCAAAGAGTGGCACGAGGAAGGTAGATGTTTATTTATACATGCAGGGGTTACCGTTATGTTGGATGATTGTTAGAGAACAAGTCGTAGATCAGGGTTTAATGATGAGTGGATAACGCTAAGGGAGAAGATTTAACGGAATGATGGAATTTAATGGAAAGGTTACAGGTGGCATGAGGTAATTGGGCATGGGGGAACGAATGTTGGCAAATAGGTGGTATTCAGAGGGGGTAGGAGATGGTAAGAGGTATGGAGTGGGGGGGGGTGGGAGGGGGGGTGTGAAATTATATAGAGGTGACACATTGCAAAGGGCCTGCCAAATATGAAACCACTTTTCAGACCCCCCCCCCCCTTGGCGTTAACGAGAAACGGAGAAATGGGGCACGAAATACCTTCCTCACTGTTGATCTGGGAGGGGAAAATAACAATTTTCAAGATCTGTTCCGGAGATAGCGCAAAAAAGAAGAAGGTATGTCATGTTGCGACTTTAGGATAAAACGGTAACATGATTTTTATTACAAAAATAAATAATCACTAAGGAAGAGATTAATCCTTAAATCAACACAATTAATCCTAATCTTTTTGAGGCGCGTTTAGTCTAGATTCCAATTTATTCTTCCTAAGTCTATGTTCAATTAAGATTAAAAAATCAGGTGAACTTTATTTCCTAATCTAAATACATAAATTTAAATATTTGATCATGTTGTTACACAATAATTTGTCACCATGCTCATTTTCCCGTCCTTGATCCCAAAATTCCCCGTGACAAATCCTATGCAATGTTTCCATCATCAAGAAATATGCCAACATATCCCCTTGAAGATCCAAAGAAGACTTCCTTGAAAGATTACTGAAGAAACTTGGTCAAATTCCTAGTTTCCTGGGTCAGTGCCCTTCCTGGTGCCATGGCCACATTGATGTCCTTTTCCCAGTTCTGACATAACGCTATCAGTGCCCTAATTTCTTGGAAAACCGTGCTAATCCCCTTTCTGGCAATTCTTCCTCAAATGGAGGAGAAGCTTCGACGTCTATAAGCTTAAGGGCATCGAGTTGGTTGTTGAACATAGATGATAAGGTTGAGCTCTCTCACTTTAGAGCCTTGATCTCATCCATAGGGGATAATTCATCAGAAAGTGGGCCTTCCTCTTCCTTTCATGGGCTCCAAACCTCCTTCTCCTTGTTATAAATTCACATCCTCATTCCCCCAAGTTTAGATCTTGGTTTTTCATTGTCAAACTCATCTGAACTCTCATCCCTTTGCATGCTAGCATCGTGATTAAGCCTAAGTGCACGAGAGAAGGAATGCTTTTGAGCTGGATGAAGGACTCAAATTTTCACCTAAGGACTCCTCCAAAATCAAGGCTTGGTTGAAGATCTCCTTTTGTAATTTATCAATAATAACATCTGATGTTTGCTTTCTATATTTTTCTACATGATTATGAAAATATTTTGGTACTCCTTGATCTGCTAAATAGCTAGTGTTTATGTTTATTATATATTTTTTGTTGTCTTCTCCCAATCATCAATAGCTATTCACATGTCATCAGTAGCAGATAGCGAGCCTACAAGGATTATGGATCGAGGTCACCATCAACAGGTCCAAGGATAACGATTGGAAAAAGGTATTTATGTCTCTTTTCTCTTTTCATATTAAGCATTAGTTAGGAAAGCTTATGTTTGAAATAATCTCGTGTTGCTAGACCCACTTTAGGGCTAGAGAGATTTCCTCTGTCTGCAGAGGGGATTTATCTTGACAACACATGTTTAAATAGTATGATCTAAACCAAATTATTTTTGGGTTGTGGCATCCTAACAAGTTGCACACAAAAATTTCTTTTTTCTTTATTTGAAACAAAGCAATTTCATTTCTTTTATTGCTTCTATCTATGCCTAGCATTTTCAAATATTTTTTCCTTCATTTTTTTAAGCATCTAATCCTAACATTTTTTTGATATGATTATTTACTTTTCACATTGATTCCTAACATTTTTTGGATTTTCATTTATTTACATTCAATTATAACATTTTTTAATTTTCCATTTTTCTTCTAAAATGTCTAACTTATCAAAACAAGAAATGTTACAACATCGGCTCCAACTAGGGACTGCTTCCTCCTGTAGGATGCAGAGAACTAGCAGATCCAAGAGCCTTCTCCTCGAGCTAATGGAGTCTTTGCTAAAAAACAAACATACTTTGAAAATGAAACAAACTGGTAAATATATAATGATGAATGTGTGAAACACTCTTCTGCTTCTCAATATTTAATGCAGTGCTTAAAATATCTTCCATTCACTGGAAATGATGAATATTGTTCTTCCAAGTTATGAAAGATAAAAGTGTTATTGCCCTTGACTTCTGCAATGCATAAAGGCTCAAACCAGAGGTTGTCAAGCTTTTAGTGTTTTCCTTTATCTTACCTCCTAGCATCCCATCTTAATACCAAATCTGCTTCTCTAAAATCTCTTTCTCTAGCTATCTATAAAAGAGAATTTTCATTTTATTCTAGTATTTCCTAAGTTTGTACTGAATTTCATCCCTAGTTTCATTAAGTTCAATTATTTGATTGATCCTCCTAGAAAAATCATCACGTTCTTCATTTACTTCTTGCAAAAATTTCAAAACAGGGAAATCTATATTTCAGAGTATCTCATCTACTGGAAGAACTTACCCACTGAAGATTCCACATGGGAGGATGAGAATCTTATATAGAAGCATCCAGAACTACTCAAGCATTGAGAAAAACACTTTTTTGAAGGAGAGGGGCATGTTAAGTCCCTATATTACTAATTTAGTCCCCTGTTATTGTTAGTGTAGCCCCCTTATTGTTATTTGTGTACCCCTGTATTCCCCATATTTGTATTATTGTGCCCCATAAAATACCACTATTGTTATTGTTGTGCCATGACATTATTAGTGTTAAGTCGGCTAGGATTATATTGTGATCCCATGGACTCCTATATATAGAAAGGAGGTTTTTTCATTTGTATCATCCAAGAATTTTTCATTTATGCAATATAAAGGAGGTTTCCCCCTCAAAGAGGCTGATTTCTAAATCATTGATCTATATTTTCTTCTATTTTGTGACCTGGTTTCATAACAAGTCCTATACCACAAAACCATTATACTCCATCATGGTCCAAAAGGCTGACCATGTTTGAGACTGAGTAATGTTGAAGAAGTAATAATTAGAGTGAAAGAGCTTGTAACATGATTTTTTTATGAGAAAGAGAAAGAGAGAGATTATGAAATGATTTTTTTTTTATGTGTTTCTTGACATGCCCACATTATACTTCATGCTGCATTTTGTCTTCAGCTCTCCTCTTCCCCCATATATGTTGGGATTGTACTTGAAATCAACATTTCATCTGATATTTCAGCTCCTTACCATGACACAAGAGGAATATTTGAGATTCCTCCTCGGGTGGTTCATCTAGGAGGCCAAGGTGAGCTCATGGGGAGAGAAGCAAGAGTTCTTAGATACTGGATACTTCTAGAAAGGCCTATGCAGAGACTTCACTGAGGATAAAAGGCCGATTTTCCAAGAGAATAGATGTAGAAGTGGAACAAATATACTCATCTTCTAATTGATTCCCGATAAAGGATATGGAGTTGTTCCAACTTATTGAACGAGTCAATAGAAATAATTCTTCTTTAGTATGCATCCTTGTTACTATAATTATAAATTCCATTATAATCATAATGCCTTGTAACTTCAATTTATTCATGCCTATGAGATGGGGCTACTATGTAAAACTCATGGTAGGTCTATTCACATTTGGGTTGATCTCAAACTCAAAGCCTCTTTCATACTCATTCTTCCTTACTCATTGATGTGGGTCAGACTGCAGTAAGATGAAGTGGGTGTGACTCACACTTTGAAAAACAACCATACATACTATTAGTGCTTTCTAGATCGCATTTTATTTATTCAGCTTCATGCAATATTATCTGCTTATGAATAAATATTTTCCCAGTCTCCTAATATCTTGTGAATGTTCGAAGGATTATATTTTTTCAACTTTATAATTTTGTCATATATACTATTATGCTGCATTTACATTTCTTTGAATGTACAACCTATAAGGAGATGGAGATTAGTTTGAAATTTTCCTTAATTTTGTGCTTTACTAATTCACATGAGTATTTCAGAAAAGCCAACGAAGCCAACAGATCAATCTGCCATCCCCTATTTTTGACTGCAAACTTATTCACAATGCGCAAAATGTTTTTTAGAAACCTCGAAATAATAGGTAGAGTTGGTGACAAGTATGACTTTTCAACATTCTCGATATAATACTTGTCATAATACCTCATACTTTAATGTTATGTGGAGAAATTTTGCATGGTTTTTATCATTTTAAGAGTCTGACTAGTCAGTTACAAATTGAAAGAGCTACATTTTGTAAAAATATTTTGATGTTGTTTGCAATATGCTTTGAGGAAAAAAATAGCATCTTGAAAGTTGAAGATGGTTTTTCCAAGAGTTTTTGATTGAGTATCACCTCAATAATTGCTAGAGAAGAAAATGGGACATCATAGATATTACAGGTTGTGGAGGACCTAGTACATTAGAGGGAGAATATGCATGCTTAAAATGAAAGGATTTATATTCATAATTGTGCGATTCACAGTGGGAGTCAGAATGATTTCGAATGCAATTTTTTTTTGTAAATAAGACTAATTCTATTAGAAAATCATATGGTACAGGATGGAGTTACAATCGAGAGAGGCTAGATAGTAGAGAAGTTGTAAATGATGAACCATCAACCTTGGTCCCGATAAGTAGCCAAGAGAGAAACAGAGCCAAGAAGATAAACATGGGAGCAGTGCGACATTTGTTTCCTTTATTTTTTAAAACTTTAACCCAACCATCATGGGACGGATGGGCTAGAACCACTTAAAGACTGTTGTTGACTAAAGGTGTATTTTCCTTATCCGAATATGAGGAGGAGGTCTCATGAGATCATTTATAAGTACTCGAAGAAACAATGGGCCCTCCATGGTCCGCCGAGGTCATATCCTTCTCCTTCTTTGAAACCTCCTCATATGCTTCAATCTCTTCCTCATCCGAGCTAAAGGAGTCAATGTCATCCACGGGGGGCGGTGCATAGGGTTTCCAGCTCCTAGAGTTTGATTTTCAATTGCTTCTCTTATTTTGGGAAAGGAATGTAGTACAGGAGTTCTGAATATGCCCTGTTTGATGGTAGTGATGACATTAGAAAGCAGTGTTCTCATAGTCCAAGGTCTATGTCTAGTGGAAGTCACCAACTTTGAGATTGATTTCATTGGGCAGGCCTTTACTTGTGTCTATTTTAGCACATATTCTACCATAGGTGTATATGCTCATTTCTCCCTTGGAGGGATCCATTGCTAGAAAATGTCCCAGGTTGTTTCCAATTACTTGAAAGACAGAGAAGTGCCATAGAGGGGCAGGTAAATTTGGAAGCCTGACCCAAATAGGAATCTTGGTAATGACTGTCGTAGAAGGGTCAAAGTCTGGAAACTAGGGTGTGAGGAATAGCCCTGATTTTCCCCAAAACCAAGGACCTCCTGTTAAGGCTTTTTTATAGTCTTCATTGAAAGAAAACATAACTATAAAGAAACCCTTCGAGAAGAACATAACCTTGTTCTTATTGGTCCAAATGTAATTAATCCATTGAATCGACAAATAATGGCTAATTATGCGTACATTTGAAACTGGTTGTCCAGTGCTATATGGGAAATTTCTACAGCGGGAATATCCTCCATTTTATCAACCAAAAAAGGATTGGGAGCTTCAGAGCGTTGGGAAACTTTCTTGGGAGGTTGTGCATGGAGAACATCATTGTAGTAGAAAGCTTTAGTGGAAGATCTTTTTTCGAGCTGTGATTCGATGGTAATGGCAGAAATAGATTAGGCTTTTCAAATATTATATATATATATTTCTAGTTAGGGTTAGTCACAATTTGAAATGGAGTGTCGAAAATGATTATTTTATGATAACACTTCTAAATTGTTGGAGATTACAAAGATCTATGAACAAAATTCTATCCAAACTATCATATTTGCAGAGTTTTAGAAAATGGTTGATTAATTTTATAGGTACCATAAATGGAACTTTGGAATCTGGGAATGTCGGGAAGGATATATGTATGGGTTGTTCATTTGACCATCTTACCATTTAATTGTATATCGTGCTCCACCTGCATGCGAAAAAAAAGGCTTAACAACAATCCTTTCGAGAGGCCTCATAAAACTCCAGGGTTTAAGAAGAGACGACATGCGTAATGTCAGGTGATTTACCTTGTTCCCTGGAAGACCAATGTTAAAACCCTGACCAACAAATTCCTCAAAAGACTCAACAACTGCTTTATCTTTTTTTTTGTAACCTACCAAATCTTGTAATATTTGTGTGAATTACAATTCGAAAATTACATGAGAACTAGTGGCAGTGTCAAAAAGGATTTAACTAGAGTAACAATCTACATACCTGAGTCGATTATCAGTGGAACAAGGGTATATACATCCCAATTTAAATGTGTAGTGTTCAAACAAAACCCTAGCAGCTACACTAGATTCTGCCGAGAGAAAAATGAGAGTAACGGTCATTGATATTGCCAACACCACCTGAAACCTGCGTGCGCCATCTTAGTTTCACAACTCGAATCCAAGGAATATTTGGTGAAAATGATTGGGCTCGCAAGGAGGATCACACATATTTTGGCTCTAGCTTTGGCTCAGTCTCTGGATCGCAATAGAGACCTGCAACAACTCAAGGGATGAATCCATGTCTTTTTATTGCTATTATGGTATTAGAGGTTGTATATCATATCCAGGGGAAGAGAGTTTCATAGAGGTTAGAGAGTTACTTAGGTAGTTAGCTTAAATGAATGGCCTAAAACATTTCAATCATCTAACATTTTATCAGATGGTGCAAACAAGTACACCGTGGCAGTTGAGGGAGTTGTTTTCAAAGAGGAACGTCTTACAACATAATAAATAGGAAAACTCTAGAAATAAAAATTCATGCAAGAATGAAAGAGAAGCAAAGAGACCAATATTAAGCCAAATTCTTTATAAGCATAATGAATTGAGGAATTCTGTAATTGCATAATAGAGATTGTGCAAATTGAGTTTGTGATACTGCTGGTGAGATCAACAATGAAAAATTGCTAAAGGTATTGGTGATTGAGGAATAAGGAAAAATTGTTTTATTTTGAAAGGAGAGGTGGCATTCACGGTTCTAGTGTGAAAATAGATAAAAGGTTAATCATTGAGTGTCAAATAAGTTGTATCTTGAAGATCACGGGTTGGTGCTCCTTCCAGTAGTTGCTGGTGAATAGTTGGGGTTGTAGCTGATAACTGATAAATCAGGGAGTTATAGTATCATGCTGGTTGTATCCAAAAAATATTGTAACAAGTTGTACCTTTCATTTTGAAGGAATTGCAGAGCACTTTGAAGAATTTGTGTGTTTCTTGTGATACTGAAATTATTTCATGTCATGCTCATGTGAATAAATTGTATATAATGTCCTAATAGCATTGCATAAGTGATTTTTTTTTTAATTGTTAAACTTCCTACAATATTAATTTACCTCTTCAATATTGTCTTAATTTCCAACACACCACCTAACTATATATATATATATATATATATATAATTTATTTATAACTAAATATTTTAATTTAAAAAAAATATATTATTAAAAATATATTATCAATATTAAATATATATCATCAATTTTGATAATTTAAAAATGATATCTTCAATCTTCATTATAGAAATCTTAACAAGAAACTAAATATTACAAAAATGAGGACAAAATTCTATAAAATTCAGATTAAAATATTGATATAACTAAAATAATAGTTTAGAAATTAAAATTTTATAAGTTCTACTCTAATTATAACCATTCAAAGAAATCTTCACTCAAAGAAATCTATTGAAATAAATCCCTACAAAAATTAAAATAAAATATTTTGGGAAAAATAAAACATGCATATGAAAAATAAAAACATACAACAATCCACTACACTATTTTAAAATATTAAATTTTGACAGAGTATAAACCTCAAATTCATCAACTTAAAATTGTTGTCTTAAATAGATAAATAGCATTTTTTACTTCTGTAAAGTATAACTATTTTTTAATATAGTTATTTGGTTATGGATAAAATTTGGATTGCATTATTAAAATATGTGTACTTATTATTATTTTTTATAAAATATTAATTTTAATAGAGTTTTTTTTAGTGTGATTTTTTGGATTGTTTAGTATTTGAATTTGGTTGAAAATTTGAGGTGAAGTCTTGATTTGTGTTATTTAAATTGGTTTTTGATTGCAAAAAAAGATGCAGCACCCTGTAAAACCCTAGGGCACTTGGATTGTGCACTCGTTACCCGCTTGTAATTTCAAAACTTGTGATTTCAATAAATTCTGATAGAATTTTCGAAAAATTAAGCCCAAAAAAAGCTTCCAAAAAATCTCACTAAAAACAAAAGATTTTAATTTTCAACCAAGTTTTAATAATTAATAATAATTTTATTTTGAAAATGAAATAAAAATATTCTAAATCAAATAATAGTGATATATTTAATAATAATAATAATAATTATTATTATTATTATTTTCAATATTAATTATATTTTTTATTAATAAATAATAAATATAATAACAATATCTATCCACTTTCATTATTTATTAGTCAAAGTGAGAAAAAAAATTGAATATACATATTTAGTTTTAATTAAAATTATTATAAAACATTTGTATAATTCTTATACTTCAAAAAAATATTTTAGTATATTACTTAAATAAATTAGTTAAATATGTATGTCGTTAATTTTTTCAATGTCAACTTCATATAAGTCTTACTATTTTATATTCTAGCCTTTTTTTAGGTCTATTTTTTGTCATATTTTTTTAGAAAATTGAACAAAAATATGTTGGAATTGCAAGTTTAAGTTATATAGTGTACACAATCCAAGTGTCCAAATTCAACAAGTTGAATCTATATATATATAACCCACAAATTTATCATTTTTGCACTCTAAAAGATGTTTGGACCTTGAGATAGTTGATCCCTCTAGGCTATTGCTATATCAATAATTTCATATACTAGTATTCTAATGTGATATGATAATTAGGTATAGTGTTTATTTGGGAATAAGGCTTCCACAATTTCATTTTAACTATCAGTGATTATTAAATGGATGGTAGAGATTTAACCTCCACATGATATTCTAGAATATTCATAACTATGTACACAAATCACAAGTAGAGATTTATCTAGAAAAAAATTATGCTTTTTTAATTAAATTGATTAATAAAAGAAATGTCATATAAACAAGAGTCACATGAAGTGAATTCTGTTTTTTTGGACATGTGGTATTGATAATTCATGGTATAGACTCACCATATTAAAAATCCATGATTAAGAACTTTGTTCCATATTTTATTTTAAATGTGTATATATTTAATTTTTATATTAATTTTTTATTTTGGTTTTCAAGTTCATGTGGTAATTGTTTACTGAAGAGTTTGCCAGATTATTATTATTTATAAACGATAATAATAATTTATAAGACGAATATGTAAATATCTTTTATTTATTATTATATAATAGGTTTGGATTTCTTTATTATCATATAACTAGATAATGCCTTTTCCGGATCTTTGGGTGGTAAATGTCATAGTATCAATGTGTGAATCGTCGTATGTTTTGAAGCCTGCACTTTAGAATATTGTCGTAATTGCAGCTATTATTTTTTCTCACTTATGTTCGCTGGCCTTTCTGAGATTCATAGCCGTAGAGATTAAGGCATTGAAAGTATAAATACCGAGGTGATGAAAAACACAGGAATAAGCACTTCGGGAGCTGCCGGGCCACTACAGCTTGCGTCCGTGAACCATCTCTCCCTCGTCTGCCGATCTGTTGAGGATTCTACGGAATTTTATGAAAAGGTTCTGGGTTTCTTTCCTGTCAAGAGACCAAGATCCTTCAACTTTCATGGAGCATGGTGAGTGATATACAATAGTAACATTAGATTTAAAAAAAATTAAAAAATTAGATTTAAAAAAAATTAAAATATTAGATTTAAAAAAAATTCAATCATAATTTAAATAAAATATTTTTTAGATTTTAATATTTTAATTAATCCAAAAAAACATTTATTTAAAATAACATCAGATATCAACACCATATTATAGCTGAAAACACTCCTATTACCTCTCACCAAATTCTCCCTTCTCCATGTCCTTTAGAGAAAGGATTCCTGCAACTTCGCAAGGTTTTTAATAATAGATTGCTGCATTAGAACTTGAAACTACGTTTGTTTTGTTTTAGAATCACTGTGATTCAGTTGTGGTCTGTGGAGTGCCAGCTTTGATACCATCCCAAATAAAGTATGTGACTATGAATGCTTGGAATTTCCAAATAATATGAACGTATCTTATCTTTTCGTATACTTAACTCTGTAATTCTATTACCATCTGATTAATCATGGGCTGATTCGTTCGTTTCCACGCTTATGTATGCATCTGCAAATAATTAGCAGAGATTCATTTGAATGAGCATTGGCAGTTTCTCCAATATTATCTATTTTATTAATATTTATATAATTATTGGTTGATTTATATAGAAATAATGAGATAAATTTATTAATATTTTTTGTCTAATGAATTACAATTGTTGGTTCTAAACATATCAATTTTAATGATGTGATTAATTGAAAAAATATTCATTTATAAAATATAGAATTTTATGATCATTTCATTCATCTTTACGAATAACCACAAATAAATAATAATATAAATCCATGTTGATATTGAATCCAAAAACCAGTTCATAAAGTAAAGTTTAATTTTTGGATAAAATATAAACTTTTAAATTTTTTCCCTGAAATTAATTTAAGTATTTAAGTATTCATCTTATTGCTTTGGGTAAATGAAATAGAGATCTATTTCAATAAATAAGCATTCAAATAATTTAAATGTAAAAGGTTTAAAATAAAAAATATTTGTATTATTGGATTAAGAAATAAATAATTACAAATTTCATATTCCTTATTATTATGAATTTTTTATATTAATTATATTTTAATTTGTATTATTTTTTTCCTCCACAAGAATGTTTAATATATGTGGAAGAATGTTTAATATATTTTAATGATTTTATTTGTTTTATAAATTTTATAAATCTTAATTCGAAATTAAATGTTTTTGGAGAGTTATTTTTTTATTATCTTATTTCATCTTTATTTGTAAAGTAAGCATATATGTTTTATATGTTTTTTTATCTTTATTTTTATGTTAGATGATGAAAAAAAGTTTTAGATTGATTGAAGAATGATTGTATTCTTTCCATCTAAATTTAGTTTTACAAGCATGACATGTTGACTTGTAGTTTCTCTGACAAGAATGTTTAATATATGTGGAATAAAGGCCTTTAAACCTACTATTCCTATTATCATTAAATTTGATACTTATATTATAACTACTTATTATTATTATTACCTTCACCAAATACAAAACATAACTTACATAACTTGATATAGATCCTCTTCCATCCATATTCTATATGATGTAATGTTCTAATTGAATTATAAATTAAGAAAAAATTAACTAGTAGTTATGAAAATATTATCTTTACCTCATTTTTCTAATGAAAATTGTCTAATATCATTATTCTTTTCATACCATTGAATTATGTAACATGTGATGCTTCTAAATGGGCTCCCTCCAATACTATCTTTGCATAAATTACATATATTATTTATAAAACTTGAGTGATAAATTGTGTAAATTTTTTGAAATTTTCAATGCTCCCATAAATTACATACATTATTTACAAAAATTGAGTGATAAATTTGCATAAATTATATACATTATTTATAAAATTTGAGTGATAAATTGTGTAAATTTTTTGAAATTTTCAATGCTCGCATAAATTACATACATTGTTTATAAAACTTGAGTAATAAATTGTGTAAATTTTTTGAAATTTTCAATGCTCTGAATGGACACAACACTTATCATTGGAGAAATTAAACTTGAAACAATAATAGAAAAGACATTTATCAGTGGAGAAAAATACACTTGAAACACTAATAGAAAAGAATGTTTGTGGATATTTATAGTGTGAAAACTAAAATTAATCCTAATGGAAAAAGTTACAACTTGTTGTGAAAATTGTTAAAATAATAGAAGAGTTATTGGAAATAAAAAATATTTTATGTTAATATTAAAATCAAAATCAAAATGAGAAAATAAAAGATATATGGTTAAAGAAGTTACGTTTTGGTATTTTTTTGTGAGTAAAGACTATTACTAGACTATTTTACCTTTCATTCTTGTGATATTCTAAAAAAATATAATTATGTTCATGGTTACATTTATCTTAATTGCAGAATCCAGCCAGATTTTTCACAGTATCATAAAACAATGGTCGATATTTTGAATCCCAATGGGGATGCATCTTCAGGACTAGAAGTGAAAAAAGAATGAAAGATGAAAAATGAAAGAAGGTCCTAAAAATTAGGATATAAATAGTAAAAGATTATTAAGATGAGAAGAGCCGACTAAAATAGATTTTTTTAATTTATTTAAAATATTTTTTTTTATTCTTTATAAAAATTATAAAATTTCTAATTTTAATAAATTAATTTTAATTTTAATTTCTAATTTTAATAAATTAATTTTAATTTAAATAATTTATAATACTAATGTCACCTTTTATTAATTTTTATTTTTATTTTTATAATATTACTTGTTAATTTATTTTTATTAAAAAATTTTAAATTTTTTCTAAGTTGTTAAAATTTTTAGTGCTACTAAACTCTAATAAATTAATTTTAATAACCCTAATTAAAATTTTATTTAGTTTTATAATTTTGTTAATTATTTAATTTTTAATAGTTTTTATTAATTTCATAATTTGTTAATTATTAAAAAAAATCATTTCATAATTCAATGTCTAAAAATTATTTTAATTAAACCTTAAGTATTACTAAATTTTTAAAAATATTACCTAAAAAGTTTAACCTAAAATACTCTAATAAAATTATTAATCTAAGGGTTAATTAATTGTAACCCTAAATGATATTAATAATGGTTATACTTATTTTTAATTATTAGAATTAATAAAAATACCTATGTTTATTTTATTCTAAATAATAATAAAATGAATTTTTTATATTAAATATAATTTATTAATTTACTCCTAATAAATTTTTAAAATAACTTTCTAATAAATAAAATTTAATTTAATTCGAATTTTTATTATAATATAGATTTATGTTAAGTATGGATCTATCCAAATCTAAAAGGGGTTAAATATCTTTGGAGCACAATTTTTTTTTACAGTAAACTCACTTCAAAAAGTATTTGTACCTTGAGGGGTTTGATCTTCCAATTACACTTGATAGAATAAGAGTTAATATGAATTCACCATTGACTTATATATGTGTGTGAATGTGAATATTTATATCTTTTATTTTTGAAAAAAAAGTAGTCATAAGTATGAATATACATGTTTATCCAAAATGGATTGGTCATACTGCATATTAATGACTCATCATCATCACCTCATTCAAATATTTTTTCAAAATCAACCAGATATCATGCTTTAAGAATGTTCAAATGTTAAAACTCTTAACCCTAGCATCAACTACACTTAAACTATTCACCTTCTCTTCTTTCCTCATAACAGATTTTGTGACCATAAAACAAAACTATGACTAATATATTAGATACAATCATAGATAATTTTCTTAACTTATGAGTCCATAAAAAAAATAATATCTAACACATTTGACACAAAAAAGTTGTTATATTATTGAAATTTTACTTTACCAAGTAGAAAACAAAATAAGAGGGTTTTTAATTGAAGTGAAAAGAGACTAGAAATGAAACTCGGGTTTTTAATTGAAGTGAAAAGAGACTAGAAATGAAACTCCTTGGTGTTAGTTTCCTATCCATATATAAACCCATAGAAACTAAAATTGCTTCAATTCATAGCAAACACCACCTTTGAAATCTTTTTAAATTTTTGGTTTGATTCCTTATACACATGAGGGTAATAGGAATTATTAAAGGATGTTTTTGGTTTCTTGTAGAGGAGGGCCAAGGCTCAAATTTTCCACAAAATTAATTTTTTCCACCCAATCTATTCCTATTTTGGAGTCTCCTGTGACATATATCTTGTTAATTTTTTTTTTTTTTTTTTTTGTTTACGAAAGAAATGAGGGACAATAGAGTTGTGAATTCTACTTTACTGTTACTTCCTCTATTAGGAGTGTAATAAATATCAAACAATGTGCTTTATTTATGTATAAAACTTCCCCAATTCAATAAACATGTTGCTCCCCTTATCTTGCTCCATCAAAATAAATCCATTAAATGCCAAAATTTAGTTGAGGCATGATAGGTACCATCGGTTAATTTTTATAAGGCTCCACTTTGTATTCCTTACCTCAATGACCAAATCTATTATCACCGCGTAAAGAATATCAATGTCCTGAAAGATACTAGAATTATCATCCCACCACATACCATACTCTATATCATATGGAGATGAACAAACTCTTTTGTTGATGCATCGTGAAACCATTATTGCACACATTCTTCTAGATTTAGCATGTTCCATTTAGCTTTTGGATTAAAGGAGAGAGCCACTAAATCCTTGAATTGATCTAAGTAAGAATAAAACACAAATAAATGTGAGATAGACTCCTCATCTTGTTTACAAAGGGCACATCTATTAGGCCTTGTCCAACATCTCTCAATCCCATTATCCCAAGTAAGAACTTTATTATTTAAAGCAAGACATAAAAATACCTTTCTTTTTAACAGTGCATGAATTTCATAAATAATCTTCCACCACCATTTCTTTTCTCCTAAAAACTAGGATTTGATTTGGATATTGTAATTTAGCTTGGCTATGAAGTAAGCATTTCCTAGGTTTTTTTTTACGAGCACAAGGAATATTCTGCCTCTATATCTATCTTGATGAAATTAGAGCATGATTTTCCTACATAATTATGTCATTAAGTGGGTTCTTCCCTTGCTAGGTCTAAATTAGAATATATTTCCTAGCCACTTCTTCCCCAATCTTGTGGAGATTGTTCTTTAGAATCAATAACATAAAATATTCCTGACTCGTGGAGCTTTCTTATATGGTTTCATAAAAGCCTAAACTTGTCATCAATTCCATCCATGGATCTCCCCCATCCTCACTTTTCTTCCATTTCCCACCCTCTAGATATACCAATTCACTATTAACAAAAATATGCTACAAATGCCTTCCAAAGTATATAACCTTTTTTTGATTTCCTAGAAATTCTCTACCATTAAAAGATCGAAATCCCTTCTAGGTACTTTGACCTCATCACTCTTTCCCACAAAGAAAATTTATGGGTGAGTCTCCAAAGGCTTCTAGTTGCTAAGGGATGACTAAATAGAAAGATGTTCTTCAGGCCCCAACCTCCTAGAATTTTTTATAATGAAAGTTTTGACCATTTTACCATAGGGATGCCTTCTATTTGACCACAAAAAACATAAGTTGTTTTTTTTATTTTGTTAATAGTGCCTTTAGGAACACTAAAAATTGATAACTAGTAAATTGGAATGCTTTCCAACCTTAATTTGAGAATGATCGAATGATATCCCATGAAATTAGGTTTTTAACCCATAAGGAGATATAAGAATTCACCTTTTTATATATCCAAAGATAATTGTAATATTTCTATGAGTTTGGTTTAAGGAAAAATACCAAGTACTTAAAATAGGAGTCTAAACCATTTGGGAAAAAAGGAGGATTATTCCACTTGCTTTAGAAGATAATCTAAGAGAATATTAGGAGACAAGCATGAATTAAATAAATTCATCTCCATATTGGTCACTTTATAGAATAAGCCCAAAATGAGATTAAGATCTTGGACACCTTGAAGGTAACTTGATCCAAAAATTAGAATATCATCCACAAAAGATGGTGAATAATAAACTAAAATTTGCTAATCCTCACTCCCTTAGTTCCCTCACTCTAAAATCCGACATTATTTTACTCATAAATATAGCTACAACAAGGAAAATGAAAATGGATAAGGGACACCCATGCTTTAAACCTTGATATGCATGGAAGATATGTGATGGTTATTTATTTATAACAACAACATAGGATATTGACTAAATGGATCCCATTATCTAATTAACTGAGTTGAAATTCATTCCAATATTTAAGAGAATTTGGTGTAGATAAGTCCATTTGAATTTATCACACGCCTTTAATAGAGTTACTATAGAATCATTGTGGTTTCTTGGATTGCAAAAATTAATAGTTTCCTATGCTAAAGCCACCATGTCATGAATTTAGGGATGATGAAGAAAGATAAATTTCTCCTCAGAGGTTAGCTCACTCAAGATAGGCTTGAGTTTTTGGGATTTCACCTTATCCACTGACTTGTAAATAATGTTATAGTAAGAAATTAGGTGAGCATAATCAAAATATAATGTGTCTTGTTTCTTCTGTATGGAAGTAATAACATTAGAATTTAGGGATCTAAGCATATTTATTCATATTTTAGATTCCCATTTTACCTTAATGCATTTAAATTAAATACAGTTGCTACTGCATTTATGGAAATAATTCAAAAGCTACATGAAAACTCAAAGATTATTGTAAGCGAAAGAGATCCCATTTTCACTGGAAATTTTTGGACGAAATTATTTTCTTATTTGGGTACTCAACTAGCTCATAGCTCATCTTATCATGCTCAATACGATGGGAAAACTGAGATAGTGAATTTTTTTTGGGAGGATATCTTAGTTGCTTTGTATCTGATAAAAAAAACACAATGGGTCATGTGGTTACCTCTAGCTGAAAGGTGGTATAACACTTCCATCCACACTACATGAAAAATGACCCCATTTATGGAACTTTATGGATATCATCCACCGTCCATCACATCATATTTAAGAGAAAATTATAAGGTTCAAGTAGTGGAATATCACATCGAGCATCAACAAGAAGTTCTCCAACTCTTAAAGGATAGTTTAAATTTGGCACATAATCGAATGAAACAACATACAGATCAAAAATAGCAGTGAGAGAGGTTTTGATGTAGGTGACTGGGTATATTTATAGCTACAACCATTCAAACAAATATCCCTCAAGCAAGCTAAGAAGGATAATAAATTATTGCCAAAGTACTATGGTCCTTACAAGGTGTTGAAAAATATTGGTACTATGGAATACAAATTGGAGCTTCCTACATCTTCCCGAGTGCACCCAGTTTTCCATGTTTCATGCTTAAAGAGGGTTGTAGGTGACAAAATTCTAGTTCAAACAATATTTCCAGAACTCTATGAGGAAGGAAAAATCATATTGGAACCTGAAGCAGTCACAAAAACAAGAAATCAACCGCTACGAATCAATCAATTTCAGAGTATCTCATCAAGTGGAAGAACTTACCCATTGAAGATTCCACATGGGAGGACGAGAATTTTATACAGAAGGATCCAGAACTACTCAAGCATTGAGGACAACACTTTTTTGAAAGAGAGGGACATGTTAGGTCCCTATATTACTAGTGTAGTCCTTTATTATTTTTAGTCTAGCCTCATTACTGTTATGTTGTACCCCTGTAGTCCCCATATTGTTATTGTTGTGCCCCATAAAATACCACTATTTTTATTGTTGTGCCCTTACATTATTATTGTTAGGTCGGCTAGGATTATATTGTGACCCCGTGGACTCCTATATATATAGAGGAGGTTTTTTCATTCGTATCATCCAAGAATTGTTCTTTTATGTAATGTAAAGGAGGTTTCCCCCTCAAAGAGGCTGGTTTATAAGTCATTGATCTATCTTTTCTTCTATTTTGTGAGATAGTTTCATAAAAATTCCTATACCACAAAACCATTATACTCTATCATGGTCCAAAAGACTAACCATGTTTGGGACTGAGTAGTGTTGAATAAGTAATAATTAGAGCTTGTAACATGATTTTTTTATGAGAAAGAGAAAGAGAGAGATTATGAAATGAATTTTTTTATGTGTTTCTTGACATGCCCACATTATATGCCATGATGCATTTTGTCTTCAGGTCTCCTCCTCCCCCATAGATGTTAGGATTGTACTTGAAAACAACATTTCATCTGATATTTCAACTCCTTAACTTGACCCAAGAGGAGTATTTGAGATTCCTCGTCAGGTGGTTCATCCACGAGGCCAAGGTGAGCTCATGGGGAGAGAAGCAAGAGTTCTTAGATACAAAAAAAAGAAAGAACAAAATATCTGAGAAGAAAATACGATATGCTTCTAGAAAGGCCTATGCAGAGACTCAAACAAGGATAAAAGGCCGATTTTCTAATGATATTGAGGTGATCTTGATGGTGTTTGTAGTTATGCTATAAGGAAAAAAATTGCATCTTGAAGTTTGAAGATGGTTCTGCCAAGAGTTTCTGATATAGTATCACCTCAATAATTATTGGAGCAAAAAACTGGACATCACAGATATTACAGGTTGTGGAGGACCTAGTACATTAGAGGAAGAATATGAATGCTTAAAATGAAAGGATTTATATTCAGAACTTCGTGATTCACAGTGGCATTCAGAATGCTTTCGAATGCAATTTTATCAACCCTTCTTGAAAATATAAACATTCAAGTTCTAATCTTGGTTTCATTATTACTTATTAGAGAAGATCTATATTCATTATTGTAATATTTTTAAATTTATTAGGATATTATCGTACAAGTCCTTTTGAAATGATTCGACGGTAATGGCAGAAGTAGATTAGGATATATAAATATATATATAGTTAGGGTTAGTCACAATTCGAAATGGAGTGTCGAAAATGATATTTTTATGATAACGCTTCTAAATTTATGGAGATTACTAAGATCTATCTAGTTAGGGTTAGTCACAATTCGAAATGGAGTGTCGAAAATGATATTTTTATGATAACGCTTCTAAATTTTTGAAGATTACTAAGATCTATGAACGAAATTCTATCCAAACTATGATATTTGCATAGTTTTAGAAAATGGTTGATTAATTATATATGTACCATAAATGGAACTCTAGCACCTAGGAATACCGGGTAGGATATGTGTTCGAGTTGTTCGCTTAACCATCTTACTATTTAATTGCATATTGTGTTCCACTTGCATGCGAAAAAAAAAATGCTCAACAACAATCCTTTCAAGAAGCCTCATAAAACTCTGAGGTTTAAGAAGAGGCGACCTGCAGAATGTTAGATGGTTTCCTTGTTCCCTGGAAAACCAATGTGAAAACACTCACCAAAAAATTCCTCAAAAGACTCAGCAGCTACTATATATTTTTTCTATAACCTACAAAATCTTATAATATTTGTATGAATGACAATCTGAAAATTACATGAGAACTAGCGACATTGTCAAAAAGGATTTAAATAGAGTAACAATCTACATACCTGAGTCGATTATCAGTGGAAAAAGGGTATATGCATCCCAATTTCAATGTGTAGCATTCAAACAAAGCCCTAGCAGCTACACTAGAATCTTCCGAGAGGAAAATGAGAGTAACAGTTGTTGATACTGCTAACACCACCTGAATCCTGCCTGCGCCATCTTTGTTGCACAACTAGAATACAAGGAATCTTTGGTGACAATAACTGGGTTCGCAAAGAGGACCACATAGATTTTGGCTCTCGCTCTAGCTCAGTCTCTATATCGCAATAGAGACCTGAAACAACTAAGGGATGGATCCATGAATTTCTATTTATATTATGGTATTAGAGGTTGTATATCATATCTAGGGGAAGAGAGATTACTAGAGGTTAGAGGGTTAGTTAGGTAGTTAGCTTAACCAAATGGCCTAAAACATTTCAATCGTCCAACAGTTGATCAGATGGTGCAAACATGTACACCAAGGAAGCTGGGGGAGTTGTTTTCAAAGAGGAACACCTTACGACGTAATAAATAGGTGAAATCTAGAAATAAAAATTCATGCAAGAATGCAAGAAAAGCAAAGAGACCAAAAATATCAAGCCAAATTCTTTATAGGCATAATCGATTGAGGAATTTTGTAATTGCATAATAGAGATGGTGCAAAGCGAGTTTCTTTAATATAGAAGTAAAAAGAATATAATTTAGGGATCCAAGCATATTTATTCATATTTTAGATTCCCATTTTACCTTAATGCATTTAAATTAAATACAGTTGCTACTGCATTTATGGAAATAATTCAAAAGCTACATGAAAACCCAAAGATTATTGTAAGCGAAAAAGATCCCATTTTCACTAGAAATTTTTGGACAATTTTATTTCTTATTTGGGTACTCAACTAGCTCATAGCTCATCTTATCATCCTGAATACGATGGGAAAACTGAGATAGTGAATAAATGTTTGGAAGGATATCTTCATTGCTTTGTATCTAATAAAAAAACATAATGGGTCATGTGGTTACCTCTAGTAGAATGGTGGTATAACACTTCCATCCACACTACAGAAAAAATGACCCCATTTATGGAACTTAATGGATATCATCCACCATCCATCACATCATATTTAAGAGAAAATTATAAGGTTCAAGTAGTGGAATATCACATCAAGCATCAACAACAAGTTCTCCAACTCTTAAAGGATAGTTTAAATTTGGCACATAATTGAATGAAACAACAGACAGATCAACATCGTAGTGAGAGAGGTTTTGATGTAGGCGACTAGGTATTTTTATAGCTACAACCATACAAACAAATATCCCTCAAGTAAGCTAAGAAGGATAATAAATTATCGCCAAAGTACTATGGTCCTTACAATGCGTTGCAAAATATTGTTACTATGGTCCATACAAATTGGAGCTTCCTGCATCTTCTCGAGTGCACCCAATTTTCCATGTTTCATGCTTAAAGAGGGTTATAGGTGACAAACTTCTAGTTCAAACAATATTTCTAGAACTCTATGAGGAAGGAAAAATCATATTGGAACCTGAAGCAGTCACGAAAACAAGAACTCAACCGCTACGAATCAATCAATTTCAGAGTATCTCATTAAGTGAAAGAACTTACCCACTGAAGATTCCACATGGGAGGATGAGAATTTTATACAGAAGGATCCAGAACTACTCAAGCATTGAGGACAACACTTTTTTGAAGGAGAGGGGCATGTTAGGTCTCTATATTACTAGTGTAGTCCCTTATTATTTTTAGTGTAGCCCCATTACTTTTATTGTTGTGCCCCTGTAGTCCCCATATTGTTATTATTGTGCCCCATAAAATTCCACTATTTTTATTGTTGTGCCCCTACATTATTATTGTTAGGTCGGCTAGGATTATATTGTGACCCCATGGAATCTTATATATATAGAGGAGGTTTTTTCATTTGTATCATCCAAGAATGGTTCTTTTATGTAATGTAAAGGAGGTTTCCCCCTTGAAGAGGCTGGTTTTTAAGTCATTGATCTATCTTTTCTTCTATTTTGTGAGTTGGTTTCATAAAAAGTCCTATACCACAAAACCATTATACTCCGTCATGGTCCAAAAGACTAACCATATTTGAGACTGAGTAGTGTTGAATAAGTAATAATTGGAGCTTGTAACATGATTTTTTTATGAGAAAGAGAAAGAGAGAGATTATGACATGATTTTTTTTTGTGTGTTTCTTGACATTCCCACATTATACTTCATGCTGCATTTTGTCTTCAGGTCTCCTCCTCTTCTATAGATGTTAGGATTGTACTTCACAAAAATGTTGTGTTTGATATTTCAAGTCCTTAACATGACCCAAGAGGATTATTTGAGATTCCTCATTGAGGGGTTCATCCACGAGGCCAAGGTGAGCTCATGGGGAGAGAAGCAAGAGTTCTCAGATACAGAAAAATAAAGAACACAATATTTGAGAAGAAAATACGATATGCTTCTAGAAAGGCCTATACAGAGACTCAATCGAGGATAAAAGGCCGATTTTCTAAGAGAACAGATGTAGAAGTGGAACAAATATACTCATCTTCTAAATTTCTTCCTAATAAAGGATATGGAGTTGTTCCATATTATTTAGCCAGTCAACATAAATAATTCTTCTTTAGTATGTATCCTTGTTATTCTAATTTTAAATGCCATCATAATCATAATGCGTTGTAACTTCAATTTATTCATGCCTATGAGATTGGGCTGGTTCATAAAACTCATGGAAGGTCTATTCACTTTTGGGTTAATCTCAAACTCAAAGCCTTTTCCTTACTCATTCTGCCCTTCTCATTTATGTGGGTCAGACTGCAATAAGAGGAAGTGGGTGTGACTCACACTTTTAAGAACAACCATACATAATATTAGTATTTTCCAAATTGAAGTTTATTTATTCAACTTCGTGCAATCTTATCTGCTTATGAATAAATATTTTCCCAGTCTCCTATTATCTTGTGAATGTTGCAAGGATTATAATTTTTCAACTTTATAATGCTGTCATATATACTATTATGTTGCATTTACATTTGTTTGAATGTACAATCTATAAGGATATGGATATTAGTTTGAAATTGTCCTTAATTTTGTGCTTTAATACTTCACATGACTATTTTAGAAAAGCCAACGAAAACAACAAATCAATATGCCATCTCTTATTTTTTACTGCAAACTTATTCACAATGCGCAGAACTTTTTTCAGAAACCTCGAAATAACACACAGATTTGGTGATAAGCATGACATTTCAACATTCCTGATAGAATACTTGTCAGAATCCTCATTCTTCAATGTTATGTGGAGAAAGTTTGCATGGTTTTTGTCATTTTTAATAGTCTGACTAGTTAGTTACAAATTGAAAGAGCTACATTTTGTAAAAATATCTTGATGGTATTTGCAATTATGCTTTAAGGAAAAAATTTGGATCTTGAAATTTGAAGATGGTTCTGCCAAGAGTTTCTGATAGAGTATCACCTCAATAATTATTGGAGCAAAAAACTGGACATCACAGATATTACAGGTTGTGGAGGATCTAGTACGTTAGAGGAAGAATATGAATGCTTAAAATGAAAGGATTTATATTCAGAACTTCGTGATTCACAGTGGGATTCAGAATGCTTTCGAATGCAATTTTATCAACCTTTCTTGAAAATATAAACATTGAAGTTCTAAGCTTGGTTTCATTATTACTTATTAGAGAAGATCTATATTCAGTATCGTAAGATTTTTAAATTTATTAGGATATTATCGTACAAGTCCTTCTGAAATGATTCGATGGTAATGGAAAAAGTATATATATATATATATATATATATATATATATATATATATATATATATATATATATATAGTTAGGGTTAGTCACAATTCGAAATGGAGTGTCGAAAATGATATTGTTATGATAACGCTTCTAAATTGTTGGAGATTACTAAGATCTATCTAGTTAGGGTTAGTCATAATTCGAAATGGAGTGTTGAAAATGATATTGTTATGACAACGCTTCTAAATTTTTGGAGATTACTAAGTTCTATGAATGAAATTCTATCCAAACTATGATATTTGCATAGTTTTAGAAAATGGTTGATTAATTATATATGTACCATAAATGGAACTCTGGCACCTGGGAATGTCGGGTAGGATATGTGTTCGGGTTGTTCGCTTGACCATCTTACCATTTAATTGTATATCGTGTTCCACTTGCATGCGAACAAAAAAAGGCTCAACAACAATCCTTTCAAGAAGCCCCATAAAACTCCGAGGTTTAAGAAGAGGCAACTTGCAGAATGTTAGGTGGTTTCCTTGTTCTCTGGAAAACCAATGTGAAACCTTCACCAAAAAATTCCTCAAAAGACTCAGAAACTACTATATATTTTTTCTATAACCTACAAAATCTTATAATATTTGTGTGAATGACAACCTGAAAGTTACATGAGAACTAGCGACATTGTTAAAAAGGATTTAGCTAGAGTAACAATCTACATACCTGAGTCGATTATTAGTGGAAAAAGGGTATATACATCCCAATTTCAATGTGTAGCATTCAAACAAAACCCTAGTA
Organism: Pinus albicaulis; assembly: GCA_034641835.2. Lineage (NCBI taxonomy): Eukaryota > Viridiplantae > Streptophyta > Pinopsida > Pinales > Pinaceae > Pinus > Pinus albicaulis. The sequence goes on from CM076573.1 coordinate 636,539,862, forward strand.
GCTACACTAGATTCTTCCGAGAGGAAAATGAGAGTAACGGTCGTTGATACTGCTAACACCTCCTGAATCTCGCATGTGCCATCTTAGTTGCACAACTAGAATACAGGGAATCTTTGGTGACAATAACTGGGCTCGCAAGGAGGACCACATAGATTTTGGCTCTTGCTCTAGCTCAGTCTCTATATTGCAATAGAGACCTGCAACAATTAAGGGATGGATCCATGACTTTCTATTTCTATTATGGTATTAGAGGTTGTATATCATATCTAGGGGAAGAGAGATTCCTAGAGGTTAGAGGGTTAGTTAGGTAGTTGGCTTAACTGAATGGCCTAAAACATTTCAATCGTCTAAAAGTTGATCAGATGGTGCAAACAGGTACACCGTGGAAGATGGGGGAGTTGTTTTCAAAGAGGAACACCTTACAACGTAATAAATAGGAGAAGTCTAGAAATAAAAATTCATGCAAGAATGCAAGAAAAGAAAAAATACCAAAAATATCAACCCAAATTCTTTATAAGCATAATCAATTGAGAAATTCTGTAATTTCATAATAGAGATGGTGCAAATTGAGTTTCTGATACTACTGGTGTGATCAACAATGAAAAATTTCTGAAGTTATTAGTGATTGAGGAAGAAGGACAAATTGTTTTATTTTGAAAGGAGAGGTGACATTCATGGGTCTAGTGTGAAAATAGATAAAATATTAATCATTGAGTGTCAAGCAAGTTGCAACTTGTAGATCAGGGGTTGGTTCTCCTTCCAGTAGTCGCTGGTAAATAGTTGGGGTTGTAGCTTTATTAAGTTGTAGCTCATAAATAGGGAGTTATAGCTTCATGCTGGTTGTATCAAAAAAATATTGTAACAAGAAGTTGTAGCTTTCCTTATGAAGGAATTGAAGAGAAGTTTGAAGAATTTGTGTGTTTCTTGTGTTACAGAAATTATTTCATGTCATGCTCATGTGAATAAATTGTTAATAGTGTCCTAATAATATTGTATAAGTGAAAGAAAATTTTAAATTGTTAAAATTCCTATAATGTTGATTTACCACCCTCTCAGTATTATCTTAATTTCCAACACACCACTTAGCAAACAAAAAATATATATTAATACAATTTATCTTTAATTTTTATATTTCAATTTAAAAAAAATATTAAAATTAAAAAAAAATTAATTTATTTAAAAACTATTATCAATATTAAATATATATCATCAATTTGAGAAGTTCAAAATGATATCTTCACTTTTCATTATGAGGAATCTTAACCAAAAACTAAATATTACAAAAACGAGAACAAGATTATATAAAATTTAATATAACTAATTTTTTTTTAGAAATTAGAATTTTAAAATTTCTACTCTAATTATAGCTATTCAAAGACATCCTCGCTCAAAAAACTCTATTGAAAAAATATCTCCACAACATAAAATATTTTGGAAAAAATACAACATACATAAGAAAACTAAAAGACATACAACAATCCAATAAAACAATCCATTGCACTATTTTAAAATATTACAATTTTGACACCATATAAACCTCATATTCATCAACCTTTTTATACTGGTCTAAAACATAAATATTTTTTAATATAGTTCTTTGATTGTGGATAAAATTTGGATTTCATTATCAAATACGTGTAATGTTACTCATATATTATTATCTTAATTAAAATATTATTTTTAATAGAATTTTTTTTTATCATTTTTGGATTTTTTTTTTTTTTTTTTTGTTAAAATTGAGTGAACAAATTTGAGGTGATTTTTTTATTTGCTTTATTTAAACTGGTTTTTTGATTGTATATATGAATTTAACATCCTGAAAAATCCTAATGCACTTAGATTGTGCACGAGTTATCTATCAAACTTGTGATTTAAATAAATTCCTACTCAATTTTAAAGAAATTAGACCATAAAAATCCACCAAAAAAATTCCAAAAAATCTCACCAAAACAACTCAAATTTTACTTTTGAACTAAGTTTTAATAATTTTATTTTGAAAATAAAGTAGAAATATTCTAAATCAAATGATATTGATACATTTAATAATCAGTTTTTTCTTATTTTTATTATTATTATTTTCAATATTAATAGCATTTTCTATTATTAATAAATAATAGATATAATAAAAATATTTATCCACTTTCACTATTTATTAGTTAAAGTAAAAGAACAAAAATGAATATGCATATTTAGTTTTAATTAAAACTATTATAAATATTGATAATTGCAATTTTATTGTCTATATCAAATATAAGTGGTAAAAAATATTTAGTTTTCACTCTCAACCATAAAAAAAATATTTAGATCTGAAATAACATAATATTATATCAACTTTATAGAGAAATAAATTAATTCAAGGAAAAAAAAACTTGTATTATCACTTTTGAGTGCGAGGAAGTGGTCTAATTCTTATACTTTAAAAAAGTATTTTAGTACACTACTTAAATAAATTAGTTAAATATGCATGTTGACTAATTTATTTCAATGTCAACTTCATATAAGTCTTACTATTTTATATTCTAGTCTTTTTTTGTCATATTTTTTTAGAAAATTGAACAAAAATGTGTTGGAATTGCAAGTTTAAGTTGTATAGTGTACACAATCCAAGTGTCCAAATTCAACAAGTTGAATCCATATATATATATATCCCCACAAATTTATCATTTTTGCACTCTAAAAGAGGTTTGAACCTCAAGATCTTTGATCCCTCTAGGCTATTGCTATATCAATAATTTCTTATACTAGTATTCTAATGTGATATGATAATTACGTAGAGTGTCTATTGGGGAATAGGGCTTCAGTAATTTCATTTTAACTATCAGTAATTATTAAATGGATGGTAAAGATTTAACCTCCACATGATATTCTAGAATATTCATAACTATGTACACAAATCAAAAGTTGAAAATTATGCCCTTTTAATTAAATTGATTAATTAAGGGAAATGTCATATGAACAAGAGTCACATGAAGTGAGTTGTGGTTTTTTTGGCATGTGGTATTGATAATTCATAGTATAGACTCACGGTATTGCAACAAACCCTTATTTACATATTAAGAATCTCTATTGTTAAGAATATTGTTCCATGTTTTTTTAAATGTGTATATGTTTAATTTTTATATTAATTGTTTTTATTATTTATTAACAATAAGAATAATTTATAAATACAAATATGTAATATCTTTTATTTATTATTATATGATAGGTTTGGATTTCTTTATTATTATTGAATAAAAAATTGGATTAAGAGTCTTGAGATCAATAGCATACTTAACCTGTGGATTGAGTAGGACCATTCACCGAGAAGCATCTAAGTCTTTAAAATCATCTAAGAACATGTGACCTTTTTCACCAAAATAACACCTTATAATCTTTTTTTTATATAATTTAATCTAATCAAAATATTTAATTAATAATTATAAATCATAGTTTTTTATTTTATGTGATTTGACCCAATCAAAATATTTACATTACATAATATCTCTTCTATACTTAACTTAACTACTAAATATTGATAATTGCAATTTTATTGTCTATATCAAATATAAGTGGTAAAAAATATTTAGTTTTCACTCTCAACCATAAATAAAATATTTAGATCTGAAATAACATAATATTATATCAACTTTATAGAGAAATAAATTAATTCAAGGAAAAAAAAACTTGTATTATCACTTTTGAGTGCGAGGAAGTGGTATAATTCTTATACTTTAAAAAAGTATTTTAGTACACTACTTAAATAAATTAGTTAAATATGCATGTTGACTAATTTATTTCAATGTCAACTTCATATAAGTCTTACTATTTTATATTCTAGTCTTTTTTTGTCATATTTTTTTAGAAAATTGAACAAAAATGTGTTGGAATTGCAAGTTTAAGTTGTATAGTGTACACAATCCAAGTGTCCAAATTCAACAAGTTGAATCCATATATATATATATATATATATATATATATATATATATATATATATATATATATATATCCCCACAAATTGATCATTTTTGCACTCTAAAAGAGGTTTGCTATATCAATAATTTCTTATACTAGTATTCTAATGTGATATGATAATTACGTAGAGTGTCTATTGGGGAATAGGGCTTCAACAATTTCATTTTAACTATCAGTAATTATTAAATGGATGGTAAAGATTTAACCTCCACATGATATTCTAGAATATTCATAACTATGTACACAAATCAAAAGTTGAAAATTATGCCCTTTTAATTAAATTGATTAATTAAGGGAAATGTCATATGAACAAGAGTCACATGAAGTGAGTTGTGGTTTTTTTGGCATGTGGTATTGATAATTCATAGTATAGACTCACGGTATTGCAACAAACCCTTATTTACATATTAAGAATCTCTATTGTTAAGAATCTTGTTCCATGTTTTTTTAAATGTGTATATGTTTAATTTTTATATTAATTGTTTTTATTATTTATTAACAATAAGAATAATTTATAAACACGAATATGTAATATCTTTTATTTATTATTATATGATAGGTTTGGATTTCTTTATTATCATTGAATAAAAAATTGGATTAAGAGTCTTGAGATCAATAGCATGCTTAAGCTGTGGATTGAGTAGGAAGCATCTAAGTCCTTAAAATCATCTAAGAACATGTGACTTTTTTCACCAAAATAACACCTTATAATCTTTATTTTTATATAATTTAATCTAATCAAAATATTTAATTAATAATTATAAATCATAGTTTTTTATTTTATGTGATTTGACCCAATCAAAATATTTACATTACATAATATCTCTTCTATACTTAACTTAACTACTAAAAAGCTAGATCGAAGACTTGGATTAATTACATCATTAGTAATTGGTTTTCAAACCATTTAATGTAATTCTTCCTCAAAAAGATGGTTCCTAATGATATAATTAATCCAAAAGACATTTATCTATATATAAAAAAAAAAACTCTTTTCTATCTCACCAAAAAAATTAATAATTTCATTCCCATGTAATACAAAACTTGGGCGACTGTTAATTTGACGTGTCATATATATCCTTGTGGTACACTCTTCAGAGTTCGATATGAAGAAATTCAGAGATAATTTCTGCTGACTGCTAGTTTGACGTGTCATACGTATCCTTCGCCACTATATATAATGTGGGTTCGTGAGAGGACTTGGCAAGGAGTCTGGATTTCAAGTTGCAATTTGCCAGGCTACTTTTGACTCATATTACCTCTCAGCAAATTCTCGCTGTCCTTCAGAGAAAGGATTCCTGCTACTTCGCAATGTTTTTAATAACAGATTGCTGTATTAGAATTTGAAATTACGTTTGTTTTTTAGAATTATTGTGATTTAGTTTGTGTGGTAATGAAATGATATTTTAAGGACATTAAAAATTGTTTATAAGATTCTGAATTTTTTTTTATCTTTTGTATTTCAATTTTTTTCTTATTCAAATTAATAATAAACTAATCCAACCTACCAATCTCATCACTAACCTGCATTAAAATTTGTAGTGTGTTTTTAATACCAACCCAAATAAAGTATGTGACTATGAATGCTTGGAATTTGCAAATAATATGAACGTAACTTATCTTATCTTTTCATATACTCAACTCTGTAATTATATTACCATCTGATTAATCATGGGCTGATTCGTTCGTTTCCACGTTTATGTATGCATCTGCAAATAATTAGCAGAGATTCATTTGAGTGGAGCATTTGACAGTCTCTCTAATATTATCGCCATTTTATTAATATATGCACATCCATTGGTTGATTTAGATGGAAATAATGGGATAAATTTATTTTAATATAAAAATATGTAATTTTATGGCCATTTCATTCATCTTTACAAATGCCTTTGGTTGATTCCACGGGGAAATAATAGTGTAAATTCACGTTGATGTTGAATCCAGAAAACACTTCATATAGAAGAAAAAAAAAAGTAATCTTTGGATATAAATATAAAATTTTAGAATTTTAAGGTTTTTTTTCTAATTTATTTAAGTATGCATTTTATTATTTTAGGTAAAAGTAATAGTGATCTGTTTTTGAGTTAATTTCTGGATATAAATATAAAATTTTAGAATTTTGAAGTTTTTTCCTCAAATTAATTTAAGTATTCATCTTATTACTTTTAGATCTATTTCAATAATTAAGCATTCAAATAATTTAAATGTAAAAAGTTTAAAGTAAAAAATATTTATATTATTGGATTAAGAAATAAATAATTACAAATTTCATTATTATGAATTTTTTATATTAATTATATTTTAATTTGTATTATTTTTTCAGTATTTTAATGACTTTAGTTGCTTTATAATTTTTTTAAATCTTAATTTTAAATTAAATGTTTTTAGAGGTTTATTTTTTAGAGTATTTTATTTTATTATTATTTGCAAATTATGTATATATTTATCTATATTTTCTTATTTTTATGTTAGATGATGGAAAAATGTGTTAGAGATTGATTGAGGAATGATTACTATTTTCCAGCCTAAATTTAGTTTTATCAAATAAAATACGTTGACTTGCAGTTTCTCTAACGAGAACATTTAATATATAAAGAATAAAGGGCCTTTAAGCCCACTATTCCTATTATCATTAATTTTGTTAATTATATCATAACTACTTATTATCATTACCTTCACTAAAAACAAAACATATCTTACATAACTTAAAATAAGCATTCTTCCACCCATATTCTACATGATCTAGTGTTCTAATTGAATTATAAATTATATAATAGGAGAAAATTAACTAGTAGATATGAAAATATTATCTTGATCTCATTTTACTACAATCCATGAAAATTGTGTAATAACATTATTCTTTTCATACCATTGACTTATGTAACATGTGATGCTTATAAATGGGCTCCTTCCAATCCTTGCATAAATTATATACATTATTTATAAAATTTGAGAGATAAATTGTGTAAATGTTTTGAAATTTTCAATGCTTTGAATGGACACTCCACTTATCATTGGAGAAAAATAAACTTGAAACAATAATAGAAAAGAGTGTTGGGTAGATATTTATAGGGTGAAAATTAAGATTAATGGCAATAGAAAGAATTACAACATGTTGTGAAAATTGTTAAATAATAGAAGAGTTGTTGGAAATAAAAAATATTTTATGTTAATATTAAAAAAAAGAAAAGAAGAGGGATTAAAGGATCTATGGTTAAAGAAGTTATGTTTTGGTATTTTTAATGAGTAAATATTATTATTTTTAATGAGTAAATATTATTAGTAGACTATTCTACCTTTCACTCTTGAGATATTTAAAAAAAAATTCAAATCATGTACATGTGTAAATTCATCTTAAGTATGGAACTATCCAAATGTAAAAGGGATTACCTCTTTGGAGCCAAAAAAAAAAAAAAAAAAACTTTTGGATAGTAAATCAATTTCAAAAAGTATTTGAACCTTGAGGGGTTTAATCTTCCAAATACATGTGATAGATTAGGAGTTAATATGAATTCACCATTGACTTATATATGTGTGTGAATGTGAATATTTATATCTTTTATTTTACCAAAAAAAAAAAGTAGTATAGTCATAAGTATGAATATACATGTTTATCCAAAATGGATTGGTCATAGTGCATATTAATGACTTATCCTCATCACCTCATTCAAATGTGCTTATGCTTTAAGAATGTTCAAATGTTAAAACTTTCAACCCTAGCATCAACTAGACTTAAACTATTCACCTTCTCATGTTTCCTCATAATAGATTTTGTGACCATTAAACAAAACTATGAATAACATATTAGATACAATCATTGACAATTTTCTTAACTTATGATTCCATAAAAAAAAAATATCTAACACATTTGATGCAATTTTTTTTTTTTTATTATTATTATTATTGACATTTTGCTTTACCAAGTAGCAAACAAAATAAGAGGTTTTTTAATTGAAGTGAAAAGAGACTAGAAATACAACTCCTTGGTGCTGGTTTCCTATCCATCTATAAACCCATAGAAATTGAAATTTCTTCGATTCATAAAAAACACCTCCTTTGAAATATTTTTAAATTTTTGGTTTGATTCCTTGTACACATGAGGGAAATAGGAATTACTAAAGGATGTCTTTGGTTTCTTGTAGAAGAGGGCCAAGGCTCAAATTTTCCACAAAATTATTTTTTGCTACCCAATCTATTCCTATTTTGGAGTCTCCCATGGCATTTATCTTGTTAACTCTTTTTTTTGTTTACAAAAGAAATGAGGGACAATAGAGTTGTGAATTATACTTTAGTGTTACTTCCTCTATTAGGAGTGTAATAAATATGAAATAATGTGTCTGATTTATGTATAAAACATCCCCAACTCCATAAACAGGTTGCTCCCCTTATCTTGCTCCATCAAAATAAATCCAATGAATGCCAAAATTCAGCTGAGGCATGATAGGTACTATGGGTTATTGTTTATAAGGATCCACTTTGTATTCCTTAACTCAATGACCAAATCTGTTATTGCCTCGAAAATAATATCAATTTCCTGAAAGATACTAGAATTATTATCCCACTAAATACCATACTCCATATCATATGGAGATGAAAAAACTCTTCTTTTGATGCATCTTGAAACCATTATTGCACACATTCTTCTAGATTTAGCATTTTCCATTTAGCTTTTGGATTAAAGGAGAGAGCCACTAAATCCTTGAATTGAGCTAAGTAAGGATAAAACACAAATAAATGTGAGATAGACTCCTCATCTTGTTTACAAAGGGCACATCTATTAGGCCTTGTCCAACATCTCTCAATCCCATTATCCCAATTAAGAAATTTATTATTTAGAGCAAGACATAAAAGTACCTTTATTTGTAACAGTGTATGAATTTTCTAAATAATCTTCCACCACCATTTTTTTCTCCTAAAACCTAGGATTTGATTTGGATATTGTAATTTAGCTTGGCTATGAATTATGCATTCCCTAGGTTTTTTTACGAGAACAAGGAATATTCTACCTCTATATCTAGCTTGATAAAATTAGAGCATGATTTTCCTATATAATTATGTCATTAAGTTGCTTCCTCCCCTGCTAGGTCTAAATTAGAATCTATTTCCTAGCCACTTCTTCCCCAATATTGTGGAGATTGTTCTTTAGCATAAATAACATAAAATATTCCTCACTCATGGAGCTTTCTTATATGGTTTCCTACAAGCCTAAACTCATTATCAATTCCATCCACGAATCTCCCCCATCCTCACTTTTCTTCCATTTCCCACCCTCTAGATATACCAATTCACTATTGACAAAATTATGCTACGAATGCCTTCCAAAGTATATAACCTTTTTTGGAGTTCCTAGAAATTATCTACCATTAAAAGATCAAAAGTCCTTTAGGTACTTTGGCCTAATGACTCTTTCCCACTAAGAAAATTTATGGGCGAGTCTCCAAAGGCTTCTAGTTGTTAAGGGATGACTAAATAGAAAGATGTTCTTCAGGCCCCAACCTCCTAACTTTTTTGATAATGCAACTTTTGACCATTTTACTAGAGGGATGCCTTCTGTTTGACCACAAAAAACATAAGTTGTTTTTTATTTTGTTAATAGTGCCTTTAGGAACGCTAAAAATTGATAACTAGTAAATTGGAATGCTTTCCAACCTTAATTTGAGAATGATTGAATGATCTCCAATGAAAGTATTCTATTAACCCATAAGGAGATATGAGCATTCACCTTTTTATATAGCCAAAGACATTTTTCATAATTCTATGAGCTTGTTTTAAGGAAAAATCCCAAGCACTTAAAATAGGAGTCTAAACCATTTGGGAAAAAAAGAGGACTATTCCACTTGTTTTAGAAGATAATCTAAGAGAAAATTAGGAGAAAAACATGACGTAAATAAATTTATCTCCATATTGGTCACTTTATAGAATAAGTCCAAAATGAGATTAAGAGCTTGGATACCTTGAATGTAACTTGCTCCAAAATTTAGAATATCATCCACAAAAAATGGTGAATAATAAACTAAAATTCTCTAATCCTCACTCCCTTGGTTCCCTCACTCTAAAATACGACATTATTTTATTGAGAACTATAGCCACCACAAGGAAAATGAAAATATATAAGGGACACCCATGCCTTAAAACTTGATAGGCATGGAAGAAATCTGATGGTTATTTCTTTATAACAACAACTTAGGATATTGACTAAATGGATCCCATTATCTAATTAACTGAGATGAAATTCATTCCAATATTTCAGAGAGTTATGTGTAGATAAGTCCATTTTTATTTATCATGCACCTTCAACAGAATTACTATAGAATCATTGTTGGTTTCTTGGATTTCAAAAATGAATAGATTCCTAGGCTAAAGCCACCATGTCATGAATTTGGGGATGCTGAAGAAAGATAAATTTCTCCTCCGAGGTTAGCTCACTCAAGATAGGCTTGAGTTTTTGGGATTTCACCTTAGCCACTGACTTGTAAATAATGTTACAGTAAGAAATCAGATGAGCATCATCAAAAGATAATGTGTCTTGATTCTTCCATATGGGAGCAATAACATTATAATTCAGGGATCTAAGCATATTTATTGATATTTGAGATTCCCATTTTGCCTTCGTCAAATTATGAGATTGTAGAATTCAATACGAAATTTCACTATTAAATCATTTGAAACAAAGCTCTTACCTTTCTTCATGGAATATTGAATTAAGAGGACTTGTTCCTCCTGTTAGAATTGGTTTTGAATCCTTTCAAAGTTGCCCTCTTCGTCATTTTATTTGGCCTCTAGCTCCTTATGCTTCAATTTTTCTCGCCACTTCTCACCATTTCTCTTCGATCCTTTCCTCATTTTGCCAAAATACTAGAACATCCACTTATGTCATTTAATGCAGCTCCACCCCCCCACAGCCAGCCTTTGATACATATCATATATTACACATATGATGTTGTATATGTCACTTTCCACACTCAAACATATGGAAACTCTTACCTTTCATCGCAATCGGTGTTTCGCAGATCCAAACTTCATACATATCACAATTTTCGTCTCCTACAAAACCCTTTGAAATGCGATTTGCGGGATTAGTGGGACCCATATTGCCCTTTTATACACCTCAAATGCTTTGAAATCCTTTATATTATGGTTCAGGCAGCCTTTATCATATTACCAATACTTAACTAATTTTCACTTGTCTGCTTTTAAAAGCCTGTAATGGGGTCCATCACCTTTTCACATTGCAAGTTCGCAACATCACTTACCTTTTCCACTTACTTCTGACTCCCAATTTGCAATAAACCTTCACATTGCCGATTGCGATAAGTCCCACCAAGTCCCAATTTGCGATATCACAAATCTTAATTCGCACTTTCTCCCTTTTCATTTCTTACAAACTTCCTGATGGGATATAAGTGGGACCCCTTCCTTGCCTTTTCACATTGGGATATCGCAAAGACCCTCACCACATTAATTTGTTGTTTATCCAGACGGTCGATATAGTGAGACCCATTTCCCGCCATGTCACCCTTTCCCCACTGCCCATCGCACATCGCAATTGACGATTTTTATGTCTATTATTAATATATCGCAATTTAAGTATTTTATGTTGCGATGCGATGTAGTTGGGCGATGCGATAAGGTAAATCTGCGAAATTACGACATTGCGATCCGCCGTGTCTCCCATTTTCGCTGCTAACTCCTGATTGCGAAATCTGTATGGCTCGTCGTTGTGTCGCTTGTCCCATCTACGTTAACTGTCTGACACCTTACCCCTCGCTCTGATACCACTCCCGCTCCATTGCTCCACGTTGTCCTTCCCTACCAATCCTATGGGTTTTCTGTTTTAAACTCCACTGCGACAGTAACTGACGCAACAAAGACATATGTAGTTAAAAACATATTTCTACTATTACTCTCAGCACCAGCACGTTTCCACAAGGCACCAAGCAGAATGCAAGAAACAGTCACAGGTTTACAGAAAATATGGAAGCAAAGGCTTTAAAGATTTGACACCTATCAACAAATAACAATATCTTCTTAAAGCAGTTTGTCAATATGATTAATTCCAACAGAGTTTTGTTAGGATTGTAAATGGCTAAAAATAGCAGACATCCTACTTTTTCTTCTTCTTATCTTTTTTCTGTTAAGTTCTTATGAAAGGAATCCAAAGTTCTAAGCCTTGCTGGCAGATCTATTGTAAAACTATAACTAGACAGAAGACAGAGGAAGAAAGGGGGGAGATGGTTGGTATTACAGGGCCTAGTGCCCTAGCCATGTTGTTGATCCTCATGCTATTCCTAAAGTTGTGTATTGTTGAACACATAATATATTCTAGTTACACTCTTGAGGATTCACAAAATCATATGGTGTGTGTATTGTTTTCCCTTCTTTTTTTACATACTTTATCTGTCTTTCCAGGTTTATTATAAAATTTTTATCTTATGTTTTTATAAGTCTTGTGAACCTCCAAGTCATATGGATATGTTTTTGTAAGTCTTGTTCCAAGCTTTCCTGATTCAGTATGAATTGAAGATTGTTCATAAGCATTCCTTGAGGTGGAATTAAACCCTGTTTCATGTTTTTATAAGTCTTTTGATCTAGCATGCATGTTAATCTATTTTTTTTCAGTCTTGATTCATTAAGCATTCGTGATTCATTAGGTCATGTTAGTCAGAAGCATTCCTTGTAACGAGATTCTTTAAATGTAAAGTGAGATTATTGTAAGTATTTTAAAAGCATTCTTTCACTATACATTTCAGACCTGGAATTTGTGTCATTTTTTTCCTCCCAACAGTGGATTTCTATCCTATAGACCCACTATCTTTCTCCAATTCTTCTAATCATTGAACTGCATATTTGGCTACCACATCATATATATGAGTGCCCTCATATGTGTCAAATATTTTTTATCTGTTCAATGTTCCTTTCAGAGTGCTTGAGATCTAACCACTTTCCAAAAAACCCAATCAGAACATAAGAAATAGCCCTCAAGCTTAAGATGTGTATGGTCAGGCGCTTGATGCAGTCCAAGTGCTAATTCTAGCACTAACACCTCCAAGACCTCCTCTTCTAAGAACCAATTTATATCTTCTAAGATTGATCAAAGGGATTTTGTTTAAGATCTGAATAGTTTCTTGACTACGAGAACAAGAAGGTTATTTGAAAAGGATTTGAAATGGAAAACCCCTTCGTCATCTCTGACCCTAAATTATCTCATGAGCTCTCCCTCCAAGTTCTTTATCTCCCAAATAGTATTGGTAATTTTATAATGATTTGCAAACTAGTGAAAGAACTTGGTGCTGCTATCACCTTCCTAAATCCATAAAACTAAACTCTTAAGGTGCCAGCCAACACTTATTTATTTGGGAGGCCCTAGAAAGTTGTTTCAAGATATATTAGGCTTGTAACGTCTTTTTTAGAGAATATTCCACATAAAGTGTCCTTTAAATTTTATTTTATTTGAGATTTATTTCCTTTAAGAGAGCTTGAGAGTTCTCTTTAAAGGATATGTACCACATTAATTATTTCACTTTGGAAATATTTCTAGTGAAATGATGCATGAAAGAATAAAGAGAAGAGGATGAAGTGGTTCCCAAGGTTCCTTTATAATTTTATGTAATATTCCTCTATAAGGTAGGCATGATCAAACTTGAGGGAATGCACTAGATCTACATCCTCAAATTCCATTATGAATAGAAACTGAAGATGGTTGGATATACCATTAGAAGATACCCATGACTTCATAAGGAATGAACTTCCCAAGGATTTTGACACAAGTAAACGATCGAGCCTCTTGGAAATAAACTCCTTATTTCTAATGAAATTCTGCTAGGCCAGGACAATCTTGATAGGTTCAATATCGACCAAATTAAGGTTATTAAAGAGAGAAATGAAGTAATCACCCAATATGTCTTTCTTGGGATGGTAACCCCACAATTCTTGAAGCAAGAAGGTATGGTTTAAATCCCCACCTATAATAATCCGGGGGATGTTCAAAGCACCTGAATTCATAATATTCTCCCAATAATAATTTCTATCGAAGTAAGGGGCATACAAATCTATCACTTTTAGAATAATTCCTAGCTCCTTTATTTCCAGCTCAACCAAAATAACCAAATGTAACACCCCCTTCCCACATCTACCCAAGTAACCGGCCAACTGGGGTAAACATGCAGCGAGAGGCTATTATAACGAGATTCAAACTCCTATGTGACTTTAAGGAATTGGAACCAGCCGAAAACACAACCTATATTCCTTGTACAACAACCACAAAACCCCCAAGAGGTAATCCAACCATTCATGCTTCTTAGCCTTAGGTCACACTGACATTTTGACCCCTTTTGAGCCATAGCCGCATGCATGACATTGAATTTTAGGGGTTAGGGCCCCAAATGCTCAGTTGTGTGCCCGTGACTCTGAGATTTGAGCCACCTTTTCAGGCCGAGAGCCCAGGTCACTGCCCATAACTTAATGAAAACTTAAGGGATGATAAATAACAATAGTAAAATGATACAAAAGAAATCACATAAAAAAGAACTCGTTTTTACCCCTCCTAGCCATGATAGGCATTTTGTCAAACATGTCGCAAACATTGAATCTACAGGTGTAAAAAACATATTTAAGAATAGGGGTCTCATACTTATATGAGAATCTCTAAGAAGCATTTCTCCCTTACATCATTAGCTACAATACAATCTATTTGACCATAGATACAATGTGGATTCATTTACAAGTGAAAAAATGGATAAAGGCCTACATCATCAATGATCAAATACATGCTTATAACCAGCACAATAACCACAGAACTACAATGGATACAACATAAATATAATCCACATATAAACCATTACATTTTCATGCCAAATACCAAAGGAATGATCTCTTCATTATTGAATGTAAAAACTAACTGGAGACAGGACTTCCACATTCCACCCGACCATAGATTGGCAAAGCCATATCTCTCTTCAGCCAATCACCCCCATGCCATATTCCAAGCATGAATGTGGGACTCAAATTGAAATTACCAACCAAGGCATCCCGAGGCTAAACCAACTCACCCTAATCAAATAGAAAATAGGCTTTACCATGATCTACACTCCATCACTAGGCCAACACAAGCATGGATATCACCAGATTCTCTCTGCCTAAACCATGAGTAATTTTCCTCTCTCCTAGTCTCTTAGGATTTACCACAACCCACATTCTGAATCAGGGGTCACTATTCCCTAAACCGAGACATTTTCTCTAGGATTTACCGTATATCCAAAACCTAGGATTCCTATGCCTGAATGGAGAGAAAACCACGTCTCAAGCTTTACCGCAATCTAAACCTGGATTACTAGGGCCTAAACCGAGGCAACACATGAACCTATTCCATAATCATTCGAAGATCAACCTCCCGCAACTTCAAATCCATTCGACAATCCAACTAAAATAAACATGAGAACTCCATAACACCATGGCTATCCAGAAATTGAAAGGCTAGGTTGAATACACTATCACACCTAGAAAAAACCCATGCCAAGACAAAAAATAACCACATGCAATACCATGCATGTAAAATCTAACAAGGAAAGCATATATGCAAATCAATACCTGCAAGGAATCTTGTTTTAACTTCTTGATTCATGTTCCTCCTTACTTGCTTCCTCCTTCTTCCTGCTTTCTTGCCTTTCTTTCTCTAATTCCAAAGTGCGCCAAGAAACTCTAAGTGTCCAAGAGTGTGTGTGAGAGAGAGAGAGAGAGAGAATAATGAGAGAGCTCCAAAAATGCACTGACCAAAGGTACCAACTAATCCTTAGAAGCATTTTTATAGAAGAGGCTTCTATTTTCTTCATTTTCTATTATTTTCCTTTTCCTCCTCACGTGCAACCTGTGACCTTTCATCTCCCTTTTCTCCTAATTTCCATTATTTTCATAAATAAATGTTCCAAAATACCATTTTGCCTCTCCAAAGTCTTTGCCTTTGCCTTTGCCAATTTCCTTAGCCATAATAAACCAAATGAACACCCACTAGGATTTTTTGCCCAACATTCAGCTTCGAATAAGTGTCCCATCAACCATGGTTATTATTTTTAACTTTATTACATGGAATTTTCACCAGGGTTATTACAGAACCGACCCTTTGGGAGACACCTTCCTCGGTGTTCAATCACACACATACCACAACAAAACTATTGGAAGAAAACATATTTCTCATGGATCTTTATATCATTGCTCGATGCATTATTTACAATGATCACCCTACTGAAAAGAAACCCATCATGTAAACACAACAACATGACATCATGGAAACAAGATAACTATACTGACATGACACCATACCACTTATTGAAGCTTTATAACATAACTCATGGAAATATTTACATCTTTATGCATATGTAAATATATCCAATCACGACATCAAAACATATATCAAAACATCACTAAAACATATACTAAACATATACTAACATCACACCAAAATTTCTTTGCCTTAACCAGAAAACAAGGAAGGATACATGGACCACATACAATCAGTCATCTCCCATGTAGGTTCATCGAGTCCAAAGTGTTTCCATTGCACTTTAACTTTCTCTATTGCTCAGTTCCAAAGCATGAACACCTTTTTCTGCAATATACATTGAGGATTCGACTGAATTCTCCATCGAGTTTCACCTGCAATACAGATCAGTTAATCACATGATCAACATATTTAACATATTTCTTAAGAAATGATATATGAAAAACATGATGTAATTTCACTGTGGAAGGAAGTACAAGTTGATAGGCCACTGATTTGATCCTCTCGACGATCCTGAAGGGTCCAAAAAATCACGGTGCCTGCTTGGCACATGATCTAATTTGAATGAACAAAGTTCGTACTTCAAGTTAAATACTCCAAAACACTTGGAACATAAATATAATTATTGAGGATACAAGTATATATACTAAATGTATGAATAAGAATGATTGATATGAATGTTACAAATGAGGCCCGCTTATATACCTAGGCAGGTGCCTCTTCATGGAAGGTCATGTCCCATTAGACATGCCTCTTTAGTACTAATTACTAATTAATTATCATTATTTATGATTATTATCTTTTACAATAATTTCTCTATATTTTATTCATAACATTTCCTTCCTCCTCAAAAAGCTTTGTCCTCAAAGCTTGTTGATGACATGGTTTGATCTCTTTTTCTGCTATGAATATCTTCTGCTTGATCTCTTTTTCTGATACAAATGTTTTCTCGTCTCGAGACAATCATATTTATCGATACAAGTTGATATAATGCTTTGAGTGATAAACAAAATTGTCGAAATGAGAATGGATTTGACCATACTAGATTAATCCTCTGAGGAATCTTCCGATCACTAGAAATTTGAAACAAATTGTCATCATAGGATTGAATTTAGGTTACTTCAATATTCTTCGGAACATAAATTTGTTGTTTCCGTTCTGAATGGTTCAAATATGTCGATTGACTTAGTTGTCTTCTCTTGTGATTCAGATGTTGATAGTGGGTTCTTCTTGTTGGAATTTCCCTTATCATATGTGTGAAAGTTTCCTGATTTACCTCAGGTAATGTTCTTGTTGAGTTGACCACTGAATCATCACTTGGAATTTCCATTTTTTGAACTACAACTTCTGAATATGTTTTGCCTTCAACTAGTTTGTCATTTTCGTGAGTTGTGATATTGATTGGATTGGTGTTTGTATTTTTTTTTTCAACATGAACTAAAGACTTCGATACTTCTTGAGTAAGTTGTTCTAACTTTATATTTAGCAACTTCTTGTCACTTTTGAGCTTCTTTATTTGCGTAAGAAGGTTTTGATTATGATTCCTTAAATGTAAAAGTTCTTCGTTCTCTGAATTGTTGATTTTATCCTTAGTATCCTTCTCTTCCTCTTTTAAACTTTCGATTTGTTATAATAATATTTTATTAAGGTTTTTTAAACTTAAATTTTTCTCTTCTTATTCTGATAAGTGTTTCTTGAGTTCCTTCTTTGTGACCTTAGTCTTCTTGACTTATGCAATTAATTTTTCAACGTGGTCCTTGAGGCGATAAAATTATTTTTCCTTTTCCATTACTTGTTTGTAATGCATATCTGCAAGATCTTCATATTCCTGCTGTAACACTTTCTTGTTTTACGGAAGTTTGGCTATTCTATTTTTTGTTTTTATCTTTCAACTGCAATTTATCGGTAGATTGGATTACATCATTTTGTAGGGGTGATGATGGGCGTTTATCTTGTAATTTGGATTTTGTCTTCTTCATTTCCCTATTAAAATATGTATGTTGTTTCCCCACTGTTGCCATTAATTGTTTCAAATATCCTGCTAATGATTGTTTTTCTGTGTCACTTAGACATTCAACTAAAGTAAAAGTTTTGTAAAAATTTATGCAGGCGACGTTTTTATTTCTGAATGATTCTTAACAATTAGGATATCCTTATGAACAAAAATGACATATTGAAAAGAAACTGTTGTTCTTTGTGGAAGTCACTTTTTTTTTCAAAGATTAACTCCCTTATGTCTTGTCGATAATTTTATCAAACGACACCTTGAAGTTAAAAATAAGTGACTTGAAAATTTTAGAAGTAACTCGGTTTATGTGAACTATTAAAACCTAAGAAACTTTGAATAACCCCTCGTATGCTTCAAAACTCTTTTATAACTCTTATATATATATATATATATATATATACAATGATGCCTTTTATTCTACACCTTTAATAAAATTCGGGTTCACTTAATAATTTTTTCTCCTGATCAATGTGGACATTCGATCTTGAATGCGAATTTTAATTATTCCTTGATCTTAATGATAAATTATTTATTTATTTCAATGCAACTGCAAATACCCTCAAAGGTAGGGATGAAGCACTCTATGATTGTGTGTTAGAAGGTTGTAACAATGATTCGAAAAGGGTATGTTGAATAAAGGTCGTACTGAATTTTGTAAATCGATGTACGGACAATGACTGCAACAACTCGATAACTGTACAATTCGTACACTTGATCGCAAATGGGTGCAACGAATGACTAGCTCATCGCTGGCAGTGGTTGTGGCCACTAAAACTGGTTGCAGATGTGTGGGTTGCGTAACTGTGCGGTGGCTCCCGTAGTCTATAGTAAGTATGGCAATGGTGAAATAGTGATACGCTACAAGATGTTAGTGAATTGAATGGTGATGAAAACTGTAGTGTGGGTGGATGCGTAGACACATTGTGACTAGAGCAGGAGGCAGAAAGGCTATGGTGTGTGACTCAGTGATGAACGATATGCAGTAGTGGCAGTTGTTGCAATGGACAAGTGGAACAGTGGTTGCAGGTTGGGCCGATGACTATTGTGGAATCGTGGTTGCGGGTTGGGCCAACATTATGGAACCGTGGTTGCGACGTCGTGGAACCGTGGTTGTGGGTTGGGCCGATGGCTATTATGTTTGGGTAGGTCGAGCATTCGACAAGGTAGGTTGTTGTTATTTTTAATTTTAATTTTAATTTTTTTATAATTTTTTTTCTTTTTATTTGATTTTTTTTAATGTATTTTATTTTATACATATTTTTTTTTTTTTTTAATTTCCCATTTTTTTTCAATAATTTTTTTTTCTATATTTTTTTTTTATATGATATACTTTCTTTTTAATTTTTATTTATTTATTTTTTCCTTTTATTTTTTAAAAATGGCCAAGGGCTTCTGACGAACTCAACAATGGAGAAACACCAAAATTCTTGTAGTGAAAAGCTTCAACGACAATAAGGTTGATAAATTTTTATGGCTAAGGACCTAGATCGGAGAACGCGGCCCTATGTAGCGGTGAGCGACCAAAAGATCGAACTGCTCTGATACCAAATAGAACGAACAAATTTTTTACTTTAAGTCAAATACTCCAGAATACTTGGAATATAAATATATCCATTAAGGATACAAGTATATATATTAAATGTATGAATAAGAATGATTGATATGAATGTTACAAATGAGGCCCACTTATATACCTAGGCAGGTGCCTCTCCCTGGAAGGTCATGTCCCATTAGAAATGCCTCTTTAGTACTAATTACTAATCAATTTATTTATGATTATTATCTTTTACAATATTTTCTATATATTTTATTCACAACATTAACTCAATTAACTGAGTTAAAATCAATTTAACTAGTTCTAACTGAGAGATGAGCTAGTGATAGGTCCAATGAATTAAATCTAATTTAATTCACAAGTAGTGATCAATTAGTTAACTGATAATTCACTATAAATAGTTTTTTCATGTCAGTTCTAAGGAAGGCGTAGTTTATATTGAGGTTAAAGGGAAGAGATCTATCAGTTGTACTATTAGAAAATTGTGCAAGTCATGCATGAGGTCATCGGGAAGGCCTTGAAGGATTTTACAATAATTAATTGGTATTTTTGTAATTAATAGGGGCTCAATTATCCCAAGAATGCGTAAGGAATGTTGGGCAGGTAGTGACCAGCAACATGTTAAATATTCAAATGATTTTGCATAGATTTCAAGCCAAATTCAAGCAAGATCAAAGTGAGACAATCAACAAATTGCATAGGTTTCTAAGTGTGAGGAATAACATTTTATTGTTTCATGCTCTTGACCATATGCAATTGCAGTTTCTTTCCCTAGATACATCTTGCGTTGTGCGATTGATTGTCTCTTTCTCTTACTTGTTATGCGATTGTGTGATCGTGTTTTGTTTCTGCAATTTGTAGAAGGATTCAGTATTTTGTTTTAGTACATTAAAATATCAGTTGAATCTCATTATTATATTTTCTACATGGTATCAGAGTTCCAGGAATCAAAATAGAAGAGAAGAACAATTTTTTCTCTTGAATAGGTTCAAATTGCAGATTTATTCTTCGGGATCTAACAACAGATCAAGATATCTTTCAACAACTTGAGACTAGAATATGCTCTTGAGGGAATTTGATTTACGTAGCATGGAAGGATATGATGGAGGCAGTGTTGGAGGACAATGGGTTGAAGGAATTCACAGATAATGATATTCCCAAGCTCGCAACAACATATGCTCAAAATATTGATGCATGGAAGAAGAAGGTAGCAAAGGAGAGACGGATCTTGTTAGAGGGGATTCGAGATCATATTTTCTCGAGTATCCATGGGAAGGTGACTCCATATTCTATGTGGAAGGCCTTGATAGATCTATTTCAGAATAGAAGTGACCACAGGAAGTTAGCGTTGAAGGACAAGCTCAGAAAGATAAAGATGGAGGAGGGCGACGCGATCCATAAATACTTGACAAAGTTCACTCAGTGTCGAGACGAACTTAGAAGTGTTGGGGTGACTATTTTTTATGATGAATTGGTGAGCCTAGCACCTTTAAGCCTTCCCAAGATTTGGCAGAGTCTTAAGGTATTCCTTCGAGGCTGGAGTTTCGCAATAAGGAGAGGAGTGCAGAGTCTTCCAGTAGTTCATTGAAAATCAAGAGGGTTCATAAGGAGATTGACCAAAGTGTGGAGTCAACAAATAATTTAGAGAGTCTTAAGGGATTCCAAAGGAAAATGGAGTAATATGAAGAAGTCTTTAACACTACAGTTGGGCATGAACAGGAACTTTCGTATAGATCAGATGTTTTTTTTGTAGATGTTGGAGAAACCCAACATAAAAAGAAGAATAAATTGCAAATACATCATCTAGTATTTCCTAGTAATTTAAAAATTTTCAGATAATGAATTCCTGAAGGGGGTTGGGAGATCTCAATATCTAGAAACCATGACGGGGAAAGCCAAAAAAAGAATGAATATCTAGAGTCTTAGATCTGTGGGATTTGACATTGATGGTAACTTAGTGCTCATGGTTTATGACCGAATAAAGCTTGTTTCTACACCTCGGATGAAAATAATTTCTTCTATTGCCTTTTGGAAGAAGAATTTCCCTGAGACGTTTGGGATTCTAGTCCTAGTGGTCTGACATTGGTTGAATCAACATTGGAGAGGTAGTATAAAGGAACTTGATAGGCCAAGGATTCATTTGAGACTTAAGTTTCACCCCAAGGAGGGGAGTTCATAATATTACAATAGTTCATTGAAACTCAAGAGGGTTCATAAGGATAATGACCATGATGTTTCTGTCAATACCCAGAAAGGGGCAGAAAAACCCTTAAGAATATTTCCGGAAGGAGAACCATGGACGGAGCAGAGTAATTCGCAAAGTCTAGAGCGAAGATCGACGACCGAGATTACTTTGCAATATAAGTTGGGTAAGTGTTGAAGTGGCCACGTGTCAGCCATAGGTTCCATCGCATATCACCTTTCCTGGAAGGGTGAAGTCTTCCCAACCTATGTTGAAGATTGCAACAAGAAACAGTGAAGGAGGCATCCTAAAACATCATCGTTGATCCTAGTTGGAAAATAATCACCTAAACTAGGTGGGGCCCATACAGGTGATTTTTGGCGCAAAGTATATTTTTAGACTATGTCTATTTTTAGACATGTCGATCATATTCTATGAGTTGCAGGATGTTATTTGTGGATGGTTGGTCAAGTTGGAAAAATATATGGACTTATATTTTTAGACATATTGGTTCTAGTTCATTTTTAATCGCTTTCGCCCTAGGATTTCTGAGTCGAATATTATTAGCTCTTAATAATATTTGGACTCTAAACATTATATTATTCTTCTGAGCACTTTAATTAAGTGCATGATGTGGCACAAGACAGATGTGGCACAGCAGCTGACAAAAGGAATTACACTATTCCTGAGGGTTTACTGGAGCTAATGCATGGAGGACTTCAGTTAGAACTCATGTGACAGAGTTTGGTGGAGTTGGAGAAGTAGTTGGTGGAGTTGTATTTAGTTTAACTCAATTAGACTCACTTGAGCTAGTTGTATCTAGTCTAACTAATTGATACACTAGTGAGAGTGGTGTGAATTAATTAGTTAATTAATTCACTAAATAATAACTCATTAATCAACTGAAGAATACATCAGTTAACTACAGTGCATGGCGGTTTCAGTGGAGACCAGTGGAGAGATAGGTGAAAGAGCAAGTGTGACTATCAGTTGTGACTATAGTGATGCATTGATTGCATCCAACACTCAGTGGAGATGCCTATGAGGATTGCGTGAGCAAGGCTGGAGTAATTCGAGTTCATTCGCAGCCATTCTTCAGCAGGGATTCCACAAGAGGAGGCAAGCAAGGTGTGCAAAGATTGGTGCATGATTTTGAAGATCGGGCCTCGATTAGTGTGTAGCGTTGTACCGAGAGGTTTGATATGATCAGCTTTGTATGAGGATTGTTACATGATCTTATGACATATATTATATACGTATAGTTGGGTTTTTTATTTACTTCGTTAAACAACCGTGTTAATGTGTGTGAATTTTTATTGTTTCATGTGTGCATTGCAATCTTGATTTAATTTCCGCAGATGATCAATGGTGGAATAGATTATGTATTTTTCATGAAGTTAAAATAGTGTGATATTAGGATAATCTTGGACATTTAACACATTATTTATATAGTTTCTACAACCTAGTCATAAAAACCAAGTGCATCCTTCATATAGCAAAAAAAAACATGTAGATTTCCTCATATAGAGGTCCTGATTAATTTGGCCCCATTGTCTCATCCATTTTGAAAAAACACAACTTACATGAAATCAATAGCAAAGAATTTATTCCACAAAAATCACCAAGATGTATATTTTTATTTGAGGTCTACTAGTTCACTAAACATAATTCTCCACCCCTTATTCTGGAGGAGTTGGAGACTAGAAAGTTGCTACTGCCTCATCAGTTGAAGAAGGCCACATAAGAAAATCTGAATATATTCCTCAATGTGATTTCCGTTTGACATTCAGTCACCTTGCTCTTTTTTGTCTATAATTTTCTTTACTTGTGCTCTTAAGTTCAACAACTCAGAAAGAACTAGACAAAAGACAATTACCTATTTCAATTAGTTGAATAAAAAGGGTCTTTCTGAAGGGTCTCTTGGAGAGGAATATATTATTTAAAATATCTAGAAAATAACTTCATTTCAAAGACAAAATGTACTATTACCAGGGAAGGGATTTCATACATTTAAAAGTTTCTACCATTCTTCTCACTATCAAATTTGATGGTTTCTCTTTGTTTTATGGGAAAATAAACAATTTTTTATTTTTTTTCTTAGACAAACTCCAGTAAAGAAACAAAATTGCATACAAAATTTACTTCTTTATTTTATGCTACTCTTTCCTATGCTACCTCCTTACGACGTTTCCTTTGCAACATGTGGTGCAATTTCTAATTACACTTGATATAAAATTAACATCTCTTTCTTGTTTTGTGTTTTTGTTGTATAGGTGATGTATTGGGGATCATTCTGAGAAAACAAGGCCTAGTTCTCTAATTTTGGACAAGTGGAGGCTTATGATATAACATTTTGTTAGAAACCAACGATTTGACTACTAAGTCTACGAAGGAATACATACTCTACCCCCCTCTGGTTTTGAACCTGTGACCTCTTAGGAGGAAACACGTGACCTTAACTAGTAGGCCCATTATATTTATTGGAGAACTTAAGATTAATACTAGGTGACCATAAAAACGTAAAAAAATAAAGTTTTATATAAAATCATAAAATATATATATATATATATATATATATTGATAATAAAGAATTTTTGTATGCTAGTTTAAAAAAATTGAAAACAAAAGAAGATTTATAAGCTTGGAAGTAGTCTCAAGTATCATTTAAGAGGGGATGGTGTGGGCTACCCTCCATATGTAGATGCAAGCGATGGATTTAACACACAAGGAACTCGTATTTTTTACTTTAGTTCTAGCCATTGCTACTAGAGGGTCAAGGTTGAGGGCAATCGTCAATGTGATTCTTCCATATTTGAAACATATGCATTTGTGGCTGGAGAATTTCCATGTTAAGACTCTGAGGCAAGATTTTTACCTCGTAGTTTATGCTCAAACTATTCTTTCAGTCGTAGTGTCGGTTAAGGATGAACCCATAGATGAAGTTACGGATACAGTGAACAATTATATAAGAGTTTGTGGAATTAGCCTCCTTGTGATAAATTCTTCTCAAAGTAGGTGGCGTCTAGGGTTCAGAAATATTGTAATTCCTCGGTCAACTAGTGGTGTGAATAGGAAGTCATCGTTAACAACTCCTGTTGCTATGGTTTCCTCATTTAGCTACCTCAATTCAACTCCTGGGCCTAGTAAAGTGATTTTATTGGTGATTTTCTCTGTGCTCCCTGGTTTATCCGCTTTTATTTTTTACAGCCTAATTGGAGGTCTATCTATGGCTAGTTGTGTAGTTGTTGATATATTCTATAGTAAATAACAATCACTTGATGTCTCTATCTTGAAGACTCATCTAGGTATCTTTCTTCTTCTCTTTTCCTTTTCTCGATTCCATCTCTATTTTGATAGCCCAGTTCTTAACCCCCATTTTTCCGTGATTTTGTCCCTTCCTGCTCTTTACTCATATAATATTGGTCTTCCTATGGCTGATTTCTTTTTTTGGGTTTTTTCATCATGAGTACCCATCCTCTACAATGCATGTGTAGCCGCCAAGGAGGGCGGGGTGGCCACAAATACCTGAGCCCAAGCCTAGGCTTGCGAGACTGCATAAATCTATCATGTCATTATTTCACCTAAATTCAGATTTGATATGTGGCGCCTTGATAACCTTCTTATTGATGAACGCCTTACTTTTTCTGACTCAAACATCAGGAGAGGTTTCCTACTAGGTTCTTGTCCCTGGCACAACAGAGGAATAAGGAAACAATATTTAAAATCAATTACTCTCCATTGGTAGCTTAAAAATCTTTTTCGCAATGTTAAAGGAAAAGAAAATAGGAGCACTATAATATATTTTCAGTTTTAAATGACATCAAAAATTCCCATATATTTCAATGTTCATGCTTGGAAATCCTAGATGCTTGACTAAATCACTTAATGAGCCATGAAAAACAATAGGAACAATATAATATATTTTCAGCTTTGAGAGACATCAAACATTCCCATATATTTCGATGTTCATGCTTTGAAATCCTATATTCTTGACCAACTCACTGAATGAGCCACCTTGAATGTGAAGTTAAGCCTCCACCTCCTCCTGGTTCTAATGTCAAAGACCCCGCACCAGTGACTTTTTCAGACACTTGAGTTTTGTTGATCTCCAATGATATTTTTAGTTTCATTTCTTTGGTTGATAGGTTGCTTCAAATTCAACTATTTTTGTATTAGTATGATTATTTATAAGAAATGCGGTCAATATATCCAATTTTTAGGATTATCGCAAGGTCATAAAAATGATAAGTTTCAAATAAAATCAACAATAATAAAATTTGAAAATAAAAGAATATTTATAATTTAATTTAAAAAAATTGGTAAGATATTTAATCCTCTCTTATTATTGTCATTATAGTAAAGTAATTTTTTTGTCAGTTTGACTCACAAGGGATTTGAACATTGAATATCATGGTTACATAATATTTCATAAGATGGCTATCACCATTTGAGCTTCCTCGTGGAATTTTTTTTTTTAATAACCTAAAGGAATCGACAACAGGTTCAGTATCATACACATGTGACACGAGGTCGATTATGTCTGCTACCACTACCTCTACGGACCTACAATTTGTCCTCCTCTCCATACATTGGGCCACGACTAGGGTATTGAACCTTGAATCTCTTAGTTTGCATGATTTCACAACACTTTGATCACCAATTGAGGGACAATATATATATATATATATATATATATATATATATATATATATATATATATATATATCCCCAAGGGAAAATATAAGGATGAAAATTACATGTTGAAGGTGCCCAAAAAGCACATCAAAGAACTGCTGAATTTTATAGTCATATTGGAAGTGTATTTCCATGTATATAATCATCACATGCTTTAGTACAAAAAACAAAAACTTTTTACAAGGCATTTATCTAGTTTCTATAAAAAACAAAATCTGTCAGAATATCTCCATCAGGTGCATAAAAGCATAAAAAGAACTGAAATGATAAAAAACTAGAAATTGTGCATCCATATCATTCATGATCAGTAGCATCCTCCTGGAGACCATCAACAAATGGTCTATGGTAATTATCATAATTTCCGTTTCCAACCTGCTCCATAATCTGCCATACACCCCAAGCTTGTTGTGTGCCTTCCTTAGAACGTCCATCGAAAATAGTGTTTCTCTCCCTGTAAATATCTTAGCAAGTGATAAAATCAAAATTCCTTTTAATAATGATAACTTCCTCCCGAATAGGTTTGAGTATGTGAAAATGACATCCTAAATGTTGGTTAAACCAATTTATGAACACACGAGAATCACCAAAAACCTACAACTACAACCCTTTTCAGCGGCAAAGAGTAGAAGAAGTTTCAAGCATAAAAGCTCAACATAGTCGTTGGATCCTTTACCCGGACCAATTTGAAGTTTGAAATAATGATTCTCTTTTAGTAGAGAATAAAACTACCCCCACATATACCACCATCTTAAGAGTATCCATTAAATTAGGACCAGGGTTGATATCTTTCAATATTTTCTTCCACTATGATACATGATCGGGACTTTGATTCGTTCGTTGGAATGAGCTCATATATTGCAATCAATTGTGCACCAATATGATCTGGGCATATATCTGTCATAAAATATTACTTTTTTCCTCCCAATCCAAATACCACAGCTAATTAGAGGAGGTAGGTTTCTAAGTTTTTTAGGTGATGTTGAGTTCCACCAAGATTTCCATGCCAAATTATAAGACTAGCCTTGCTAATAAATTCCCATAGATAATGCATTGCGTACCAAATTCCATATTTATTTATAAAATGGGTAGAAAATATATAAGTGGTCTGTCGATTCCTCAATAGCTTTGCATAAAGGTCACAAGTTTGGAGCAACAAAATTTCTCTTTTTTTAATTTTCACATGTTGGAATATTATTATCCAACAACCACCATTGAAAAAAACGTATTTTTCCGGACATTTAAGCCTCCAAACATGCTTCCACCACCATGTGTGCACCTTAGGACCTTTTCTAGAATTTATGTATGGATACCCTTCCTTTGGGGTGTACACCCCATATAGTGGGTGGATCCACTGGAGTTCATTTTCTCTGACACGAACTCTAACATGTGAAATGTTAAGGGTTGTAATGTAATTTTTCCAGAGTTGGTGTCAGGCTTCAGGAAAATTTAAAGCTAAGGGAGATATCCATCCTTACACCCATATTGTGGTGATTTCATGATTGGCCACTTGATTCAGTGTTATTCTACCTTGCATAGACAAGAAACCCACCATTTCTCGGGGTAACAAGTACCAATTCCCACAACCCGTCCATGGATCAAGACCTATCCTCACCCACCCACTAGAGCCCACTTTCCAAGCCAAAACAAATTCAATAATGTTGAAAGAATTGAACACCTCCTTCCACGCAACTGATATGTTTGGTATGCTCTTGATAGGATTCTGAATCCAATCGTCCATGGAGTCTAGCGGTAGATATTTCTTGCATACCACTTCAGTTCACAGAATATTTATGGAAATTAGCCTCCATCCAACCTTGGTTGTTCAAGCTCGAGAGAAATAATACAAGTTCTTTAATCCCTAGCCACCCCATTTCTTAGGGAGTGCAATCTTCTCCCAATTTACCCATGAAAATATCCTCCCTTCCTTTTCTCCTATCCATAGAAACTTGCAACAGGTTTTTCGGACAAGATTTAAGATCCCCTTGGGGATCCATGACAGGTACATCTAGAAGAACATCATTTCATCCAATATAGATTTGATGAGCACCAACCTACCAACATGTGATAACCATCTAAAACACCAACATTTGAGTTGTTTCTCTATTTCTGCAAAGAGCTAGAGCCAAAAAAATATATATATAATTATTTGGCTTCATGTGAAAATAAATATAATTTATCCCTTCGTCAAAAGTCATAGTTTGATAAGGGTTTGATAAGGGAATATATTTTGAGCATGAAAATTTTCATCTCTGGAGCACCCAACTGCTGAAATGGAGGATTTATGGAAATTTATCTCCATCCCTTTAGCCTTATTGAAAAGGGCTAAGACCTTTTTGATAGTATTAGAATCACGCTTTGATCCATCAGTGAACAACAATACGTCACCTGCGAAGAGAAAGTGAGATAGAGTTAAATCACCAGCCACTGCTACCCCTCTTAACTCACATCTTATTTTCGCATCTCCTATAAGCATTCTCAACCCTTCCACTATAAGGAGAAATAATAAGGGAGATAATGGGCAACCTTGAAATAGGCCCCTTTCAACATGAAATCACTTCGATGTGGAGCCATTTATTAATACAAAAAAAGATAAAGTAGTAATACAACACATGGTCCAATTGATGAAATTGATATTGAAACCTAGATGATTTTGCAACATTCTAATATATAACCAACTAGATCTTCATAGGCTTTCGATAGGTCAATTTTTAGATTCACCATACCTTTGGTTTTTTTGGTCTTCAAACTATGGAGGCCTTCTTGTGCGACCCCAATGGCCTTGTGAATTTTTTTGTCATCCAAGAATGAAAATTTCTCCTTTGAAATGTTCTAAGATAAAATGGGCTTCAAATAGTTGGCAATAATCTTAGCTATAATTTTGTAAATGTAGTTACATAGGGAGATCAGCCTAAAATTATTAAAGGAGTTGGAAGAGTTAGTACTGGGAATGAGAGATATGAAGGTGGAGTTAAAAGAATCATACATTCAACCATACCTTATACTTTTCTCAACCATACTTAGCTATCCATTTCCCATAAGATCATAGAAATCAACAAAAAATTCCACCGACCATCCATCTGGACCCAGACTTTTTTCCTTTTTGAATACATGAAGTACCTTCTCTAGTTCTCCTTCAATTATCGGTTCCATCAATTCTTTTTTTGGCTTCATCCTCAACATATCTAGGAAAATAATGAGCAATTTGAATTACTTGGACTAGAGTATCCCCGAGAGGAGCTTTGAATAGGGACCAAAGATGTTGTGTTCCAAGTCTCGTGAGATCCCAAAAATTCGAAACCTTTTCTCCTACAAAATCTTCCAAGGCCCATATAGTGTTGATGGCCCATATAACCCTAGAAAATTGTTGGAAAATTCTTTTGTTTTCATTTCCACCCTGCAGCCAAACAACTTTTCTCTTCATCCTCCAAGTTTCTTCCTTTTCTTCTATAATTCTTCTCCTAGACACCTCAAGCTGAAATATGTGTTTTTTGGATTCATTGGTTGTATATCCCTCTTTCCCTGGATCTTCCAATTGCTCCAATTCTATCTAAATATTCTTAAGATCCTCCTTGTCCCTTTTGATTTTTTCCTTCACCCATTCAAGAGTTTCTCTTTTCATCCTATTAAGATTATTTGCAAATTGCACAACAACAAATCTATAATCCCCCTGGACACACTGGTGTCATTGTTCACAAATCAAATCTCCGAAAGCCTCATCCTTAAGCCATACAAAATTGAAGTTAAAAGGGGCTTTAGGCTTTCTTATATCTCCCTTAAGTTCCATATAGATTGGATGGTGTTCTGTGTTTCCACCTGTGCCAACCCACTGGAAAAAGAGGGGTATCTTTTCCAGTAGATTTAAATTGATCAAGAATCGATCTATTCTATGGGGAACCATATCCTATCCCACCCTTATATTACAC
Source organism: Pinus albicaulis (assembly GCA_034641835.2). NCBI lineage: Eukaryota > Viridiplantae > Streptophyta > Pinopsida > Pinales > Pinaceae > Pinus > Pinus albicaulis. Next base: position 636,570,450 of record CM076573.1, read on the forward strand.
CAAGTGGGTTTGATTTTAGCCATATCAATGTTAATAAAGTTGCGTGAATAAATTAAATAAGAGAAATAATCTGAAAGAGAGCCAACATGAGCATGTTCTCCCTAGATCTCAGACAAACCCATGGTAAAATTTAAGTCTCCAACTAGTACCAAATTATCGACCCTCATGAATGACAGGTTCATTAGCTTTTTCCAGAAGGGAACTCTATCTTGGCAAGGACCATAAACATTAACAATGTGAAACTCAGATCTAATCTCTTCAACAAAAACATACGCCACTATGATACCCTCACACCCCTAGGAATTAAGGACCTTAATAGTCTTACAGTTGAGTCCCAGGGCTAAGCCACCTGACCTACCCCTAGCATCGATAGCCATAAAGAAAAAACCCAGAAATAACACCTCCAGGGCTCTCACAATAACTTAACTCTAGCCTAGGGTTTCTTAAAAGAAGATGACATCCAACTGATATGATAACATCAATTGTTTTAAGGTTATATTTTTGGAGGGGCTATCCATCCCTCTGAAGTTGAAGGAGAGACACTTCATTAGGAACCAATTACAGGGGTATGCACCACTCTAAGTACCCACTCTAGAGAGATTTGTTTTCCAACAACAATTTCCTGAATAGCCTGGAATTTAACCTTCAAAATATGTGATTTTGCGACCTCTAGGGTTTTTTGTAAGCTTCAACAGGGATGGGGGACAAGCCCACCGATAGAATCAAGAGGGGTGTGATTCTTTGATTTTGAATGAAAATTATATCTAGGTTTCATATCATAATATGATGAAGAGTCGGTATGGAAAGTAAGGGAAGGGGACAATGTTGGATAGCATGCAGGTTCATAAATAATGGAGCAAGTAACGGATCTAGAACCCCGATGTAAACCCCCTGCTACCCCCGATGTTCATTGAACAGATATAGTAGATGAGTGCACAATCAAAGAACACAAAGAGTTAATGAGACTTGAGATATGGGGGAGGAGGAGAGAATACCTGTAACGGGCAGAGCCAAGTTAATAGCCTTCCTAGATGACTATATAGGTGCCCTCACACTTGACCACTTAAAACTCGAGTCATCATCCATGGAAAGAGTCCCTCGAGTGCATGAATTCCAAAAATTAGCAACCTTCACTGGGCCACCCCCACCTTCATCCCCATCTCCATTATATTTTCCCCACCCTGAAAGCTTCTTCCCTTATTTCCCCAAATAAGGAATCAGGCACTCCTTCAGAACATGCCTCGCCTCATGTCATCTCTAGCACGTGAACGACACCCCTTCATAGTCCAAGATTTGACTATGCACATAACCTCTATATTGAATATTTAAACTGGTCACTAGGCCTTCTCTGGTCTCTAGATTGACTAGCACACATGCATATGCCATATTTCCAGTCTCCTCATAAGATCATTCATAATCCAGAAAGATCCCAACTCATCCCCAATTCTTTGAAAGATATCTTTCGTCCATAGTTACATCAACAAGACAGTGAGTCACACCCACACTGTTCGAGTACCCAACTATTCCCTGTCTGGGTCAAAAAGAGGTGTCCATATTTTAAACAAGTTGGGTGTCATTCCAATGTTCCAAAACCTAGAAAGAACCTAGCTAGCCTCAGGATCCTCGTTGAATTTGAAGGCAAGCTAACCCCTTTTCAATGTTCGAATCACTGAAAGGGATATCATGTCCTTCCCCCATTCTTCCTTTGCCCATTTACTCAAAATAGCTATTGAAAAATTCCTTCTCTAGACCTAGCTAACCAACACTTTTCCTGCAGTATCCATAATATCATCAATCTAGATCCCTTTCCCCAGAATTAGATTCATGGTTTCCTCTTTGACCTTTGTGCATTTTACCTTCTTCTTTTTCTTCCTGTGCTTTGTAGCCTCCTTATGACCACCATTGGGAATATTTGTTGGAAGGGTTTCGACTTAGGTGCATAAACCACCGGCTACAAAACCAATAGGACCTTCCTGAACCAGAGAGAAGCTTATATCAAACCCTGAGTATGCACCACAAGGGACCGCCAAGCCCCCAACCCCCCAAAAATAGCCCACCCCGTCGCTCTGGAAACGTAAATATTGTCTTGCCTTATCCCCTTTATAGTTGACCGCATTGATTTCATGACTCGTCCCCTCAACCCCCGAAGGAAAACTTCATCCCCCTAAAACCCTACCCCCAATGGTTCCAAATAGAAAACAACAGGCTCTCAAGGGAAAGTCGAACCATTTATATTTACACATTTAGCAACAAAATTCAGAGCACCTACTGAAACCCCTGTATTACCTACTTGTTGAAACTACATACTGTCCCATACCTGACTTCTTGCCATAAAGTCTGCAAAATGTGCCAAAAGAATTGATTTCGCCTCATAGTTTGGGCCACAAAAATAGGGGTTATTAGTTAGGTGATTTGGTGATATCTCCTCGAGCACTGAAAGAGAAGAATAAACCCCGTGATCTGGCACCGCAGTTGTCACTCCAAGATCCATTTTGAGATGTTGATGTGGTGGCTCTTACTAGATGGACTCGAACTCGTAATCGGTTTGAAGAATAGTCTACCTCAATGTCCATACCATCATTCGATACCACTTTCGATCCTCATAGATAGGCATGAGATCCCTTCAAATTGTCTTCCAACGAGCAAAAACCTCAGACCCTTCTTCCCGCAAAAAAGACACCGCCAGATCATTGAAACTAGGGTTTGTTGGCATTTAAGGGAGAAAAATATTGTGATCCCTTGCCTAACCCCAACTTGGATCTTTTCCTTCGGCAAAGAAACCTCCGACCCCTCGCAGATCTCATTCGTACCATTCTGCTACTTGGGGTTGACTTCAGACAAGTGCAAAATGACACCTAACTGAAACCATGTGGTCGCCAAAGGCATGTTAATGTGTACAACAAAGTCATCATTCATCACCTCTCATACTTTGGATAAACAACTAACCTCCAAAGTTTCAAGAGAATTGAACCAATGACCTCTCAACAGCAAAGGTGCTTTAACAATGAAGCTTTGACCAATTGAGATAACCCTACAAACTTCTCAAACTTATTATTATAATAAAATTATAATTACATTTAATTTCAATTTGATAAATATAAATAATATATTTATAGTTATATTTATTAAATACACAAGTTTCACAAATTCTCAATACAATATATACCTGACTATGAAAACTTACACGCTATATCTAACTATGAAAACATACACGCTTTAACTCAAGATTATTTGATTAATAGTTACAAAGCTATACTTTAAAATACAATTCAAATAAAATCATAAATAAATAAATTAAAATCTTACTGATAAAAAAACACTCGATTATAAAAAGAAGATTTTTAGTTTAGTTAAAACAAATCTTAAGAATATAAGAAGATTTGTACGCTTGGAAGTAGGCTCTGTTGCATAATTCATACGAGTCCATGAGAGTCATTGTGCACGATGATTTCATTAATTTAAACGTCAAGATCTTTCGTGCTTCAAAGAGTGTATCGGTGAGTTCATCAGCCAACGTGTGGAGAGTGGTAGATTCAAGGATTTAAATTCCACGCAGACGTCGTCTGGTCTTGGGCCTGCATACACCTGGACGAGGGCTTCTGATCTTGAGGGATCCTGAGATCTTCAGGCAATGAGATCGCTTGAGCAATGGCGAGTCTAGTTGCGCCAGAGCTTTGGAAAGGCCAATAATGGCGGATTAAAACAGTTGGAGCAGTTGGAAGTCATGAACAGTTCTATTTGAACTAGGGTATCGAAACAAGGCGCCACCAGTAGCTACATGGAGTCAAACAGTTGTGAGTTGGCGGACGATGGAGTTCCAGGTGTTCAGATGAACATGCGCAAGGCGTGGATCGAAGGACGCTGGACCTCACCCCATTATTATAAATCTTTGGGAAACCCTTGTGGGTCTTCAGCTGAGAATCAATATCTCATTGTTCAATTATTTCTCAGCAGTGCTGCTATTTTGGCCGACGTTCAACGTTAATCAATCTCTGCGGTGTCGATTGGTTTGGTGGTTTTTCTCCGGCTAAATCATGAAGACATTCGCAGGGCTACTAGTGGCGTTGGGCGTCGCATTCTTCATCATCAATTTGCTTCCACCAGCTTGTGGAGAAGCTGAGACATTAGGGTGGAGACATGCTCACGCCACTTTCTATGGTGGATCCGATGCTTCGGGAACACTTGGTTAGGACACTTTCATCTTTCCCTCGCAACTTTTTCAGAAAAGATTAGACGGTATCTTTTACAGTGTTTTTAGAAGGGAAAAAGCCAATGCTTCGGGAACATTTGGTTAGGATAGTTTCATCTTTACCTCGGAACTTTTTCAGAAAAGATTAGATCAGCCGATGCTTCGGGAACATTTGATTACGATAGTGTCATCTTTACCTTTGAACTTTTTCAGAAGAGATTAGATCGGTATCTTTTACAGAGTTCTATCAGTATCTTTTACAGAGTTTTCTTTACCTCTGGAACTTTTTCAGAAAAGATTAGATCGGTATCTTTTACAGAGTTTTATCGGTATCTTTTATAGAGTTTTCTTTACCTCTGAGCTTTTTCAGAAAAGATTAGATCAGCCGAGGCTTTGGGAACATTTGTTTTCGATAGTTTCATCTTTACCTCAGAACTGTTACAGAAAAGGTTAGATCGGTATCTTTTACAGAGTTTTCTCTACCTCGGAACTTATTCAGAAAAGATTAGATCAGCCGATGTTTCGGGAACATTTCGTTACGATAGTTTCATCTTTACCTCGGAACTTTTTCAGAAAAGATTAGATCGGTATCTTTCACAGAGTTTTCTTTACCTCGGAACTTTTTCAGAAAAGATTACATCAGCCGATGCTTCAGGAGCATTTGGTTACGATAGTTTCATCTTTACCTCGGAACTTTTTCAGAAATTATTAGATCATTATCTTTTACAGAGTTTTATTGGTATCTTTTACAGACTTTTTAGTAGTGGAAAAAAATATTTGGTTCTATTCATACAGCATCATTTTATTCTAAATTTCAAGAATATTTTCGATTCAGATAAAAGTGATATAAATTATTTGACATAAATTTTGTTTCACTCGAATTCCAAAACATTCCCCAATCCCATCAAATTTACTTCAATGGAGAAATATTCTCAGAATTCTATCCAATTAAATTCAATATCGACAAATATTGATTTAAAATTTGATGTTGGAGATAAATAAACGGACTCTATCCATTTCTTGTTACCTATTCTAATCGATTCAGATGAGTTTATCTTAATTATATTTTATTATTATTATCAACAATGAAAGAGATTTTACATCGAGAATTATTGCAGGAGGAGCCTGTGGATATGGAAATTTATACAGCCAAGGGTATGGAACGAACACTGTCGCTCTGAGTACCGCGTTGTTCAACGACGGGTTGAGCTGCGGAGGGTGCTACGAGATTCGATGCAGGATGAAGGCCGATCCACAGTGGTGCCTCCCAGGCACTTCTGTCATTGTCACGGCCACCAATTTCTGCCCACCAAACTACGCCGAAGCCAATGACAACGGTGGGTGGTGCAACCCGCCTCTGAGCCACTTCGACATGGCCATGCCAGCTTTTGAGCAGATAGCCCAGGTCAAAGCCGGTATCGTACCTGTACGCTACAGAAGGTAAGATACATAATAAAAAAAGAATTACATGTCAAAGTTTCATGTTTTAAAGATTAAGATGAAAGCTTTATCATTTCTTTAATTATGATTGAAAGCTTTCTGTGGGTTTTAGTTTAAATTTTATAAAAAGGAATTGGGATGGGATGGGCTTCATTTGAATGGTTTCCCATGAAATTCAAGCTTTTCCCATAATAGCATTTTGCAGGTAGGTAGTTTGTACAATTTTGATAATAGCATTTTGGAGGTGAGCATTTGGTAAATGGACAGATCCTACCATCTTGATAATAACATTTTGTAAATAGGAAGGCTTTAGGTGGACAAATGGTTCTTCCATTGAATTTTGGATTATTGGTTTATTAAACTAGTCTAATTATAACTATTATAGAGAGCATTTTTCTTTTTTTCTTAATTACAAAAACAAGATTTTGAAGAATGACTATTAGACTCTTCTTTTTTTGTTGTCCAATATACCACATTTGACTTATTAAACTAGCCCACCTATAATTATCATAAAAAGCTTCCTTTTTTAAATTACGTACAGAAATAAGATTTTGAAGAATAACAATTAAACTCTTCATTTCTTTTGAAGAATAACAATTAAACTCTTCATTTCTTAAAATCCAATATACCACATTTATCTTAATAAACGTTAATCATTATCATTATTCCATTCCATAGTAAAATTAACTCTGACTTAAAATCATTCAGATTAGCACCTACTTCACATCTGGAAAAAAATATATATCAGATCAAAGTTTTGAATAGAAAGAAAGAAAGAAAGAAAGAAAGAATTTTTAATGTCCACGAGGCTAAAAATAGCCTATGGGACAGATTGCTTCTCTATGTGACTCTTGTATTCGGCCCTTTTCCTGTGAAGTTTTACAATGAGCACTCCCAGCTTATCGACAAACTCTTCGCTGAATAGATTATCCCAAGAATTAGCTGCCAGAATACCTGCATAGTTTTCTCTGGTGTCTTTGAAGGCCTCACATTCTAGAATGAAATGTATTTCTGTTTCCACTTTTCCGGAGGAGCAAAAAATACATACTCTTTCTTCCCACATTTCTTTTGGCCTTTTCCAGCACCCTGTTTCACAACGGAGTAATAAATTTCATTTTCAACTTTCAAATATAAATATAATTTTGTTTTCGGCTGTTTTTATATTTGAAGTGCATTGTGTTGCATTGCAGGGTGTACTGTGCGAAGAGTGGAGGAATCCGATTCACAATAAATGGACAACGTTACTTCATAATGGTGATGGTAACCAACGTTGGAAGAGCCGGCGACGTTGTATCTGTATCAGTTAAAGCTTCCAACTCCGACCAGTGGCAACCACTGGTGCGCAATTGGGGCCAGAATTGGCAGACAGGCAATTCTCAGTTAGTTGGCCAAAGTCTCTCCTTCAGCGTAACCACCAGCGATGGCAACACGGCCATTTCCCCTGAAGTAGCCCCTCCTGACTGGCAGTTCGGCCAAACCTTTGAAGGAAATCAATTTTGAATATTCTCATTTCATCATCATCACCTCAGGCTGCCTGCTTCAAAGTACAATAAGTAAATAAATATACAAATTATGTCGTCTACTTTGTGTCTGTATGACCTGAATGGTTTTAGGCAGACCAATACAGACAAATTATGTAGTGTGTTTTGTGAATATGTGATCAGAATAATTTGAAGCAAGGCGAGGAGGTGGTGATTGGGTTGGTTTTCTTTTTGACCAGAGATTAAATTTGAAAGCGTTGTTTAGTTTTCCACTGCATGACCATAGTTGGTGTTCAGGAGTTTTGTTTAGGGTATGATGGCTACAAAATGGTTAACAAAGCTTATTTGATACTGAGAATGATTGTACCCCACGTGGAAAAATACATAGTGTCAAAGGTTGTGAAATTAATAAGATCAAAATATTGGATAATTGGCATTGTAGAGACTTTGGCCAAAATATTGACATTTCAGGAAGGTTTAATGGTGTTATAATAATAAAAGAGGATAATACTCTTTCACCAAACCACTTAAACCACTCCCAAGTCACGTTTCTTAAAGTTTTATGTATTTTTTTTTACCTAAGTGCTAACTTAAGTATTATAGTTATCTTTCGGTATTTTTTTTCCAATATTTGTGTGATTTTTCCAAGTTTTATAACGTGTTTTTACCAATTTTTATGAAACTATGTATGCATGAGGCCACACCTACAACAATGGACGACATGGCAACATAGCCAAAGCTAAAATTAGAACTTTGAGAGAAAAAATAGTTAAATAATAAAAATACGTACATGAGAAAATGTATTGATAAATATGCTAATCATTGCCTTCACCAGAGATTACATAGCAACACTATGTTTTATTAGATTGCAAATTTGTATCTCATCTACTGATAAATATGCTAGTTATTGTCCTCACCAAAGATTACATAGCAACACTATGTTCTATTAGATTGCAAATTTGTATCACAACTACACGAGGAATTTTTTTTAACATGACAATACAACTTTTCAAAATGACATTTTTTTTTCATTTACGAAGAGTTGTGGTTGATGGTTTGTAATTCATGCAGAAATTCAAATTGGAGAGTTATCACTTAGTCTTTTAGAGTTGTTTCAATTTGTCTCTTCATTTCCAAATATGAAGTTCTGCAATTTGTCTCTTCATTTCTAAATATGAAGTTCGATTCAAGGATTTTGTAATATTGAGAAAATATGAAATAATATAAGCCAACAATAATGATTGTATTATATGGATTTGAGATGTAAATTCAACATATAATATTTAATGAAAATATTAAGTTCTTCGGCTCTAAATATTATTCTTCAGTGTTAATGTGCCATTATGTCTTCATTTGTTTGAAGAATATAAAAAAATCAAACATCAATGTAATCATCAACTGTTAATCATGAAAGCCTTTTCGCTTCATATCAAGTGATCAACCTTTGGACATCAAGCAATCAACACAACTAGCCTTAACAAGCAACAACCAACATAATATATGTGAACGAACCAACATAACATTTGACATTAATGCCAACATTGCCAACATTCTTCCCCTTTGGCATTGATGGAAGCACTATGCTCCTCCCCTTAGAGAGGCATCCATCTTATTTCTCCTGAAAATTCTTCTCTTGGCTTCATTTTGAGCCTCCAAAATTGTCTTCTTTGTGACAATTTATCTCTCATTTTCACCCATTTTTTCACTTATTCTCATATCATTACAACTCTATCATGAGCTAAGATTTATCTAAGCCATGCAAATATATTAATCAGGTAAAAGTACATTATTATCTCAAATATTTACGTTTTTCTTTATAAAATTTCTTTGATTAGACATAAATTGTAGAATTGTGCAAATTTCACAACTCCACTGACACTCCACTTACGTTTTGTAGCTGATTCAAAGGTTCTATAGGTTTACATGTGTTATAAATCAGCACGAGTATATATACAATGTCCAAATGTTGCCAAGATAGTGATCCACCTATCAACTACAGGTGAAAGTTCACAGGTTCAACACATTATGCAAGTCAAACCCTTGGTCAAATTAGTTATGATGCACCTAGATAGGAATCATAATATCAAGCATAGATTCAAGGACTAATATTTGATGATCTCATGAAGACCCAGTGGATCAAGGCTAATGATATGTCCTTTCACAATTTGGTTCTCCGATAGGGGGAGGGGTGAATTAGTATTTTAAAACATACATAAACTCTTTCTTTTATTTTAATTTCTATATGTGACTATACCGAAGTGAACCTGCGTATATACGTGGTTTTTATGTAGACAACTAGCATATATTCAATGAACTTATATTTCAGGTAAATCTTCATATGTTTATCTTAAACTAGTGCACCAGTTATTCATCAGACATTTGATAAGCAGTAAACATGTGTAGTAAGAACAGAATAAAGCATCAAATATAAGCAACACACATGAACACCAATATTTTAGGTGGAAACCCAATGTGAGAGAAAACCACCGATGTTGTTGTCTTTGTCTTCAATTTTATTAAAATGAAAACTTCTTACAATCTTGTACTGGTGCGGACTCATACCAGCACGCAGGAATCGACCTCTAGAAGGATACATCCTTCACTCGTTCTCCATCTCCTACTATAAGGGAGCTCCAACCCCCTAATCTCATTTACCAGCACCCACTGAAAGGGAGCTCCAACCCCCTGATCTCATTTACCAGCACCCACTAGAAGGGAGCTCCAACCCCCTAATATGATCACCAGCTACTACTGGAAGGAAGCTTCGACTTCCTCACTTAAGGCTCCAACCCTCAGCACCATTGTGGACCACATTTCATAAATTTTCAACTGGATTCACCTACTTCAACACATCACAACTTGTAGACCACTTTTCATCAAATTTTTAGGTTAGAACCACTACCATCATTTAAGCCCAATATCATATATCAAAGATTAAATTGATCACTATACCGAATCATTCAACCAATCACTGAATCAAGCAACCACTGAACCAATCAATCACTAAATCAACTGATCACCAATTCAAATATCAGTGTTAAACCCATATCTTCATGAGAGACATCATAGACAGACAACAGTAAGCTTCACCAAAACATAATAGATTTATCAAACATCGTGTTTTGCATAAACCTTAGCTTATATATGTGCTTATCATGAATCATTTCTACATGTATAAACAATTTTCAAGAGTTAAACTCGCATACAGATCTGGCCATACTGCAGAAATGACACCCTACTACTACTCATAAGGGAATCCGAGTGTGTACGTGTCTTACCTGAGAAAAACCAGTGTATAGATATGTGATTACCAACTCATAGCTGTGTCGTACCTCAGAACTTCAGACATACCCAGAACTTGACATACAAAGTATGTTAGATGATCCAAAAATACAAAGTTTAAAGGTTAGAATATAATATTTAATAAAATATTAGAAATAAAATAAATTTAGTTGCAAAAGATATGACATCTAGAAAAATGTCGTATTTTAGGCTCTAATATAGGAAAAAAGTTAGTAGATTTGTTAGGATGATATTTATTGTAAATGGACACTTGTTATTTTAATAAGTGATCCATAACTAAAATAGGTTAGGACACTTAGCTTATATATAGCTCCTTCTCTCGATTGCAAGTGTGTTGGAGTATATGGGTGTAAAATCTTGCAATTTTTTTGATGTAATTTCTTTTCCTAATTAATAAAATTATGTGTCTGAGGAAACTTATGCCATTATTGTGGTATCAGAGCAACACTGATGCAGCTGATGTGAAGAGGATATTCCAACTCTCCAGGCTTTTGGAAAACTCCATCAATTTTTCAGATTTTAATCGGTATGCATTTTGTCCAGTTTTTTTTAAAAGGAAAAGAACTTTGATTATTATTGATTTTAGATTTTTTTAAATAAAAATCAATTTTTTATTATGAAAAAAATTATTTCTATCAAAATTTTCCTGTAAGCTTTGTTTCATAACGTCCTGGAAAAGATCTTGTTGGCACCATGATATCATTATAAGAATGAATTCCCTGTGAACAAAGTCCTTGAGTTGATCCCGGGAATAGCTGTTGGGTGTGGAGCTTGATTATCTTGCTTATTTTGTATCACAGTGTTGGACCCTTGTACCTTAATGGGGCGACAATGCTGCCCGTAACTAAACGTTGCCTAGAGGGTCTAGGGGGGGGGGGGGCAACTGCGACTTTATGGAGCCCCCCCGAAGCTAAAAACATATGTAAAATTTCCTTGTAAAAGTATAGTAATTTCTAGTCAATCTGGGCCGTTCATTAGGTGGATGATTTGACGGTAGAAGTTATGTTTAGTTTAGGGTTTTTTTCCCTAGAAGGCAACCCCTCGCTTGTATGAGGGTATTGTATTGCGGCTGTGATTGCATGTGTATTCTCAGAGCGAGAAACAGATAGGGAGACTGTGAGAGAGAATATAGGATATTACAGTGGATCTGCTATAGGTTGTGTCTCTTCATTTTGCTGGATAATAGAAAGGAAGGACTAGCTGTTCGGGGTGGACGCAGCCCAAACTGGGTGAACCATGTATATCTGTGTCTCTCTGGTTTTATGCGTTTTGTGTGCTTGTGTTTTCCGCATATTTTATTTGTTCCATTGCTCTGTAATATATAATTCCCTAACAATAGCCTTGTCTCAGTTACATATATTCTACACACTAGACAATGATGTTGCGCACTTGAAGCTTGCAGACATTATTTCATAATTAGTGTGCCAAATGTGACCAAATCCCTCTTGCGGTGACCTATTTCTGTCTGAAATAAAATATTCTCAGAATTTTAGTGCTTTGTCAATTTTAATTAAGTCACTTTATATGCCGCGAATAGAGAGAAAAACATCTTGATTGCAATCTCCACCTCGCCCACCTCAACCTCTTCTGCTTACCTTATTCAACATCCACGTTCGTCGACTATGGAATCCACGTGTCCATAGTTGGAGTTCAGTGGATCTCTTTCACTACAGAACTTCACCCTCGGAAAATTGTTCTATGTGCCAAAGCCAATAGCTACGCCAATACATGTGCATGCATGCTAGACATTCACGTCGGTGTTGCACCTGTCCAAGCTCATTAGTATCATCAAAGTCCAGGTCAAATTTATTGTGGTTGCGATTGAAAATAAATATTTTGAACATTCTAGCAAGGCTACACTTTATCCACAAATTAACAAAAGACATGAAATTTGAACTAAGGCGAAGACAATCGAAGCAGTTTAGTCAACGCTTTAGTGCTCCATAGCTCTTTGCCTCCACGTAGGAGGATGTTGAAGGAAGTTGCTGCAATTGGGCCAGTGTGAGTCAGCATTGAAGGAAGCTGCGACATTGGAGGAGTTGCTACATTGCTACCACCGAATTGCTGAATCGCCAATTTTTCTGCTTTGCTACCACTAAATTGTTGAATTTTTGCTTCTTTGCTACCATTGAATTGCCAATTGTTGAATTTTCATCGCTGCTGAATTTCCATCGCTTGCTAATTTTTCCAGCTTCCAAAGCAACCCCTCTTGTGTGAATATGCAGGACTATGGACACTTTATACGCTTCTTTCTTGTGCGTCAAGACCTTCACCAAGTGATTGGGTTCATATCACTTGCAACAACCCCTCTGATCCATTCATCCAACAAGCTGAGAATGTGTGGTTATTAGTACCATCGACTATTCATTTGATTATTGAAAAGAAGAGTTTTTTCGAAGAATTTTTTTTTGGAAGAGGAATTTTATTTTGTAATTTTTTATGAGAGATCATTTATCATTTTTGAGTTTGTAATTTGGAGGAATAAGGTATGAGGGGATAATTTGTAATTTTTGGAGTAATAAGGAGATTCTATTTATAATATTTTTATTTGGAGCAAGAGTAAATTTGTAACTTAAATTAATTTTTTACTTTAAGGGGCAGGGGGGTAGAGTATTTTGTTTTAAGGTAAATTTGCAAGAAAATTGTAAATAGGTCAAATTTTGAAAGATTTCATTGTAAACTCATAAGAGAAATTGACTAGAACCAAGTGCAAAGCTCAGTCATTTTTCTCCTCCTCCAACGACTATTCGAGGGTCAAGGCCAAGCCCCAATAGATAGTTTTCTTTTTGTGTGGCGTGTTGCGTGTGGAGTGTTTCTCATCTTGATATTTTTGTGCTTGATTCTATTTGGCGTGAAGATTCAACACTACAATGTCGAAGTTAGTTAATTTGTTTTCTGATTCTGATAAGCTTGAAGGTGAAAAATCATACAATACATGGAAACGTCTCATTGAAAACACTCTAATATATAATGAAGTATTGCATGACATATATGATGGAGAAATTAAGCCTAATAAACCAACAGATGCAACTTTACTTGCAAAATGGGAAGTCAAAAATTCCAAGGCACTAGCTCTTATAAAGTCTTCAATTAACAATGAGATGTATATTCATATTGAAAACACTTCAGATGCATGGAATTCTTTGTGTACATTAAAATATCTATTTGATATACAACCTGAATAAAAAAAGGTTGATATTCAATTAAAATTTCTTCAACAAAAAATAATTGAAGGAGGTGATGTTCTTTAATACATTTCATAGCTTAAAAATATCAAGCAAGAAATAATAAATGTCGTTTTTCAAGTTGTCGATGAAATTTTCCTAACTACAATTTTAATTGCTGGATTGCCATATTCTTACACACTTCTTCTGGAAACTCTTCAAGTAACTGGAAAATTAGAGAAGATCAAGTTTGATGAGTTAAGTGATATGTTAGCCCAACATGACAAAAACTTGGGGAAGAAGAAACATATTGGGGAAGATTTCTTCTTCACAGAGGCTAGCACAAGTAAATCCTCAACTGAAAGTTCTAGAAGTAGAGGAAGGGGATATTTCAATCAAAGTCAAGCAGCACATAGTGTACAAAGTCATGGTGGAAGCCAAAGCAGAGGAAACAATTTCAACAGAGGCTATAGTTCAGGCATAAGCAATTTTCAAGGCAGAGGAAAAAATCAAGGCAGAGGCTATAAACAAGGAAGAGGAAAAAGTCCAGGCAAAGGACAAGCTCAAAACATAGGTCAAAGTAGAGGCAGAGGACAATATCAAGGTATAGGCAGATATTTAAGTCAAACTGTTTCGAGAATATGTAACAAATTTGGCCATTTTACTGAGGATTGTAGAACTTCCATTGACAAAATTCCAAAGTTTCATCAAAACACTGCATAATTTGCAAATGATCAAGATGATCATGATGGCTCAGAATATGTCTTCAAGAACTCGTAATCAACAACTTTCTAGGTTTCAACCTTTCTTAGAAGTGATTATGCAGAAATTTTATAAATACTGTGATGTATTACTGGACTCTCCTGATCTAACAATTATATCCACTGTAAAATACAGAATCCTTCTACTTAATTATTTTGCAGAAATTTGATCGCCAATTGAAAACACATGAATCAATTGCACATAACACAGAAGTTTTTATCGGGAATGCATAAAGCTAAAAACCCCAATTATCATATATTATGTGGGTCATGGATCATGAAACAATCTCATACAAAATTCTACTCCAAGAGCTCTTAGTACAATATACAATTGTCTCACATTGTCATACAAAAATTGGCTCACGCATGCACCAATTTACTGCCTCCACTGCGCAATCCCTGCTGATGAAGATACTTGAATGAATTCAATCTTTCCCTGCCTTCACTGCTCAATCCTCATTGGCATCTCTATTGTGTGTGTAGATGCATTTAATGCACCACTATAGTCACAACTGATAGTCAACCAGGCCCTTTCACCTATCTCTCTACTGGGTCCCCACTGGATTTGATATGCATGTAGTTAACATTAGTATTTCTTTAGTTTCATGTGAGATCACTCCATGTGAATTAATTTAATATTTAATTCATTGGTCTCTCTCTAGTGTATATTTAGTTACAATCATTTACAACTAGCACAACTGATTTTAACTCATTTAACTGAGTTAAACTAAATAACAACTCACATAACTACACATCCAACTTTGTTACAACGTTGTATCACTCAGTTACAACGAAGTCCAGTGCATGGTCCACCAACCAACCACTTCAACTCGAAATCCATGTAGCTAACTGATTTGCCACTTCAGTTAACTATTTTCAAGTGCTCATTTAAAATAGATAATAATTTATTGCCTAATTTTTGTTAAGGGCTTAACAAAAATCGACATGCATTCTAATATTAGACATGCATTCCACGAAAAAAAATTTCACATGCATTCAAAACTTAGACGCCCATCCATCCATATAATTTTCTCAACCATCTATAAATAGGTTACTGCTAAAAATAGACTTTGATCCAAATTCTGAAAATAGACATATCACCTAAAAATAACATGCGGGCCCCACCTAGTGTAGGTGCTTAATTTTCACTAGGATCATCATCTCGTTAAATCTCAACACTCCCTCTCAACAAGAAAGAGATTGTCATTCACCCCGATCCTGTCTCTATGGTATTGGAATTTTCTCCTGGTGAGTGCCTTTGTCAGAATATATGCATCCTGATCTTCTGTAGGAATGTACTGAATAAAAATGATCTTCCGCTGCACACAATCTCTGATATGATGATACCAGATATCTGTATGCTTATATCTATCATGAAACACAAGATTAATTGAGAGTTTAATGCAACTCTGATTATCACAATGAATCAATGTAGGATCTAAATGAGAACCGAACAAACCGACCAGGATCTTCCTCATCCAAATAGCCTCACATGCAGCATGAATTGTTGCCATGTATTATGCTTCCGCTGAACTGAGTGCCACAGATCTCTGTTTCCTGCTATACCAAGAAAAATATGTAGATATGATACTGAAAACCCCTCCTAATGTGCTCTTTCTGTCCGTTGGGCTGCCTGCCCAATCTGAATCCGTGAAGCCATGCAACTTCACCTCATCTGCCTATCTATACCATAAGCCATACTCAAATGTGCCCCTGAGATATCTCAGGACATGCTTGCCCGCCTTCCAAAAGAGCTTGGTAGGCTTAACCATATCTTGAATAAGCTGGTCTACTGCATAGGATATGTCTGGTCTTGTATTAACTAAATAAATGAGCGAACCCACCAACTGTTGATAGACAGTAGCATCCACTACCTTTGCCAATGTAGCATCCTCTTTCCTCCAGTTTCCTGGAAGAGGAGTATCCATGGGTTTGTAGCCCTCCATGTGAAACTTACCGAGTATCTCCCTTGCATACTTTCCTTGAGACACAAACAATTCACCTTCTCGCTTCCATATTTCCAATCCAAGGAAATAGTGAAGGAGACCCATATCCTTCATCTCGAACTCCTTTACAAGATCCTCCTTGCATGAGTGTATCAGCTGCTCATCAACAGTCAGTATTGAATCATCAACATAAAGAACAATGATTAAAAGCTTACCCTCCACCACAATCTGGTATAGGTTTGCATCTGCCTCACTCTTGGTGAAGCCAAGTCCAGTGAAATAGCTGTCGATCCAAGTGTACCAAGCACGAGGTTCTTGCTTTAGCCCATCCAACATTCTTTTGAGTCTGCACACATGCGACTCGTTGTTGAAGATCTCAAATCCTTCTGGCTGCTCAATGTACACTTCTTCCTCAATGATACCATTAAATAACGCAGTCTTCACATCCATCTGATGAATGTGCCAACCCATATGCACTGAGAGAGAAAGGATGGTCCTTATGGAAGAATACCATGCGACAGGTGCAAAGGTTTCTTCATAATCAATCCCCTCGATCTGTGAGAAGACACGGGCCACAAATCTTGCCTTATACTTCTCAACACTCCCATCAGCAAATTTATTTACCTTGTATATCCATCTTGAACCTACTACTAATTTATCAACCTACCTTGGAACAATTTTCTAAGAATTGTTTCTGACAATGGAGTCATACTCCTCCACCATTGCATCTACCCATGTGGGCTCCTGCACTGCCTCCTGAAAGGAAGATGGATCAATCACAATACATTTTCTCATGAGAGCCATGTATCTAATGAATTGGTCAGGAGACTGTCTTTATCTCTGCTGTGAAGTAGGGACTCCTACATTCTGTGCCACATCAAGCTACAACCTTTGAGCTTTTGTGGTACGCCTTCTACCAGTTCTGATGTTTGGCTCTACGAGAGTGGAATCCTCCAATCCATGAATGTCCTCCTATGGTTGATCCACATCTAGAGATTCACCTTTGGGAACAAGCAATTCCTCCTCTGCATACAAGTCTAGCTCCCTCTCAAGCGACAACTTCATGGCTTTCCCCTCATTGAATTTTATATCCCGTTGCACCACAGTCATTCAACTGTTTGGAAAATACACATGATAATTATGGGGTGTTTCTGTGTACCCCACAAATATCCCAACTTTAGCAGTTGGCTCCAGCTTCTTTGTGGTGTTCTTGGTCACATGCACATAAACAGATGCACCAAAAATCTTAAAGTGAGAAACATCTGGTTTCTTACTAGTAAAAGCTTCTTCAGGTGTACTCATGCCAAGTACTCTATGAGGACAACGGTTTTGCACATAAACCGCAGTGTTGCATGTGTCCACTCACAGGTGCATTGGTAGGCCTTGATCATGCAACATAGCTCATGCAACACCCACGATCGTTATATTCTTCCTCTCCGTGACCCCATTATGTTGTGGGTTATGAGGCGCTATGAGATCTCTCTGAATTTATTCTTTGCTACAGAAGTATTTGAATTCATTCGAGATGTATTCACCACCATTATCGCTCTACAAAGCCTTCACTTGCTTCCCCGAATCTTTCTCCACCAATGCTTTAAACTCACAGAACTTTGAGAATTTTTGATATTTCTTCTGCATGAAGAAGATCCAACATATACGAGAATAGTCATCAACAAAAATAACATAATACCTATGTTTTGTTGTTGAAGAAAACGAGAATGGCCCACACACGTCTGTGTGAACTCTCTCCAGGATCGCCGAAGCACGGTTCTCCTTTTCATGAAAGGTGGTCTTCACAAACTTACCCATAGTACATCCCTTTCACTGATCTATCTGTGCAAGTGTACCTTTGGGAAATCCAGTAGAAATATTCTGCAAAATTTTCAGGGCGCCATGGTGAAGATGGCCCAATCGCCTGTGCCATAATTCGCCCTCATCCCGGCTCACCACTTCTTCTTCTTTGCCCACCATTGCAACAAAACCATCTACCTCCAGCTTGTAGAGATTCTTAACTCGAATCCCTATCCTCTTTTATGTCGCAGGAAAGCTTTTCCATCGCTGAAAACAACGTCATAACCTCTGTCCTCCAACATCGCGACTAAGACCAAGTTCTTATTTAGACCTGGAACATGCATAACATCTTTCAACATAAATGGTTTACCTAAATTCCTCTCAAAGGTAATGGTACCAATTCTAGTCGCACTGTATCGTCCATCATTGCCCATCTCTATATGCATCTGGAGATATTTCTCCTCCAAGTCACTGAAAAGCTCCTTATCTCTCGTCATGTGGAAGGAAGCACCACTATCAAGATACCACACCATTCCCATTGTGCTTGAAACTAGGCATGCGATTAAAGAGAAATCAAGTTCAAATTGTGAGGCAAGGGCCTCACCAACTGCAGCTCCAGTAACCTTCTTGTTCTTCTTTTTCTGTGGGAAGTTAGTGACGAGATGCCCATGTTTGTGACAGTGAAAGCACTTCACCTTGGAAAAATCCGGCTTCTTACCTTTAGTCTTGGATTTTGAGTGGAATTTATTCTCCTTCCTTTTCCTTGCTTTGGCAGCCAAAGAAAAATCCTCTTCATCATCATGCTTTGATGAAGAGCCATCCCTGGTGTTCCTCCTGAACTCCTCCTGCACTAGATCCCACCACAGTCATTCCTAATCCGATAGTTTTTCCTGTCCATTAACAGAGTCTTGATAACTGTGCCAAATATTAGGAAGTCCCAAGAGAGCCAAGCTCACCAAATCATCATCAACAACAGTGATTCCCACACTCCTCAGTTCATCTCGACATTGGACAAACTTTGTGAGATACTTTTGAATAATGTCGCCCTTTTCCATTTTGATTTTTCTGAGTTTATCCTTCAGCGCCAATTTCCTATGGTCGTTGCTACTTTGGAAAAGACTTGTCAAAGCATTCCACATTGAAAATGGAGTAGCTTTGCCATGAAGGATTGAGACAATATGGTCTCTCACACCTTCCAAAAAAATTATTCTCGTCTTCTCTACTTTCTTTTTCCATGCGTCAAGTAATGCAGCATCTATCGAAGTGGGCTTAGGAACATCACAGTCGATGAATTCCTTCAAGCCATTATCTTCAAGCACCACCTCCATCCTATCCTTCCATGCAATGTAGTTCAAGCTACCCTCGAGTGCATACTCTAACCGCAAACCATTGAAAGCCATTTTGATGTTTACTGAACTCTCGCACCAAGAAATTCTTGCAGCAAATTCGAATTATTTCCACCAACAAAACTCAGCTACTGCTCTAATATTGCAATATTCTCTGCTCCGATACCATGTAGAAATTTTATAAATACTGTGATGTATTACTGGACTCTCCTGATCTAATAATTATATCCACTCTTAAATACAAAATCCTTCTACTTAACTTTTGTGGAAATTTAATTGCCAATTGCAAACACATGAAGAAAAAATCAATTGCACATAACACATAAGTTTTTATAGAGAAAGCATAAAGATAAAAACCCCAACTATCATATATTATGTATATCATGGATCATGAAACAATCTCATACAAAATTCTACTCCAAGATCTCTTAGTATAATATACAATCGTCTCACACTGTCATACAAAAATTGGCTCACACATGCACCAATTTACTACCTCCTGACAGCCTACCTCCACTGCGCATACCTGTTGATGAAGATCCCTAAATGAATTCAATATTTCCTTGCCTTCGCTGCGCAATCCTCATTGGCACCTCCAATGTGTGTGTATATGCATTGAATGCACCACTATAGTCACAACTGATAGTCAATCAGGCCCTTTCACCTATCTCTCAACTAGGTCTCCACTGGATCTGACATGCATGTAGTTAACAGTAGTATTTCTTCAGTTTCATGTGAGATCACTCCATGTGAATTAATTTAATATTTAATTCATTGATCTCTCACTAGTGTATCTTTAGTTACAACCAGTTACAACTAGCACCATTGAGTTAAATTAAATAACAACTCACATAACTACATATCCAAATCTGTTACAACTTTGTATCACTCAGTTACAATGAAGTCCAGTGCATGGTCCACCAACCAACCACTTCAACTCGAAATCCACTTAGCTAACTGATTTTCCACTTTAGTTAACTATTTTCAAGTGTTCATTGAAAATAGATAATTATTTATTGTCTAATTTTTGTTAAGGGCTTAACAAAAATTGACATGCATTCTAATTTTAGACATGCATTCCACGAAACAACTTCACACATGCATTCCAAACTTAGACGCCCATCCATCCATATAATTTTTTCAATCTATAAATATATTACTGCTAAAAATAGACTTTGATCCAAATTCTAAAAATAGACATATCACCTAAAAATATCCCGCGGGCCCCACCTACTGTAGGTGCTTAATTTTCACTAGGATCATCATATTATTGAATCTCAACAGATTATGAAGATCCATGGATTTTGGATACAGGAGCAACTCAACACATGACTTTTTGACGTGACTTATTTTGGAATTTCCAACAATGCCATCTCAATTCAATCTATCTTGCTGATAAAACAAAACATACTCCTTATGGAAAAGGTGTAGTTAAAGTTCTTCTACCTAGAATTGGAGAAAAAATGATTTCAAATGTATGGTATGTACCAAAATTTAAGAAAAAATTGCTATATTTAGTCATGATTCGACAAGATGGACATCTAGGGATTATGGAGGATGGCTTAGTTAAAATTAACTCAGTCAAACAGAACATGAAAACAATGATGACAGGTTATGAAGGTGGAAAATTGTTAAGGACAAAAGGGACAGTTATTCTAAGGAATTCTAAATTTGCAGGAGCAACAAGTACAGACATTTCACCTATAAGATTGTGGCATGCCAGATATGGAAATCTAAACTTTGAAAGTCTCGTTGAATTGAAAAAACAAGGAATGGTTAAGGGACTTCCAACCTTCAAAAAGGAAAATGAAAAATGTGAAGCTTGCATTTACGGAAAACAAAATCGAGAAACTTTTCCGACAATTTCATGGTGAGCAAACAGATGTTTGCAATTGGTTCACAGTGATATTTGTGGACCCTTACAAACTTCACTATGAGGATGCAAAAATTTCTTACTCTTTGTTGATGATTTTAGAAGGATGACTTGGGTATATTTTTTGAAGAAAAAGGCAGAGGCATTTGAAAATTTTAAAACTTCTCGCCAACTTATTGAAAATGAAGTCAAGGAGAAGGTTGACACTCTTAGAACATATAATGGAGGGGAATTCACTTATAATGAATTCAAAATGTATTGCATGGATAATGGCATAAAACGACATATTACAAATTTCTAAAATCCACAGCAAAATGGAGTAGTAGAAAGAATGAACCACACCTTGTTAGGAATGGCAAGGTTAATGCTCACTTTCAAAACGTTAAGCCCTATATATTAGGAAGAGGAAATTCATACAATTGTCTACTTAAGGAAAATATCTCCAACTGCTTCTTTAGATGGAATCACACCTTATGAAGCATGGTTTGGTTTCAAACCTCGAGTTAGACAACTCAGAGTTTTTGGGTCAATCTGTTATGCCTTAGTTCCGAAAGAAAAACAAACTAATCTTGACTTAGGCAACCTGAATTGCACCATGATTGGGTATTCTGATGAGAATAAAGGGTACGGACTTTTGTCCAATGGAAAATTTATTGTGAGCAGGGACATGATTTTTGATGAAACTGAGAGTAAGAGTGCTGAAGAAATAGAAATTCTTCTTCAAAATTTAGAAACAAAAGGTGATAAAAGAAAAGGAAAAATACAAAGTCAACTAAATTCACAAAATTGGTATGAACTTAATTTTCCTTCATCTGAAGATGATTCATTCAGTCCATCTACTTCACCAGCACCATCTGGGTCTTCTGGCAGTTCATCCAAATCTCCTAGCAGTAACAGTTCTTCTGACAGTGACTTTCCGCCCCCAGAATTTGCAGTTGATCAAAAAACATCTGTTTACATCAACCCTCTTTACAATGATGGTGATTTTTCAGAATCTCAAACAAGTGAACATCAATTGAAAAAATGGGCAGTTCATATTTCGAAAGATGTAAGGCTTGATGAGCATAATAAAATAGGAACAAGGGGGTCACATACAAGTGCAGGAGATTTTACCTTGATAGAAAATGATTTTATCGAACCCTCTACATATAAAGAGGAAAAAAAACATATATAATGGAAACAAGCTATGGTTGATGAATATTAGGCAGTTCTCGACAACAACACTTGGAAACTTGTTGATATTCCTCAAAACGTTAAACCCATCGGATGCAAATGATTTTACCGAATTAAGTACAAGAAAAATGGAGATATCGACAAGTATAAAGCAAGAATTTTTTCTAAGGGTTTTGCACAGCAGGAAGGGATTGATTATGAGGAAACATTTTCTCCTATTGATCCTTAGAATTGCCTTCTCTTTTACAAACCTTCACTTCATTTCATCATTCTTTTATCACTTCATAAACCTAAAATCAATGAAGAATGATTAGGATTGCTTAAAGGTTACATGAAATTGATTAACATATTGTATTTTCATGATTTTTGCTATTTTAACAATTTTCTGCAAAATAGCTACAAAATACAAGCATTCCGTAGCTGACCGCGCATTCCGTAGCTGATCCTGCATTCCGCAGCCGTTTTAGAGTTTTAATGGGTTCCAGGTGTCGTCTGAAGGAAAAACACATATGGGCAGATTCCTTACCTCATCCACATCATTCGTTGCTCTCCACAAAGTCTGAGCAAAAATATCTAA
Organism: Pinus albicaulis; assembly: GCA_034641835.2. Lineage (NCBI taxonomy): Eukaryota > Viridiplantae > Streptophyta > Pinopsida > Pinales > Pinaceae > Pinus > Pinus albicaulis. Next base: position 636,593,494 of record CM076573.1, read on the forward strand.
GTGGTTATGCACGTGGGACACCCAAACTAAAGAGGCAGTCTCCTATTAAAACACGGATTCTACAGGTGTCCGCAATGAAGAACGAGGCTGTCAATAAGAGTTTCAATTTGATTAGAAGTAGAAAGACACTTATCCCTTTATTTTCTCCAGTTCCGTTATGTAAATTTGCTATTAATATGCTTGGGGAACCGAGAGAAAGAGGTTAGATTTTGGTTGGATTTTTGGCTTTTTCTGTTAAGTTTCAGCACCGTGAATACTCTGTTTTTCAGTCATTTTCTCCTTTAATGAAAGAAACATCATTTCTGTGAACATGTTGAGTCAATTTTGAGTTAGATTGCGTGCTACCAGGTGGTGGAGGGCCCCTACCTCCTGTGCAGCGCTCTTTTATAATTTAGATAAGTATTTTAGCTCTGTTTTCACAGTTTAGATGAGTATTTTAATTGTGTTTTCATTTATAATCCAGACAAGCTTCTACAGTTTAGGATCATCATTGATTTCATTAAAATATCACAGCTAGCCTTGTTCTAATCAACTCTTCCAGAATATTATTCATGATGAACAAGATGGATTGTGTAATTTCATAGATTAATGGCATGTCAATTTCAATAGAATACTCCGGAGGTAGAATGCATGTGGTTCAGCTTTTTCCTTTCTTTTCAAGTATGATAATGGCTCTTTAGTTTAATACTGTTCATTGTAGATTAATAGCATCTTAGTTTAGTTTTAACTCATTGCTTTAACACTTCAAGTTTAGTTGTTGTCCATTGTAGTTTACTTTGTCTTAGTTGATAAATTCAATCTCACGGGCTTAATTATTTACAAAACTTCTTTTGTTCAAAATTCATACTCATACACAATTATCTGGACAGAAGATAGTATCATTATAAGGTCTGGAGTATTTTGCAGCCTCTTTATCATTTCACAAACAAGCCTCTTTCTCAAAGACTATTTTTGAAAGGAAATCTATAACTTTTGAAATAGGTTTAGTGGTGTTAAATTGAGTTGCAGAACAGAAGTAGAAACTAGTTTAGAGTAGAAACTTTACCTTGTTACAAATATTCTTTTCCACATATTTTCCAACAAATCTTTATTCATGGATGAGATGTTGTACATTGTAAGTTATCTGTTTGATTAGTGATTTAGGAGAAAACTTCATTTCCACTTAGCTTGTTCATTTCTCGGGTTCATTTCAATTTCATGTTGTGAGTTTACAATAGAGTCATTATCAAGCTTTGTATTTGTTGGTTGCTAGTCATAGTTAGACTCTGTTTTGTTTCAGCATTTGCATTTATTTACCATCATAGTTTAGGCTTCACTCTGTTTTGACCAATAGTTTCCCTTCATTTAGCACTTATTTCTTTTCCTTTTCAAAATAAAACCATAAAACCAAAAACATCAGAAAACACTAAACACAACGAAGTAGGAAGAGGTTACTTAGGCACATATGGTGCACTTCACTTCAGCAGTTTACTGACCCTGGTTGACAATTAATGAACTCAATTTAGGAGACTAGGTTGAGCACAAACAGCTCCCACAGCTAAATGGAACACCATCTGATTAACACTTGCATTAGCAACCCAGAAAGGATGGAAATTTCATCAGATGGATGTAAAAAGTTCTTTCCTCAACGGAGATTTACAAGAAGAAGTGTATATGACATAGCCACCAGGTTTTGAAATTGAAGGACATGAACATAAAGTTTGTAAACTGATAAAGGATTTATATGGGTTAAAACAAGCTCCACGAGCTTGGTATGCCAAAATGGACGAATACCTTCGGAAAGTTGGCTTTCAACGAAGTGAATGTGATGATACCTTGTATGTACACCAACAAGGTAAAAATCTGGTGATTCTTGTCATGTATGTAGATGATTTGATCATCACTGGAAACAATGATGATCATATTGCATAGGTGAAAAAAGAGTTACATCCAGGATTTAAGATGATAGATTTGGGACTACTTCACCACTATCTTGGAGTTGAAATATTCCAACGTCCACATCACATTTTCATTTGTCAGAGTAAGTATGCAATAGAGGTTCTTCAGCGATTTGGAATGCAGGATTGCAAGCTTTTTCTTACCCCCATGGAACAAAACTTGAAACTTTCAAAATTTGAAGGGGGGGAAGGGTGGATAGCGCTACTTATATAAAGTTGATTGGAAACCTAATTTATCTGACAACCACTTGTCTGGACCTTTCTTGTGTTGTCAGTATTATTTCACGCTTTATGCAGGAACCATGAGACAACCACTAGAATGCAACCAAAAGAGTTCTTCATTATATCCAAGGAACAAAATATTTTGGTCTTCTTTACAAAAAGACTAATTTTTTTTTACTTGGTGGATTTTCAGATGCCGACTTTGTTGGCAGTATTGATGATAGGGCGTCAACCTCAGGTTATTTAATGAACATGGGGTTAGCTACATTGTATTGGAGTTGCAAGAAGCAAGCTACAATGGCCACTTCTTCAGCAGAAGTCAAATACATATCAGCTTGGGAAGCAGCGTGTGAAATTGTTTGGTTACGCAGAGTTTTATAGGCTTGGGAATTCCTCAAAAAGAAGCTACATTGTTATTCATCGACAACCAGTTAACCATAAAGCTTGCTAAGAACCCAGTTTTTCATTCAAAGACAAAGCATGTGGACACCAAGTATCATCATATCAGATCACTCATTGCAAAGGATGTCATCAAGCCGATTTATTGTCCTTCAGAAGATTACGTCCCTGATATCTTCACAAAACCACTTGGTGGATAAAATTTACTAAGTTCAAGGATGAACTTGGTATCTGTTGTAATGTATCTTTGTATCATAGGGAGGAATGTTAGATGATCCAAAAATATAAATTTTAAAGGTCAGAATAGAATATTTAATAAAATATTAGAAATAAATTTAGTTGCAAAATATATGACATCTAAAAAAATGTCGTATCTTAAGCTCTAATATAGGAAAAAAGTTAGTCGATTTGTCAGGCTGATATTTATTATAAATGGACACTTTTTATTTTAATAAGTGATCCATAACTAAAATAGGTTAGGACATTTAGTTTATATATAACTCCTTCTCCTGATTGCAAGTGTGTTGGAGTATATAGGTGTAAACTCTTGCAATTTTTTTGATGTAATTTATTTTATTTATTAATAAAGTTATGTGTCTGAGGACACTTATGCCATTAAAGTAAAACACACTTTAAATCACAAATCTAATGAACCCATAAGAAAATTATACAATACATAGTAATTTCAGGTCTATTGATCCCGATCCATCATTGTATTACTAAGTGCATAATTATTTCATATCAACCACTCATCAATAACCAATACCATGCAATCAAAATTCATATAGAAGTATTCATCAATCACCCTCTCACTTGCACACCCAACACCTAGATATTCCTCTCTTTATATAGCTTAGGCCTTAACCAATACCACAGGCTAAAACCGTACTTATGCCGATGTTATTCCTGGATAGGATGAAATATCCGTTGAAATGCTCATTACTATGGGCTAATACCATGGTAAATACCCTTGGTATTTAGGAAACCATAGTGTGGAAAATGTACGTGCTTTCTCTTCTTCACATTTGTGTGTATACGTGGATTTTATTCACCGAACCCACATATATTTCTTCAATTTTTCACCTACATAATTATTTCGTCTCTGAACTCCATGCCTCTTTCCAATCACTTTGTTACCTCTATACTGGCTTGTAGACTCATCTTCATTAAGTAGGTTGTCATCAAGGACAACCTATCATGTAGGTTGCCATCAAGGACAACACATTTTTCATAATGCCAACAATCTCCCCCTTTGGATTTGATGGCAACCACTTTGGTGTTTGATTACCAATCACATCTGTAAGTATATCAAGCTAATATGCAAGTCATCAAACATTCTTCAAACACCTTCTCTCCCCCTTTTACATCAAGGGAAAAGGGAATACCAATGTTGAATGAAGGATTCTCTCCTTGTATATCAACATGAGCACGGTAGATATGATCTGTGCTATATACTGACCATGCTCTCCCTGAGCACATGTTGAATATTCTGAAATATTTTTCAATGAAGTACATGACTCTATGGCTCAACTAAATATGACCTTTCCTATCACCAAGGACTCAAACTTACATCAATAACCCAACCAAGTGGGGTTACATATTTGACTCCATCATAACATCAACTATCCAAAAATAGGATTACATACATAATTTACTTGACCCTCAATAGTCCAAGCATGACTAAGTATTACAATTATAGGTCTCTTCATGACCTTTACATCAAGACACATATATGACATTCATAACCAAGACTAAAGACCTCAATAGTGAGAGATCAATGTCATCGAACATCATTCAGCAACCATAATTCCAACAATGTATCATTAGTAGCAAGGCTAATGCCCCCCCTAAACCTGTGCCAACCGTACACTGTGAAGTCTAATCACCTCAACTCATAAATCAAAGCATATTCATCAATAAAAAAAAATCAATGTCATGTTGTACCAAATCATAGATCATCATAACTCAATACCACTTATAACTAGCATCAACAGACTGTAACCATCAATTTCATAACAAGAAATCCAATTACTAGTTGTCTGAGGCATACCAAGGGCTTTTCCTGAGTTTTTCCCATTGTTTCTCTATCAGATAAAAACATACATGATTGTCTGTATAGGAACTCACGTATATATGACTGTATTTCATAGGATATGCACAAAGAAAATAAAATACTGAAACTTCACAACTTCATCTCCCCCTGAGCTTGTATAGTATGTACATGTCTTATGTTTTCACATCAGATGCACTGTCAGAAATATAAGCAACTAGAATTATCAAAACACCCATGGGAATCATCATATATTTCTCCCCCTGAGATGATACATTACTAATCCTGAGGACCTGGTAATCATCTTTTGCTCTCAAGAGGTCATGTACCACACATCACTTCTGCAGTCACTAAGAATTAAGATTCAGAAACAATCGACTACAATAGGGTCAACATTCCCTATGTTTTTAACCAGTGTTCCTTCTTCCTCCTGATTTTATTGTATTTTCTAGTTATGTGCTGAACCTTATCCCATATCCTAGTTTTGTTATGTATACTTGATCTGTAATCAATGGCCTTATGCCCAAATGAGTTACAAGAGAAACAATATCCATGAAACCATATTTTCTTACTAGGATTCAATATCCCTGTGAAGTGGCTATTAACTTGAGGTAGAAAAAATCTGCTTCTGCAATATGTCCATAATTATGACATATAAAACATTCAATATTATTGTTTAGAGCAGAGAATCGATTGTCAGTTCTATAGTTAGGAGAAAATTATTTCCTTTGAGGATTCATGATCCTTGGTTTTTGATATGGTTTAATTTTTGTTTTTTTGTTAAACACTTCTGGTTTTGAATTGTTATCCTTTGGATCTTTAGCACTAGCTTGTGAACTAGATTATCCTTTAACATTTTCATGAAAACTAAGACCAGATTTAACAATGGGAGACCTTTGAATATTAAGAATATTATCCAGAATCTTAGTACTATCTTGAAACCTCAGATGTTTATTATTTCTTATAATTTACCTTTTAAAATGTTTGCCTCAACCTCCATTCTTTGATATTTCTTTTCTTTTTCTAGATACTGCTTCTTCATACCTTCTAAGTAGTTCTTCATTTCTCTTATCTAATTTTTCAAATCTGATTTGAGAGAGACGATCTCAGCTTTAAGACCTTCAAAATGATTATTTCTTTCTTTAATATAACTATTTCTAAGTGTTGTTACTTCATTCTACAACCTTTGCCATTGTTATTTATTTTCCTTGTACATCTTCTCAATTTTGTTTCTTTCTTTCAACTGATTATTCAATCTAGTAATCTCTTCTTTGTAGGTATATTTCATTTCATCAAATAGCTTTAGCTGATCTGTAATTTTATCTTTGAGCCTTTTAGCTTCTGCTTCTAGATCCATTACATTACTTTCACTTTTACCCATAAGCGAAAATTCAGTTGATTCACTATCATATTCACTATCTTCAATATTGCATGAACAGGGAAATGGATCACAAGTACAACACAAATCAATGCATGTTTTATCTTCTCCATTCATAACCAATAGAAACCGGGGTGCTTCTGAATCTGAATATTTTATTTGAGTTATCTTCTTCCTTTGAGTAGCCTTCTTCTTTTGCTTCTTTCCCATCTTCTTGATGGATCTCCTTCAAGCGATCAAGCTTCTTATGAAGAACCTTCTCTGATACCAATTGTTGGGAAAAATACGGAGAGGGGGAGGGGGTGAATCAGTATTCTAAAACATATATAAGATCTTTCTTTTATGATGATTTATGTACGTGAATATACTGAAGTGAACCTGCGTATATACATGGCTTTTATGTAGACAACTAGCATATATTCAGTGACCTTATATTTCATTTAAATCTTCATCTGTTTATCTTAAACTAGTGCATTAGTGATTCATTAGAAATTTGATAAGCAATAAACATGTGTAGTCAGAATATAATAAAGCATCACATATAAGAAACACATATGAACACCAAGATTTTAGATGGAAACCCAATGTGGGAGAAAACCACTGGTGTTGTCATCTCTGTATTCAATTTTATTATAATGAAAACTTCTTACAATATTGTACTGGTAGAGAATCATTCCAGTACATAGGAACCCACCTACAGAAGGATACAACCTTCACTCATTCTCCATGTCCTACTGGAAGGGAGCTCCAACCCCTTGATCTCGATTACTAACACCCACTGGAAGGGAGCTCCAACCCCCTAATATGATCACCAGATACTACTGGAAGGAATCTTCAACTTCCTCAATGAAGGCTCCAACCCTTAACACTATTGTGGAACATGTTTCATAAATTTTCATATTGGATCCACCCGCTTCAACACATCACAACTTGTAGGCCACTTTTCATCAGATTTTCAGGCTGGGCCCACTACCATCATTTAAGCCTAATATCATATATCAAAATATAAACTGATCACTATACCAAATCATTTAACTAATCACGAAATCATTGAATCAAACAACCACTGAACCAATCAATCACCAATTCAAATATCACTGTTAAAACTAGATATTCATGAGAGAATCATAGATAGCCAACAACAAACTTCACCAAAATAGATTAGACTGATTAGACATCATGTTGTGAAGACAACCTAGATTATATACGTGCTTATCATGAATCTTTTCTGCATGTATACACAATTTTCATGAATTAAACCTACGTACATATTGTAGAATAAACATGCTACTACTCATAAGGGAATCCGCATGTGTACGTGCCTTACTTGAGACAAACCCATGTACATATATACGATTATAAAATCATAGCTGTGACATACCTCAGAAATTCAGAAATACCGAGGTCTCAAAATTCAAACTAAAACACACATCAAATCATAGATCTAATAAACCTGTTATCACTCCGCTAGATTCCCAAGGCTGAAGAAGGAATCCCAATAGAGGTAACCACATACCAAACTTTTAACTTAGTAGCTAGCCCTACCAAGTCGGAGAGGGTCTCTCCACAAGTTCACAACCAAGAGGGTTGGAGGAATTAGGTTTTTTTAGGCTAGATATGAGTGCAGGGGTTGTTTTGATTTGATTTGGTTGGGTTTCACTAGATGAATATATTAGGTCAAGGGAGCTAGTTAAGGGAAAATGAGATAGGGTTGCAGAGATTCAATGGGGCAAGGTAGGCATAAGGCTTACCACTTTAAATATGATTGTGATTAAATGGTTTTAAGATTGATGAGAAGCTAGGAAGAGCATGGGAGATGTATTCTTCCTAAACAGAGGAAAATGAACAAATTATGATATCTTTCCTTAAACAGATCATGAGCAAGCATGTTTTATGCCTTTCAACTTGAAAGAAATCATACAATAGAGATGTAGTGAACATGAAAAAAACACATTATAACATATGAAACTGAAGGAAAAACAATGATAAACATCATACCACATGTATCCCAAAAAACAACTGCAACTCTTCTTTATTTACTAGCCAAACTGAGAACAATAGTTTCCTTCATCAACAAGCTAACATCCAAAATGATTCCAACCTTTGAAAATGAGTCAAAAATTACATTATATAGGCCTCAAACAACCTCTCCCAACCTCAGGGGTCGAATCCATGAGAGGAGGAGCTAATCCACAATAATATGAACTAATAACTAGAGTGTAGGGAGGTCCAAGTGACTCCTCCCTAAATACATTCAAACTGATTCATTTGACTCAATGATAACTTTTACCTAATGAATCTACCCCTAGGTAACTTATCCATAGCATAATTACATTTACCATCATTAATTACATATGTAGAAACATGCTTTTCAGAAGTAGAGTCAAAGTTACAAAGAAATTTCAAAAATATCAGCAAATGGTCATTTGTGCCCTCGCTGTGTCATTTGCACCCTCCATCTTCTAGCCTGATTTTGGGTGCCTTCCTGGTGTCCAAATTGGGCCCATGATAGCTCATTGTAAATCCATTCAAGTCTAGTTTCCATATATGCCTTCATTTTTCAAAATGAATCTGATTTGACCCCTCAAAATGTCATTCTCCTAAGACTACTCTATGTGCAGCGCCTAGGCCAAAACAGGGGCAGAAATGTGATTTTTACGTAGTTTTTTTATCATTTCACCTGTCAAATCTGAAAACCAAGGATGGAAACATGGTTTTCTGGTATTAATTTTTCCTTAGGAATCTAATGGTGGTATTATTTCCGTCAAAAATTTCCCCAAACATTTGCGTAGCTCCTATGGCCCTGCGCAAATGACCTAATTTCTGTGTAAAAATTATGAATTTTCTGGAACACTTGGCCTCCAAGATGGATCATTAGCTCACTAACCATGAGTTTTTTTTCAAAATTGAGAGCTGAGTTTGTTATTTTGCATGTTTTTAACAAAAACCTCCTCCATTTTCGCAAAATTCATTTTTTTACCACAATCTTTTCTGCAAAAAGGTGTCTCAAACAGGATTTTGCAAAGGTAGAAAAATAGGCTGTGAAGATGTGAATAAATCTATCATTTTGTAATATCTGTGTAAAAATTGAGATAGATTTTTGTGCTTTGATATATTATTAACAAAAACCTCCTCCATTTTCCATTTTTTTTTTTTTTTTTTTTTCCAGAAAATGTCCTGCAAAAAGGTGACCAAATAGAACATTTATGCAAAATGTACCTTCGAAGAGTTTTTCAAATTTTCCCAAAATTTCTTCAAATTTCCTCAAAATTGCTTCAGAATTACTTCATGGAGACCTGATATGGTATGCTATACTATAATGGATGCATAAATGAGCAAATCCAACTTACCCTTCTCTTTCTTCTTGATTAGGGTTTGTAGTTCTGGACCAATTCACAGAAATCAAAGCAGCTCACATGTTTGAAACGAGTGACTACCATGGGTGAGGCCATTATTTCTTTGGTCTTTGTAGGTTCAAGTCTGAGGATACTCCCTAATTTGTGTGCCCCCCTCTCTTCTCTTTCTTCTTCCTCACTGAATGATCTGTTCTCTTCTTCTGCCATGATGTTTTAAAGTCAAAACCCTAGGGAAGTGTGATGATGGTGGAAAGTGGTCTTAGGAATGAGGAATGTGAGATGGAAATTGAGGGAGATGGTCTTCAAGATTTTTGAAATGGGGGAGGGGATAAGGAGTGGTATTATTATGGGATTTAGGATGGGGATTTTGGGATTGGAAGCCTAGGTAAATGTAGCACCTAGGGCTTAGGGTTTTGGGAAAAAGGTTTAGGGAAAGGGAATTTTGTGAAATAGGGGTTTAGGGATGGGTATTTTCAATTGTTGAAAGGGTGTAAAGGTGTAGGGGAATGAAATTTTGGAATTTTCAAGAATGAAATGTGGATACTAGGGTTTTAAAACAATTTCAAACACCAAATTATAACCTAAATCTCACAAAAATCAACACATGAACTTGATGAAGATGATATTTAATGGCAATAACTCTTACTCATTTGCTGGAGGTCGATGAGTAGGTTGACGAAGCTTTGGAAATGATTTTTTTCCACTCGAATGCATTTATGGGGGTTCTCTAGTCATATGCGCAATGCCTAAAGCATTTTCACCCTCTCTTAATCATATGTGCCCTCTCTTAAGTATTTTCGCCCTCATAAAGCATTTGTGCCCTCTCTTAAGCATTTGCATCATCGCAGAAGTATTTGCGCAGTACATTTCTGTAGACCACTTCTGGAGGCCTTCCCGGTGTCCAACTTAGGCCCAAGATAGCTCAATGGAAATATTATCCTGTCTAATTTCCTAATATGCCTTTAGTTTGCAGAATGGACTTGATTTGTTATGTCAAAAATTGATTCTCCCAAGACTGGTCAAAAAGGTGCAGAATGAGGGTGAAAAAATGAAGTGTGATCTTGTAGGAAACTTTTGGAGGCCTTCCTCAACTCCAAATTGAGCTCATGATAGCTCATTTGGACACTTCATCTACGATAAAATTTCATTTTCCCAAGGTCACTCCAAAAGTGCAGAAAACCTCTTGTAACACCTGTAGTTTTGACATTTCTCCCAAACCACAATACCTGTGTAAAAAATGAAGGAGGTTTTTCTTTTTACCTATGATGGACAAAAAAGTCTCTCACTTTTATCCACTTCACCTCTGTTTGGTTAGAAACATACTTTGAAGAAAAACTTTCCCTATGAGTGGCAAATGATTTCACTCTTGGAATGAATTCTTGAAGAATGATGGATACATGATGTTTATGAGCTGAAATGACCTCAGAATTACTGATATGACCTACCTTATGCCTCCTCTACTCAAATGTCTTTGATTCCATAGAAAACCCTAACTCAGTGGGAGAGGAAATTAGGGTTTAGTGCTTTTGGAAAATGATGATTTGGGCACCCTTGGGAAAATACAACTCCCTTTGACATTTTATCAATTGATGAAATAAAACTCTTGCACTTTGACATGTGCTTGTTTGGCACGTAGAACTGAGTTGGAAACTTTTGGAAGTCTGAGTATTTATTACATTTTAATTGACATAAAATTACATGAATAATAATAAAATTACATCTTGGAATGAAAATCACATTTGAAATTAAAATTACATGATGAAATAAGCATTTCTCTTAACAAATCATCTTCACATGGTGAAGAGATGTTATTTGATCACCCTTTACTTGTTGGCCTTATGCAACGGAATGAGTTTTATTGGACCATGAAAACCCTAGAAAACCTAATGATGACCTTGATAAGACTAGACTCCATGGTGACATGACATGATGAATTGAATTTATATATGATGTACAATCAACAAGGTATGGAAGTGTGCCAACAAGAAAATGAAATTTAATGAAGAGTGATGTTTTTGGACTAGGGCTACCATTAATGACTAACTTTTTGCATGACCTAATGGAATGATACAAAATTTCTAAATGGGATCCCTAATATGAATATGAAAATAGTATATTTTGATCACTGATGGCAAGATGAAAATACTTACACTAACAAAACCCATAAGCATATTATACAATACATAGACATTTCAAGTCTATTGAGCCTAATCCATCACTGTATTACTGGGTGCATACTTATTTCAAATTAACCACTCATCAATAACCCATGCCATGCAATCATACTTCAAATCGAAGTATTCATCAATCACCCTCTCACTTGCACACCCAACACTTGGATCTTCCTCTCTTTATATAGCTTAGGCCTTAGCCAATACCACCAGCTAAAACCACACTAATGCCGATGGTATTCCTAAATGGGATCAAATATCTAATGACATGCTCATTAATATGGGCTAATACTGTGGTAAATACCCTTTGTATTTAGGAAACCATAGTTTAGAAAAATGTACGTGCTTTATCTTCTTCATACCTGCATGTGTAGGCAGCTTTGCCTCAACGAACCCGCATATATTTCTTCAATTGTTTACCTGCATAATTCTTATGTCTCTGAACTGTATGCCTATATAAAATCAATCTATTACCTTTGAATTGGCCTTTAGACTCATCTTCATGAAGTAGGTTTTCATCAAGGACAACTTATCATGTAGGTTTCCATCAAGGACAACACATTTTTCATAATGCCAACAGATATGTCTTCTCACAATTTGCTTGTCCGATAGCAAATCGTGAAAATGAAATGTTTTATTAGATTTAAAAAAATGAGATGTCAATTTAGCTCTATTTTCCAACCATAATACTCTCAATATAGTTATGATGTGAATTCAATAAAATGATTCATTGCTTCCATAAAATGCTTCAAGTGGAAGCGAATAGATAAATTTTGAAATTGCTTTATATTTTCAAGGCTATTATATGTAAAATTTGTTTTATGCACTTAAATAATAGAAAATATTTTATTGTGCATTAATTATTTCCCATGGTTGATTGAAGTTTATGCTCTAAATATTATAATTACTTGTGCATCTTAGGAGCCCCCCTTACAGAACTACGAGATAGTATAATTTTATTTTCAATTAGAATTCATTTAATTCTTTATGCTATGTTTCATTCAGAGCTTAGAATGATCCTTTTTTTTAATTAGTATAGTTTTTATTTGTAACTTTAGTTTTGTCCTTTACTTGTTTTATTTCTCTTACATAGATCAATTTCTTGAGTAATTTTAAAAATAGCGAAAAAAACTTTTAACTATTTCTTGATTTTCTTAGTATCATATTTATAGATAGTCACTAGTCATGATTTTTTCTAAATTGAAACACAAGCATAAGTAATCTCAACTTCCTTTGATAAATGAAATTTCATTCCAGTCATTACTTATCGCTTTAGAATAAGGTGCTTTTGTTTTTTCTAGTATAAAAGCTTATTGGTTTCCTAGAATTAGAGTTCAATTGCTTTCATAGGACTAGAATTTACTATCTTCCTAGAATTAATATTTACTGCTTTCTAGAGTTAGAATTTATCACTTTCTATACTAGATTTGTCAATTGAATGCTTTTAAATATTAAAATAACTTAGCATAGAATTGCATTACTTTTCCAATAATAGAATTGTCATTTCAATTCAATAGATCAAAGATTCCATTTCTTTATTGTTTAGAATTTATTTCTTTCTTGAAACATTTCTCCTTGAGAAAGACAGTGTGTATGTGATCATTTGGATCTCATCATGAATAGAATTTTATTTTCAGTCTTTCAATTTCATTTCAATAGATTAGATTGCTTTTTATCAAGAGTATTTGCCTAACATATACAGTGCAAGTATGCTTAATACGAATACAAATCCTAGATTCATAATTTAATGCAGGCAATTTAACCATTAATTAAATTACCCAACATTAATCATCAAATCATTTGCACATCACATCACTTGATAAACCTTTGCAGATCAAGCAATAAACACAATCAAAATTAACAAGAAACAATAAACATATATATGTGAAATAACCAGCATAACATTTGACATTACCATGCCCATTTGACATCAATGTTTTTACATCAATGCCAACATTTTCAATAGTCTCCCCCTTTGGAATTGATGGAAACACTATGCTCCTCCCTATGAGAGTCATCCCTCTTATTTCTCCTGAGAATTACTTCTCTTTTCGGCTTCATTTCTCTTACCAACACCTCCCCTTTTGACATCAATGACAAGGGGTTTTACAAGTAAATATGAACATTGTTTGTATTCAAGGTCAAGAAATATTCAATCATCATCTATATTTGTTTCTAAATCTAATAGGGATTATCTCCTTGTGAAATAATCAACCTCTGTTGCATCAAAATATCAATGTACTTGTTATAGTTTTATTTTTCACTACATGAAAGAGACTACACCCTTGTTTTTTATATCAATGAAAGGTATACCACTATGTCTATCGATTATGCCTATCTTCAAAACTAATAATTTTAATTCATAACTGGTAACTTGAATTAATAACACCTTTAGTACCTCCACCAAGCACCAACAATAGCCTCCAATCATTGCAATAAAATGCACTATGATATTCATTGCCATTGAATTCACTTAACTTTGTTTTCTCTCTTCGATACGTTGATGCCCAACTCATTGTTGATTTCACAGGAAATTGAATGATGGTTATTTAATTAATGATCTAATTAGTTGTCTAAATAATTGAGAAAATAGGATTTTTAGGTTTCTTTATCTTTGGTATATCTCTAGTTTCTCTCTTTTTACTAAGATTGATGATGTGATCAAAATTGATATGCCCAAATTTCCTAGGCCATAACCAAGACTCATCATGTTTGTTGATGTAGCACTCTTCATTATCTCCCTTCAATATATATACATTCTTATTTGTTTGAACTCCTTTATCCAAGACCTTCCCTATTGTTATTGATCTGATCTCACAATATTGATCTTTGAAGAGAACATCACAACCTTTGTCACACATTTGACTAAAACTCAGCAAATTAAGTTTCAGTCCTTCAAAAAATAGTACATCATGAGCCCTTCCTCTTCAATTATTCAGACTGACTGTACCCTTTCCTCTAATTCTTCTTGTTGCATCATTTTCGAATGTAACATTTCTTGTTTTTTTTCCATCTAAGTTCCAACTTAATTTTATCCCCTATCATATGTCTAGAACAACCATTATTCACATACCATTGACTATTTTTATTTTGAGCATACAAAAATAGGCCACACTTATCAAATTTTTATTCTTCTTTCTTCTCTCTCCACTGCTTATGTTATTTTGTTCTACAATTGTTTTGGGATTGAGAACTCCTATTTTTGAGTTGACATTCATATGAATTATGCCCGAAATTGTGTTAGTAGAAACATTCAATGATATCAAAGAGAGGAGAAAATGGATTCATATCTAGTTTCATGTTTGTTTTGATGTTTGAAGATATGTTGTTTACTTCACTTCTTCTAGGGTTCCTTAGTCCATTTCTTTTAGCATAAGCTCCATAATTTATAGCTTTGCGTCCAAAATTTTTACAATAGTAACAAATATCCATAGAAAAAATTTCCTTACCTAGTAATGGATGATACTTGAGGGTAGAACATTCTTGGCATTTGATAATGTTATATCCTAAAGAAGTATGGTCTCTGATAGATATTTGTTTGTTTGTCCACTCCTTTTATTTGTCGCAATTTGCTGGATGTTCATCTTTCTTGTTGCTCCTTAGGTGCAGTATTGCCTTGTTGTGGGTTATATGTGTTGCTCAACTTCTTGTCCTTAAACTGATGTGGACTTTCATTGTCTCCCTTGATAGCTTTTACTAAGGTAATTATGTTTTTGTCCTCTGTCTTAATTTCACTAGTTTCTCCTTCAAATCCTAACCCAACTTTCATAATTAGAGACCTTTGAGCAATTAATATTTCAATAAAATATCAAGTTCTTTAGCACTAAACATTTTTCTTCAACTCTCATGTGTCATTATATCTTCATTTTGTTTGAAAGAAAAAAAAGAAATCATCACTATAATCATCAATTGTTAATCATCAATTCCTTTGCATATCACATCACTTAATCGACCTTTGCGCATCAAGCAATCAACACAATCAACTTTAACAAGCAACAATCAACATAATATGTTTGAACTAACTAGCATAACATTTTACATTACCCTGCCCATTTGACATCAATGCCAACATTGCCAACAACTAATTGTTCAACAATGTCTAAATGAACAAGAAGAAAGACAGGACATGGAATTACGGGAATTTTGAGGTATAAAATGAGATTCCTAAGGAAAATAATAAAATAATGTTTAAAATAATAAAATAAGAATTATGAAATTTTAGAGGGGATTTTTTTTTTCATTTTGATTATATTTTCATCTTATCTCCTTATAAATTTATTCAATTTTCAAGTGTAGGCACCCATTGGATGTGGAACTAAGGTGCCCACTCTGCATACTTTTGAATAGATCCACATCAAAAAGAGTTGAAAATACATGAAAAAATGTGTTTATTAAAGAAACACATTTTTTAATGTATTTTCAAGTTTTTCCAATGTGTGTCTACTCAAAAGTATGCATGGTGGTTACTCGTTGGATGTAGAATTTAATTCTTCATCCAATGGATGCCTACACTTGAAATTTGAGTAAACCTATAAGAGCATAAGCCAAAAATACAAAAAATAGTTTTTTTTCATTTCCCTCCAAAATATTTTCCCCTAGGGAAGACATCATCACATAGTCCTATTGGTTCTTTTAAATTTAATTTTTTTAGTACATTTTTTTTGTTTTGAGGCCCCTTTTTTACCTCACAATTCCCTTAATGTCTATGTTACATATGTAAGCATTGTAGGTAGTTTAATGTATGCAATGGTCTACACTTGAACATATGTTTCTCATTCAATGGGAGCATTGAACAGATATATGACAACACCCGGAAAAGTGCACTATTCTGCAATCAAAAGAGTATCCAGGTATTTTCATGGCTTGAGTGATCACGCGATCAACTACCATGAAGGACATGTGGATGAAAATGAATCAATTATATATGAGTATTTATCGATGTCAATTGCGCTGGCCATCTAGATGGTATAAGGTTGACTAGGAGATTATGTGTTCAAGTTGCTCGATGGAGCTACTATTTGAATGAGTAAGTGGTACTTAATCATGGTATTATCAATGATGGAGGTTGAATAAATGGTAGCCACTCATTTAAGAAAGAAATCAAGAAATTTGGTTGCAGCAACTATCTTCAGAGATTAGGTTTGCCCAACAAGCAATAAGGATAGGTCGTGATAGTTAAAGTGAAGTATTCTTGGAAAAGATCCAAAATTACCACTAAAGGAAAAAACATATCAATGTATAATACCATTTTATTAGAGACATGGTGGAAATAAAAAAGGTGCTACTTATAAAAGTAGACACAATGAAGAATTTTGAAAACTTTCTAACAAGGTCGGTGATTGTTGGTAAATTATCTTGGTGCAGAGAGGACTTGTTGAGGAGAATGTTGAGGTGTTTTATTATTTAAAAGTAATCTCAGTTGACCAGAGTTTAATCGGTTAAATTTTCTAGTTAGTCAAAGTGACTAGGAATGAACCTCAACAAGGTTGGTCAGGAATAATCAACTAGGGAAGACAAGTTGATGGTCAAGTTAATAAGTCAACAATCAATTCAAATTGTAGTTTCCTTAGTCAAATTTAATCGGTATTCGAATAGCCAATAGAAGTTGATAGTTAGGTGGAGTACTCAAAGTAATCGTAGCGAGGTTACACACAAGGTTGACTTAGAATCCTGGTCAAAAGGGAATTCAATATAGTTGGAAACTGACTATGAATTTGTTGTGCTATGCAACAACTCCCCCCATTTTTATTTTTAAAATATTTTTGACCTTTGATAAATAGAAATAGGGACCATTTTTATAAAAGTATTTTTGTCTTTTGATAAAAATCAAACTCCAAAAAACATCAACTCTTTTTAAATAAAAACATCTTTATTGCAAATCACAATTTCACACAAATATTTTCTTAGTTAAAACAATAAATCAGCAAAATCCCAAATTTGCGATTGCTGATTTGAAATTTCGCAAGCGACATAATAAATCCATATCGCAGATTTACACTGCAAAACTTTAAGCAATTCTTAAAAAAGCTCCGATATTGCGATATTGCAATATTGTGATACTGTGATTTTGCGATTTCGCGAGATCACATATCACAGAAACAAAAGGCAATACGCATCATTAATACAGGTTCAAAGGGCACGATGCAATTGATCTGACAGGTTTGAATAAAGGTTTTTATGCAAAATAAATCATGTCATAAAGTATTAATTATGTTTTATCATCCCAATGTAAACAGTTATGGATGCGTCATGGCTAATTAATGATATAGCTATTTCTCAGATTTTTTCTTTCAAAACAGATCATTTCAATAGATCTTCCATCATTCGATCATTTACTCTATCTTTAATAGGGATTTCCTTTCAACATATGTCCATCCGCAAAGTTATTCAGAAGCACGACAAATAGATTGTTGCATAATTCGAACAAAGAGGAATGGCACCTATAGTCTCTGATACTGTCTACACTACTACTAAATGGAAATTTATTTACACTATACTTGAAAACGAAGAGCCAGAAGTAGTGGAAGTCACGGTGACTGCCGATGATGCAACACCTTCAAATTTACAATTCAAAGATAGTGCATGTTCTTTCCTCCATATAATAGCAGTGAGAGCTAATCTTCTTCCATATACTGACATGATTAGATGGGTGCTTGATAAATCAGTGATCAAGATAGACAGTTAAGAACCTGCAAGGATGAGATTCTAGGTTCTTTTAGACCTGAAAATATGAAAATCATGTATAAGATGCCCGACCCGCAAGGTACCTACAACAGTCAGTTTGTTGCAAAGTTTGCTGAGAAGAATGAAGACCCATTCAAGGCAATTCAAGGTTGGAGGAAATTAGACAACAAGTTCAGATATGAGAAAACTGGTATGTATCCTATCGCGTCGTTAGCAAACCCTTATAACTTTGCAACAACAATGTTATGCAGATTATATGGTTTACTTGATAATACCAAGTTCTCTACAAATTGGCTTCCCCTAATTGACTCCTCTGTTAATTCCCTCATAATGAATTGGGTGACTATCCTTTCAGAGAATCTAGTTAAGGAAATTAATGAATATCACCAAACCGGAACTTCTTCCTCCAAATCTATTCCCCAATTTTTTTATGAGTGCATATATTTTTGATGCCATCTGTTTTTCTACCAACTTTCCAATTATGGGATGGAAATGGACCCCTGAAGACCATACCCCGATACATTTGAGTCATAAAGAGATATGGGAACACAATTATGCACCACATTTTCATAGGCTATGCTATGGAGTTGTATTACCGTTACACCAATTTATGTATGACACAATGATCCCTAGGTTCACTAAGGAAGCCCTTGTAGACCTTCAAATGATAGGCAGATGTTTTGTTGAAGAATCATTTTCATATATCAGAGTTTTTGGAAGCTCCTCTCCCCCGCATATTCTTCCATTATATGTTTCAGATAAGTTGATGGCAAGAGAAGTCTCTTACCAAACAGTTGGTAATGGACTCACTAAATCTTTGAAAGACAGTAAAAAGTCATTATGGCCAAATTTTTAAAATTTCATGTGGTTCATTTACACTCAGCAATTTTAATCACGCATTGAAAGAATGTCAGGAGATTGAGTTGTTGAAGCTCCCCGTTTTACCCTCCATGCAGTTTGACCCAGAAAAGGTTTCTAACAAATTCACTTTGTCAGTCAAACTCAAACCTATTGTACGCACTGATGACAGATTTGAAGATATTTTGCAATCTGCCGGGACTTTTGAGGAAATCCTAAATTTTTCAAATTGAACCTGAATCCAAAATAAATACATAAATTCAATGAATTCAGAGAAAAAATACTCAGATGGATTCCACAGGATGTTTTGATTACCAGTTATACGATTAAAGCAATTCAAGAAATCAGAGCAGAACAATCAAATTCACAAAAACAAAGTGAATTAGATAAAATATGTACTTCATTTAGCAATGCATTCACAAATACTCCAGAGGCATCATCATCACAGAAAAATACAGAATTCCAGACTCCACAGGAACAAATAGTTTCAACAAAGGAAATCATTGAAACTCCTGAGATAATCTCCCAAGACACAGAAATCATTCCTAAAAATCCAATTGATGAGATTATCCTCAAGGTGACTGATATTCCCCCACTAGATGTATTCTATAGCCCTCTTCATAAGGCTGTAGTAAGAAAACAGAGGAAAAGAAGAAGGATTGAAACACCCATGGGGAATGAAGTTATGGAAGTAGTATGGAAAGATACTCCATCAAATCCGATTGAAAATTTAACTCGGCTATCTCAATTCGCTGGTGCATATACCACTGCGAAAATTTATAAGGCAGCAGAAGTATCTATTTTGATCCAAGAAAAGGATGTCAAAATCATGGTACTACAACAACAGTTAGATGAAGAAAGAAAAATTTTAAATCAGAAAGTGGAACAACAACTTCTCAAAGTACAGCAAGAGATAGAAATGCTTAAGATAAGTCATGAAAATGACTTATCTAGCAAAAATTCACTGTTTGAAAAGTTGAGAGAAGATCTTACCAAATATGAAGGATTCCTACTGCAGAGGAATTCATAAAAGATGCATCGGCATTAAGTGCCTTACTCTCAAAACAAAAAAACCTATTTGTTGTAAAAATGTCAAACATAATTCCACATCTAAAAATCCGTGAACAATTAACAAATACAGTCATTGATCAAATGATTGAGTTCAATGAAATTAATATCAAAATCTCTAATTATATTGAATGACAAGATACAAAAGAAGGGAAAATTTTAGATCTCCCAAAGATTAAGGAAAATTTCAAAGATATTCTTTTTACAGACTGGGATGCACGAGTGAAACAAGCAGAATTATCCAACGCCAGAGAAGCAGGTATATCAAAGAATATGGTCAAAATGATTAACCATATATTAAATACTTTCGGGCTCATCAAAGAAAATTTCAAATCTCTTCCTAATATCAAAGATTTAGAAATAAGTTGGAAATAAGTCGGTCAACTCAGGGAAGAAGCACTTATACAGCTAAATAAAACTGATTGGAAGCGTACTAGCAGCTATTAGTCAAACCACACAGTCAGATTATGACACTGAATTTTTTTCTAAACTCCATACAGAGAATACAACCACTTTAACTGGATGCCATATTTGCTGCACAACTGAAGATAGAGTTCGGAAAACCTCCACAATTTCAACCGATGTCCGAAATTTGTGAGCAAAAAAGCACAACTGGCAGTAAATTATCATCCTGCATGATTATTAGTTTGTTTTTTTTATATAAATTCAATTTTAGCGAATAGATACTAAAGACGAGGAAGGTTTTTTGAAACCAACTCATAAGATATTTTGTATAAACTTTTTGTAGGTAATTAGCATTGTATTTAAACCCTTCTCATGCATTTAGAGAAGGGTCCATAAATTTATTAAGAACATTTGCAAAGAATGCTTAATTGTAAGTAAGTTTGTGGATGTCTTGATGAAATAATGGAACACGGCCATTTCAGTTAGATATCATTTTGTTGATCATTTTTTATGCACTTCTATATTCTTTGAAATAATTGCTGATATAAGAGTTGAATGTGGCCTATTATCATTGATCAGATGAATAGGACGATACACATCTGGTACTATTATCATGTATGCTAGTTCTGTTTTGAATATTAGTGATGAATCTAGCTTTCATGAATGATATATGAAATCAATTGTTTTTGTCTGAAATATCAATTGCACTACTATACGATATAAATATAGGAATTGATTCTTTTTTTATATATGGTCATCAAATATATGCGATATGTTTTTCATTTTCTTTTGATTAATTTTTTTTCAAGAGAATCATCTTACAAAGTAATAATTATATTAAATCTGTGATGATCTTAATCATCACAGATTGAATAGATATCATTTTAGATCGCATTAAATTAATATTATCCTAGGTTAGATTAAATTAGTTTCAATTTCAAGTTTTGCATGTTAGAATAAATTTGTTTTAGTTTTTATTAATTCTTCATGTAAATCCCTTGAGAGAAATCCAACAATCAAACAAAAAACCAACTCTGGGAAACTGGCCCCATTATATCCAGTCGGAGCCACTATCCCAAATGGAAAAGGAACTGTCTTAAGGTCTGGACCAGGTGGTTATCCCCCTTGTTGTTGCCATAGATTTCTGAGGCCTCAATAGAATCCTAAGATTCCTAAGATCTTAGCCAATTATCTTCAACCACCTATACTAATTCAATATGCTTTGAATTAAAGTTTTATTATGCCTATAAATAGAGCATTATGTATGGTTAATTTAAAGTGATGAGATGATATTTCATGACCTATGAGAGATCAGGTGTTGTATGAATGCATTAGCATCAGGTGTGGACTAAGGTTAACATTCATTATAAAATATTTGTAATATTCAATTGACATTATAAGAGAAATGGAGCTAAAAGGTTGGTTGGTATTCCTAATTAAGGGTTTCTAGGGAAAAATATTTATGTGTTGTGTAATTATTGATAGCATGGCATTGTTTATTTTCTTATCTTTATGTTCTTTCATGATATTTACATGTTTATGATAATTGAGCTTTTAGTTTGGTTTAGATCTCTATTCGACTTTGTATATATACTTTTTCTATCTAAAGTGTAAATCAGGTGTATCATGAATGGTTGATGGTGACAATGATGACATAGGATTCAATTGAAATAAATATGAAAAGGAGGCCCTTATGCATAATAGGAATCTATTAGAAATACATTTATGACTACTACATAGATTTACATATTTCTACAAAATGATAATTTATCAAATGTTTTCAAATATTTCCAAATACATTTTATTTGATCTCAATTAGGTGTACACCATGTATTTGTAATCATCAAAGAAGAGCCTATTTCTCTAATAAGAACATCAACACTAACCTTACTCGATTATTAAGTCCCACAAGAGAAGGAGAAGACAAAATGGAACAAAACAAAAAAACTAACCTAATGTTATTCAAACCCTAATGTCAATTGAATGAACAAACCAAAAAAATCCTAATCTCCAAATACTCATCCAAGCATTGTGAGAAGAGAGATTGTATTTTATACCTATTGGTTTCATCATAAAGTGGTAGCTTATTTGGGAAGCTTAGGTTAGGTTAGATAAGGTAGATGTATATCTTAATTTTATAAGAGTGATATTAATATTATCCTCAGTCTCTTTTCCATAATTATTTACTATTTTTTTTCATCCACTAGAAAATGTCATTTTATTATTCTCTACTAGAGAAGAAAACCTTATATAACTATGTGCGTTACTTTCAAAATACTTATAATTGAAGTGACATTAGGATGTGATTAAAATTATGTTTATATGTGGATAAAACGACAACACATATTTTCCAGGCTATAGGTTATTTAATGTTGGTGGTCAGTATATGCCCACCATTAGATTTAAATTTGTTTAAATCTAATGGTGGGCATATACTTCTCACCAACATTAAATTCTCTATAGCCTGGGAAATAATGGTTGCCTGATAAAACTACATTTATTTATGGATAAATTGGTGTGAGGTTAAATCATTCTAATAATGATGATTCAAATCACCAAGCCCATAATGACATTTAGAAGGCATCAATTTATCAATGTTAGAGCATTTTAATTTTTATAGTTACGACCAGTTTTGAGGCTTTATTGATTGAATCGAATCGGATCCTCATGTTGAAAAGGGCCTTTGAAAATTGTAGAAATTATGCAATATGCATGTATATCTTGGATTCACCCGATCTAACAATATTATAAAGTTAAATATTGAATCGCTTCTACAAATATTTGCGGAATTAAAAACACAATTGCTAATTACAATATCATGAAGAAAGATCAATCACACACAACACAGATAATTTCCCAGGGAAAGCTTACAGCTAAAACCCCCACTATATTCTATTGCATATTATATCATGACTCATGAAACAATAACATACAAAACTCCAATCACAAGAGCTCTTAGTACATCAACTAATTGTCTCACACTGTCATACAAAAATTGGCAAATCACTTGCTCAATTTACTATCTCCAGACAACCTGCCTCCACTACGCAATACCTGCTGAAAGAAATACCTAAATTAATGCCTTATTGCATGCCTTGAATACACAATCCTCATGGGCACATACAATGTGTGTGTGCTTGCATGTGTGCAAGCAGATAATGTCACAACTGATAGTTTACTTACCTTTCACCTAGAACTCAACTGGGTCTCCACTGGATCTTATATGCATGTAGTTAATAATAGTAAATTTTTAGTTGCATGTGAGACCACTAATTGTGAATTAATTAATAATTAATTCACCTGATCTCTCACTAGTGTATTTTCAGTTACAACTAGCACAACTAAGTTTAACTCACTTAACTGAGTTAAACTATTTAAAACTTGCACAACAAATGCACCACTACACTTCCAACTCTGTTACAACTTGAATCACTCAGTTACAATTAAAGTCAACCTGAATGTCCCACCAACCAACCACTTAACTCGAAATTCACTTAGCTAACTGATTTTCCACTTCAGTTAACTATTCTCATTGAGAATACATTATAGTTTAATGTCCATCTAAATTAAGGAATAATGAAAATAGAGATGTGTCTAAAAATAGACATACACCTAAAAATAGCTTGTGGGCCCCACTTAGTGTAGGTGCTTAATTTTCACTAGGATCAAGAATTTTTCTTGTTGATTCTCAACACTCCCTCTCAACAAGAAAGGGATTATCCTTCACCCTGATCCTGTCTCTATGGTATTCGAATTTTCTCCTGGTGAGCACCTTCATCAGAATATCTGCATCCTGATCTTTCGTGGGAATGTATTGAAGCAACAAAATTATCCTCTAGACACAACCTCTGATATGATGGTACCAGATATCTATATGCTTGGATCTATCATGAAACATAGGATTAATCAAGAGTTCAATGCAACTCTAACTATCAAATAAATCATTATCAGATCCACCAAGATCTTTCTCATCTAGATTTCCTCACATGCAGCTTGACTTGCTACCATATATTCTTCTTCTGTTGAACTAAGTGCCACGGATCTCTACTTCATGTTGTACCAAGAAACATCTATAGATCCAATGCTAAATATCCCCCCTGATGTGATCTTTCTATCCGTTGGACTTCCAGCCCAATTTGCATCTGTGAAGCCATGCAACTTCACTCCATCCATCTGTTTGTACCATATACCATACTCTTATGTGCCCCTCAGGTATCTTAGGACATGATTCCCCGCCTTACAAAAGAGCTTGGTAGGCTTAACCATAGCTTGAATCAGTTGTTTAACCGCATAACAAATGTCTGGTCTCATGTTCACTAGATACATTAGTGAACCCACTAACTGTAGATAGACAATAGCATCCACTACCTCTCCAGAAGTAGCATCCTCTTTCCTCCAGTTTCCTGGAAGAGGAGTATCCATGGGTTTGCATCCATCCATGTTAAACTTACCCAGTATCACCTTTGCATACTTGCCTAGAGACACAAACATTTCACCATCTCGCTGCCATATTTCCAATCCAAGGAAATAATGAAGGAGGCCCATATCCTTCATTTCAAACTCCCTTTCAAGATCCTCCTTACATGAGTGTATCAGATGCTCATCACCAGTCAATATTAAATCATCAACATAAAGAACAATGACTGAAATCTTACCCTCCACCACAATTTGGTACAGGTTTGCATCTCCTTCACTTTCGGTGAAGCCCAGTCCAGTGAAATAACTGTCTATCCGAGTGTACCAAGCACAAGGTGCTTGCTTCATCCCATACAATGCTATTTTGAGTTGGCACACATTGGGCTCGTTGTTGAATATCTCAAAACCTTCAGGCTTCTCTATGTACACCTCTTCCGCAATGATCCCATTGAGAAACACATTTCACATCCATCTAATGAATGTGCCATCCCATCTGCATTGAGAGTGCAAGGATGGTCCTTATGGAAGAGTACCTTGTGACAAGTGCAAAGGTCTCATCATAATTTATCCCCTAGATCTGTGAGAATCCTCGGGCCACAAATATGACCTTGTATTTCTCCACACTCACATCAACAACTTGTTTTACCTTGTAGATCCATCTCGAGCCTACCATTGATTTATCAAATGGTATTGGAAAAATTTCCCAAGCACTTTTTTTGACAATGGAATCATACTCCTACACCATTGCATCAACCCAAGTAGGCTACTGCACTGCTTCTCGAAAGCAAGATGGTTCAGTGACAATACATTTTCTCATGAGAGCCATGTATCCAGTAAATCAGTCAGGAGACTGTCTTTGTTTGCACTGTGAAGTAAGGGCTCCTACATTTTTTGAAGCATCAAGTCTAAGCCTATCAACTTCTGTGGCCCTCTTTCTCCCATTTCTGATGGATGGATATGCATGGGTGACTTCCTCCACTCCATGAAACTCCTCCTGTGGCTGATCCACATCTAGTGACTCATATTTTGGAACATGAAGTTCCTCCTCTGCATGCAATTCCATCTCCCTCTCAAGAGACAATCACATGGCTTTCACCTCATCAAATTTTAAATCTCGTCGCACAACAATCATTCTGCTAATTGGAAAATACACACGATAATTATGGGGTGTTTTTGTGCACCCCAAAAAAATCCAAACTTCAGCAGTCAGCTCCAACTTCTTCCTAGAATCCTTGGTCACATGCACATAAATATATGAGCCAAAAATCTTAAAGTGTGAAACATCTGGTTTCTTACTAGTGAAAGCTTCTTCAAGTGTACTCATTCCAAGTAATCTATGAGGACAACGGTTCTGCACATAAACCGTAGTGTTGCATGCTTCCACCCACAAATGAAATGGTAGGCCCTGATCATGCAACATCTCTCTTGTTGCACCCACGATCATTTTGTTCATCCTCTCCGCGACCCCATTCTGCTGTGGGTTATGAGGCGCTATGACTTCTCTTCAAATTCCTTCTTTGTTGCATAAGTTCTTGAATTCACTAGAGATGTATTCTCCACCATTATCGCTCCTAATAGCCTTCACTTTCTTCCCCGACTCTTTCTCCACCAATGCCTTAAAATCATAGAACTTAGAGAATGTTTGATATTTATTATGCATGAAGAAGATCCAACGTTCACGAGAAAAGCCATCAACAAAGATTACATAGCACTTATGTTTTGTTGTTGAAGCAATCGAGAATGGTCCACACATGTTTGTGTGCACTCTCTGAAGGATCCCTAAATCATGGTTCTCCTTCTCATGAAAGGTGGACTTTACATAATTCCCCATGGTGCAACCCTTGCACAGATATAACTGAGCAAGTGTTCCCATTGGAAGTCCAGTAGATATTTTCTCCATGACTTTCAAGGCTCCATGATGAAGATGGCCCAATTGCCTGTGCCATAATTTTCCCTCATCCCGGCTCACCACTTTTTCTACCTTGCCCATCATGGAAGCGCATCCATCTACCTCCAGCTTGTAGATATTATTAACTTGAATCCTCTTGGCTTGACCCGTTGTTTTATGTCTCAGGAAATTTTTTGCATCACTGGAAACAACACCATAGCCTTTGTCCTCCGAACATTCCGATTGAGACCAATTTTTTCTTCAGACCTGGTACATGCATCACATATTTTAATTGAAATGGTTTACTTGAATCCAGCTGAAAGGTAATGGTACCAATCCTATTAGCACTGTACAATCTGTCATCGCCCATCTCAATATGCATCTGGATATCTTTCTCCTCCAAGTCACTGAAAATTTCCTTATCTCCCATCATGTGAAAGGAAGCGCCACTATTCAAATACCACACCGATCCTAATGCACTTGACACCATGCATGCAATCAAGGATAATTCAAGCTCAAATTGCGAGGCAAGGGCCTCACTAGCTGCAGATCCAACAACCTTCTTGTTCTTCTTCTTTTGTGGACAGTTAGTAGCAAAATTCCCATGTTCGTGAGACATTTCTAGCTTCTTGCCTTTATACATGGATTTAGAATGGAATTTCTTCCCCTTCCCCTTCTTCTCCTTGGCAACCAAAGCACAATCCTCTTCATCATCATGCTTTGATGAAGAGCCATCTCTGGTGTTCCGCCTGAACTCCTCCTGCAACAGATCCGACCACAATTGTTCCCAATCCAAAAAAATTTCCTGTCCATTGACAAATTCTTCATAACTATTCCAACTCTTAGGAAGTCCTAGGAGAGTCAAACTCACCAAATCATCATCAACGACTGTTATTCCCACACTCCCCAGTTCATCCCGACATTGGAAAAACTTTGTGAGATACTTTGGAACGATGTCACCCTTTTCCATCTTGATCTTCTTGATTTTATCTTTGAGCGCAAATTTCCTATGGTCGTTACCGCTTTGGAATAGATTCGTCAAAGCCTTCCACATAGAATATGGTGTGGCTTTCCCATGGAGGCTTGATAAAATGTGGTCTCGTACTCCCTCCAACAGGATCCTCCTCACCTTTGACACTTTATTTTTCCATGCATCAATATTGGCAGCATTTTCAACATCTGGCTTAGGAACATATTTTTCAATGAATTCCTTCAAGCCATTGTCTTCGAGTACTGCCTCAATCCTGTCCCTCCAAGAAATTTATTTCTATCTACCCTTGAGTGCATCTCTAACCTCAAGCCATTGAAATCCATTTCGATCTTGAATCATCTGTAGCACCAAGAAAGTCTTTTTGCAAATTCGAATTCTATCTAATAACAAACTCAGCTCCTGCTTCACTTTTGAAATTTCCTATGCTCCGATACCATGTAGAAATTATAAAATATGCATGTTTATCTTGGATTCACCTAATATAACAATATGCTAAAGTTAAATACTGAATCGCTTCTACAAATCTTTGCGGAATTAAAAACACAATCGCCAATTACAATATCATGAAGAAAGATCAATCACTCACAACACAGATAATTTCTCGGGGAAAGCTTACAACTAAAAACCCCACTATCTTCTATTGTATATTATATCATGGATCATGAAACAATTACATATAAAACTCCAATCACAAGAGCTCTCAGTACATCAACTAATTGTCTCACATTGTCATACAAAAATTGGAAAATTACTTGCTCAATTTACTGTCTCCAAATAGCCTTCCTCCACTGCACAATCCCTGCTAAAATAAATACCTAAATTAATGCCTTCTTGCATGCCTTGACTGCACAATCCTCATGGGCACATCTAATGGGTGTGTTCTTGCATGTGTGCAAGCGGATAATGTCACAACTGATAGTTTACTTCCCTTTCACCTAGTACTCAACTGGGTCTCCACTGGATCTGACATGCATGTAGTTAATAATAGTAAATCTTCAGTTTCATGTGAGACCACTGATTGTGAATTAATTAATAATTAATTCACTTGATCTCTCACTATTGTATCTTTAGTTACAACTAGCACAACTGGTTTTAACTCACTTAACTGAGTTAAACTATTTACAACTTGCACAACTCATGCATCACTGCACTTCCAACTCTGTTACAACTTGAATCACTCAGTTACAACTAAAGTCAACCTGCATGTACCACCAACCAACCACTTAAATAAAAATTCACTTAGCTAACTGATTTTCCACTTCAGTTAACTATTTTCAAGTTCTCATTGAGAATAGATTATAGTTTAATGTCCATCTAAATTAAGAGATAATAAAAATAGACATACACCTAAAAATAGTCTATGGGCCCCACCTAGTGTAGGTGCTTAATTTTCACTAGGATCAAGATTTTTTCTTGTTGAATCTCAACAAAAATAGAGAGTGAATGTATTACGGATGAAGACAGGACAATGGGCATTAGGGACTTCAATATATTCTTTGAATGGGGGATGATGGTCTCATCCTTTAATATATATGTCCTTCCTGTACTATTCAATAAAATTAAAAAATAAATATATGTAAAATAAGTGGTTGTAAGATGTTAATTTTTCCTGAAAATAATTAATGAAATATTTATGTATTTTGATCAAATAAAAGTAAAAAATATTATCCATTACTTAAAATATATGAAAACCAACACAATCAAGTTTGGAAAGAATCAAAGAATCTTTTTATTAATTTGGAACAATATTTCTAAACAACAAATTTATTATCCCTCTAACCTCTCATTAGTGCAGTGGAGAGTTTTTCTTGAAAGAGTACTTGTGTAGTTTAACTAAGCCTTGTTAATTCAAATTTATATGCCAAAATATCGTTATTATTTATTATTAGATTATCAATTTATGGTTTGGTTTTAAATGTTTATTTTTTTCCTTGACATTTTTTAAAAGAGAAAATCAATACTCAATATAATTTCCATAAAATATATCATTGAATGTAGTACCAAATTAATGCATACTAATAGATGCAATTTTCTTAACTTCGAAAAATAAATCCAAATCTTTAGCAACACAAAATGGATGATCATTCTTAACATCACCTTAAGGAACTATAATCACAACACCATCTCTAAGATCATCTACACCTCCAATTCACATTTCATATAGATGGTTACATTTCTCTATTGTGCTGGATGCATTTCCTTTAATTAAAATTTTAGTGATAGGAAAATCTATAGGATTCTATTATATATAGATGTACTTCCATTGGAAAATGTAATAAGGCCACCTAAAATTGTACAATATGTAGTAAAAAAAATCCTCTAAAATAAAGGTTTTCCATTCATCATCGAACATCTCCATTCAAGTATACCAACTACCTCAAAGTAATTATAAAATTCCATAATTGAATTGTGAATTCTTCAATGGATGCTAAATAATTAATATCTTCATAGATATATCTTACAATAGTAATATGATTCTTTGTAGTGAGAAATGCAAGCCTCGTGTGCTAAGTGTACAATCAAGAACATGGCTCAAATTTTGTGTACCTATAGAGGAAGCCCTTATAGGTGAATCACAATATTTCTTCTTCCAAATAAGTGTCCATTTATCAACATTTTTTTTCAAGAAGTAATGTTGATAGATCTGGTCATTTAACTTTACAATACATTGATCAAGTTATGTATCACCCATAAAATTGCTTCTAAAATCTACAATTGAGCCACAGATACAAACAAGTTGTGTAGGAATACAATACTATGTATTTGAAGTTATTAATTTTCCATGTATTCTTCCTTCTCAAGCTGATAAAAAATATACTAAGGATTTGATCAATATGAGTGTATATAACAAGAAACCTTAATTCACTTTATGAAACACCTCAAATTCAACAAGCATGATATTTATGTAAGAAACAACCAAATCTTCTTATATTGTCCAATTATAGATATAGAACATATAACATAGGGTATTTCCAATTTAGAAGGACATGGTGGATTATCGAGATTGTTAAATTTAGATCATTTTTAATATTTGGTGTTGATATATAAACATTAGGATGCAATGATTTATTTTGCATCCAAAAACTCAAATCAACAAAAAGAATAACATATGAAATTGACAATTAAAAAAAGGTGGCAATATGATTGTACTGTAGTAGTGATACATTTTAATTTTTAGGGATGAATTGACATTTAGATGTTGGCTACTGTGTAATCATGATAGTTTTTCATAACAAATTAGTTTCCATTAAAATTTTTGAAAAATCAAGAATTCTTTTTCTTAGAGATATAATTTTTTCTTAAAAATTAAATAAAATTAAAATCTTAAATTCACACTAAATTAGGAAAATCGTAAATTTCATTCATATAAAACAAATAGCATATTGTATATTTTTTACATTTTGAGATCGTCCTTTGGATTCATCGTACATCATAAACATAAAAATGATTTAAGGCCTTAAACATGATATAGTTCCTATATAAAATTTCTAAGAGTCCATTATTGAGGATTCATGAAGTTGTCATACAAATGCCTCTATACAAATCTCAAAATATTGCAAAAAAATATCTAATTCCATCAAAGGATAAATGTCATGAAGCTTTTAAGAGCTCTTACATAATTAGTTGATGCCATAATCCCTCATAAAAAATATGAATATATCTATAATAAGGAGAAAATGCTCAAAAAAAGAAGGGGAATTTTAGATGTATATCCATCTTTGAATACCATAACATGCCATACACTTGAACCTAGTTGGAGACCCTCTTTGAAAAGAGAATATATTTATTCATTGCATTCTTTGTAAAAATGGGTAAATGAAATTGAAGTAAAAATGGATTTAAACCTCATAAATTCCTCAAATATGGATATAAAATCAATATTTTCTAAATCATAATGTCCCCTCATCTATTTGAACACCACCACATAATCACCAAAACGTAGAGTTTAGAAACTCCTCCAATAGAAAGATATAGAAGTAGTTTCAAAGAAACAAAATTAGCATAATTATTGGTTCCCCTAACCAATATTTCCTTGAACTTGAAGAATTAAGACTCGTTTACATATAGCATCCTTCCAACCCCACACAACGATGGCTCCCTTTGTAGAAATCAATAGAAATTTTCTACTATTGATGTATTCAAACTAAAAACAAGAGATTACAAATTTCCTCTACTATTCTAAAAAATGGAAATCACAATTTAGAAATACATGCAATGGCATGCAACCATTAAAATCACAATATCACATTGATTTAAATGAGAAGCCAGTTGGGAAAAACCCTTCCACTGATTTTTGTTAATCAGATGAGAATGAAAAACTATTACAATGTCTTGCTTCAACTCTGGAGCACACCCTGCACTATAAACCTTTTCTCTTGTTGATTGTATTTCTTTGGGCAACACTTAGCCAATTCAATGCACCAACTTCCTCCTATGTCCTTGCACAATCCTTGAGGAAATTAGCTCCTAGAAGATAGGAATTTCCTCCTATTTTCTTGCACAATTCCCAAGGAGTGATTTACTTGCTTGATTTCCAAGTCTGGACACTCAACTAGTATACAATTAATGATTACAATGTTCCTTTTCCTACACTTCAGTTAGGAAATTAAAATTCCATGAATTTCTAGGCTATTTTTAGCCGATTCACTAGTGTAACTGAGATATCACTAAGTTAACAACATATCTACTTCTCAAATGACCTTGAACTGACTCAAATAATTACTTGAGCTTAGTTAATTGAGTTCAACAGAAAATAATTGAACTATATTGCTAAATTTTAGCAATCACTACATGCACAACTCTACTCCAAGACTACAAACTCAAATTTACTAAGCTAACTAGTAGAAAAGGCCATGTCACACGAGTTAAATTCCAACCAAGTCATCTTGTTGATGTGGAGAATATAATTACTAAATTTCACTAAGGCACAAGTCATATTTAGTCTTTCTTGCTATGATTTCTAACACTCCCTCTTAGCAAGAAATGGATTTTGCACCACCCCTATCTTGCACTTGTGGAATTCAAATTTTCTGCTTGACAATGCCTTTGTTAAGATATCTGCATCCTACTCCTTAGTTGGAATGTATTGTAGCATCATAATTCTCCTCTACACACAATACCACAAGTGATGGTACCTGATATAAATGTGCTTGGACCTATCATGAAATACCATATTCTCATAATTTTTTTATAAAAATTTGGTTATCACAATAAATCATCATCGGAGCCATCTCCTAACTGAAAAGAACCACAAGTATTTTCCTCATCCATATGGCCTCAAATTTTTCTTGACTTGTAGCCATGTATTCAACCTTTGTTGAGCTTAGTACCACAGACCTTTGTTTCTTGCCATACCAAGAAATAGCTACAAACCCAACACTGAAGATAGCACCTGAAGTACTTTTCTCGTCTGATGGACTCCCTGCCCAATCTGAATCAATGAAGCCTTGGAACCTCACTCCCTTTTTCCTCTTGTACCATAACCCATACTCGATTGTGCCTTTGAGGTACCTTAACACATGCTTTTCTTCCTTCTAATACAACTTGGTAGGATTCACCATGGCTTGAATCGCTTGATTAATTGCATGACATATGTTTGGCCTTGTGTTCACCGTATACATCAAGGATCCCACAATATGTCTATAGATGGTAGGATCTATTGCCTCTCTTGAAGAAGCACTATCCTTCCTCCATTTTTTAGCTAAATTTGTGTCCATAGGCTTGCAATTATCCATGAGAAATCTCTAAAGCATTTCAGAGGAATACTTCCCCTGACTCACAAAAAAATCATCATCACCATGCCATAATTCCAGCCCAAGGAATTAATCCATCAAGACCATGTCTTTCATCTCAAATCATATTGCAAGGTCCTCCTTGCAAGAGTGGATAAAATACTCAACCCCTTGTAAGTATTAAGTCATCAACGTACAAAACCAAGATAATAAACTTTTCATCTACCACAATGTGATAGAGATTGGCATCTACTTCACTTTTGGCAAAGCCCAATCCACTTAGATATGTGTCAATCTGAGTGTACCATACTCAGGGCACCTGTTTGATGCCATACAAGGCTCTCTTGATTCTATACACATGTGTCTCCATGCCATATGTCTCAAATCCCTCTGGCTTCTCTATGTAAATCTCTTTCTCAAAAACACCATTGAGAAAGGTGGTCTTCAAATCCATCTGGTAGATCTTTCGCCCAATTTTCATAGTTAATGCTATAATGGTTTTGATCGAGGAATATCTTGCCACTGGGGAAAATGTTTCCTCATAGTCCACTCCCTCTACCTAACAGAAGTTGTTGGCCACAAATCTAGCCTTGTACTTATTGATGCCACCATCAGTTGCATGCTTCACTTTGTATATCCATTTGAAACCAACCACTAACTTGTTCAATGGTCTCGACACCACCTCCCATATACTATTCTTCATGATAAATTCATACTCCTCCACCATGGCATCAACCCATACTGGTTGAGACAGTGCTTCCTCAAATAAAGAAGACTTTGACTCAATGAGATATGTTATGAGATCCATATAACCATTGTACCTATATGGTGACCTCCTCTTCCTTTACTAAGATGTAGGAGCTCCCACATGCTCTTATTCATCCTGTACCAATCTACTAGCTTCTTTGTTTCTATTCCTCCCCTCTCTAGAATATTTTGGTTGAGTGGGTTCCTCCACTCGGCCTCATGTCTGCTCCTCCATATGTGGTTGCTAAAAAACATCCTGAATCTTTGCATGAGGCTCCTCCCTTGTAGCTAAAATATCCTCCTCCAATGGGATACTCAACTCTCACTCTAGAGAGCATCTCATAACCTTCTCCTCATCAAATTTAACATCTCTCCTCACTCCATTCACCTTGAGTGAGGTAAAATACACCCTATAGTTATGTGGAGTCTTTGTGTACCCTACAAAGACCCCTATCTCAGTTGCAGGCTCCAATTTCTTCCTGCTATAATTGCAAACATGAAAATATATAGTAGCTCCAAAAATTTGAATATGGGATACATCTAGCTTCCTCCTAGAGAAATCTTATTTGAGTGTGATCATGCCGAGTATTCTATGAGGGATCCTATTATACAAATAAATTGTTGTGTTGCATGCTTCTTTCCAGGGATGTAATGGAAACCCTTGATCATGCAACATGGCTCCTGTTGTTCCCACTATTCTTATGTTATTCCTTCCAGCCACCCCATTTTTTTGTGGGTTATGGGGTGCTATCAATTCTCTTCTAATACCCTCTTTGGCACAAAAGTCCTTGAAGGTGATAGAAATAAATTATTCTCCATTGTCACTTTTTCAAACAGTCTCCTTTTCAACCAATTCTTTGAATTCAACAAATTTTTAGAAAACTTCACCCTTCTTCAGCATGAAGGAGATCTATAATTTTCTAGAA
Organism: Pinus albicaulis; assembly: GCA_034641835.2. Taxonomy (NCBI): domain Eukaryota; kingdom Viridiplantae; phylum Streptophyta; class Pinopsida; order Pinales; family Pinaceae; genus Pinus; species Pinus albicaulis. Next base: position 636,628,722 of record CM076573.1, read on the forward strand.
AAGTCATAAAAAAAATCACATAATACATGTGTTTTGTTGTAGAGGCTATCAAAAAGCATCCACATACATCAAAGTGGACTCGCTCCAAGATTTATCCCACTCTGATATCTCGACCCTCGAAGGTGGATTTGACATATTTCCCCAATGTGCATCCCTTGCAAAAATCATGTTGGTCAAGGGTACATTTAGGGAGACCGGTGGTAATCTGCTACATGATTTTTAAGGCCCCATGGTGTAAGTGTCCCATGCGCTTGTGCCAGAGTTCTCCAATTATTGACTCTACACTTTTTCTTCCTTGCTACTCTGTGTAACGCAAGCTTCCACCTCAATTTTGTATATATTTTTCACTCTAACTCTAATTTATTTCACCTTCCTGGTAGCTACATGTCTCGTAAAGGCTTTCCCCTTACTGAAAACAACATCATAGCCTCTATCTTACAGTACAACTATAGAGATCAAATTATTCTTCAACCCAGGTACGTACATAACATCATTAATATGAATATGGTAGTCAAACTCCCTCTTAAAGGCTAAAATTTCAATTCCTTTGGTACTATACAACCGATAATCCCCAAGTTCTATGTGCATCTAGAGATCCTTCTCCTTTAGGATACTGAAGAATTATTTGCATCATGTCATATTGAACGAGGCACCTAAATCCACACACCACACACTCCCCATTACAATGTTGTCCATGCTAACAATTAGGGTGAAGTATAATTTGAATTATGAGGCAAGTGCTTCACCTCCTTCTCCTTTTGAAGGATTCTTGTTAATAGTCTTATATAAACACTTAGTTGCATAGTGCCCATATTTGTGGCAGTGAAAACATTTTCTCCTGCTTAGGTCATGTTGACGGGCTGGAATGTATCTCCAATAGTAGGGGATCTCCCCGGTGTAGAATCCCAATTAGAATCTACACCGTTTAGTTTAGGGATCTCATCCGATATGTAGGCCCGGTTTCCATCAGATTGGTGGATCCTATGTTTCAGACAAGGAGGGAACTCACTGAGTGGAGAGTGCATAGAATTTGAAGAAACACAAGTCGGTGATTGACAAACACCCTGTGAAACATAACACCATGAATAGAAAAACGGATTTCAAAGCATGGAAGTTAAGAAAAGCATTATTAGCAAAACATGTACTAAGATCACACTTATGAAAATATTCACTTAAAAAATGGGAAAGAGTTCATGATGGCTAATTATTTCATCTATAACATGTGAAAAATCCAAAAATGATTTAAGGAAGACATAAACAAAAAAATTCATTGACATAACTAAAGGTTAGCGCGTCATATACCATCTAAATGTTGCAAGGAAACTCATAACACAAGGAAATACATGAGTAGAAAGTGCACCGTGACTTGAAGAAGCATTCATTCGATTGAAGAGACAATATTCACAACATCACCACACAGGAGACTTCCATCAGATCTAATATTTAAATCCACTATCACTTCTTGTATTCATCCAAACACATACATTCTCAAAAGGAAACAATATATCTCTCTCAAAAGTCCAAAAACCAAAATCCCTTTCAAAATGACTTGAGGGTGTACATAAAGGATGGGGGGTGATTCTTGGGTTTCATGTGACCTTTGGCCTCCCCTTGACTCTTGGCATTCCTTGCGACCAAGAGTTTCTTGTGCATTTCGAGCCCCCCCCCCCTCCATGTTTCTCTATAATCCAAATTCAATTGTCCTATTATACCATGTTGTGCAACAAAATGAAATGATCTTTCAAAAGCAATGACCCTATGCAAGTGATCTGGTGATCGAAAAGTACGGGGTATCGATATGCTGGCAATCTCTGAGATATGTCTGCCATGATTTGTAATCAACATATATTGGAGCTAGTTTAGACATTTCCTCCCCATGTCTATGCAGGCACTCTAGGGCATCAGAAATTAGTGTTCCCCTCTTGGCGTTGATATAATTTGAAAAGGTAGCCAATTTAGTGTATATCCTAACTGGTTCTACTATATACTACGTGATATTCTTTTTGGTCAGTTTCAAGTCACTTGAGTTGGACGCTTGTTGGGTTGGGTCTATAAATGCTTGAATTTCCCGCAAAACCTCTTCTCGGCCTTTTGTTGCTCCCAATTTTCCAATGGATTTTGTGTGATGAACTTCGGTCATTGAATCCAGCCCACTGAGGAGATGGTTGTAAGAGGATAGAACCTTGTCCACATCCTTGGCTAACTTGTCCCGAGATTGGATCATCACGTGCAATTTCAATTTTTTGTTCTAAGTGGTGATCCAATCCTTCTTTGGTAGGGTGTTTGAGCTTCATGATACTTGTCATTCCACTTAAGGATGCTATATAATGTTGTGGAGACCTCCTTCAACCCGGATGACTTCTCCCTTGTGTCTTATTTTATAGATTAAATAGGAATGACTAAATGATGTAGCTTCATCATCTCTTCATAAACTAGTAGCATGGCTCCCCATAGAGTTTTTGTCTAGCTCTTGATTGCAGATTGCAGTTTGCTTGCATTGGCGTGAGTTTTGTAGAAATTTATTCTCCTCCTCTAGAGATTTACTTTCTTTCTCTTCCTTAGTGTCCCTTTTTTTAGTTGTGTGGATCCTATTCTATAGTTCTACGTTATTCTTGTTCATCCTCCCTACGCTCATTTCAGTCGTGTCTATGAAAGAGGTTCCTGCTGAAGCGATCATCTTGGGATTTTTTGTATTATCTAGGACTATTTCATTTTATATAGATACAGACAAAGGTTCAGTCAGGTTCCTGGCGAAGTATTTACTCCTCTCTTGCCTGATTTTATAGCTGAATTGATCGAAGGTGAGCCGAGTTAGGTCTGGCACTTCATCCTCCGACTCATCTAGGAGGCCTAGCTCTGAGAGGTGCAGATGACCTCCAGTAATGGGAGTGGAAGGGGGAATATCTATCAGGGAAATTCTGCTCGTTCATCAAGATTTTGTTGTTGCATTGCATTCTTCTTGTCCCCCATGCTTTTTTCTCCTTTCTCCTTTTTTTCCTCCTCCTCTTTGTTCTTCTTCTCGGCATCCTACCTTTTCTTTTCTTGCTCTTCTTATCTTTGACGTTCTTCTTGTGCAACCTCCTCCTGCCTCTTTTTTTATTCCTCTTCTTTCCTTCTCTTCTCTTCGTCTATTTTTTCTCTTCTTCTCTTTTCTTCTTTCGTGCCTCCTCTTCTTATTTTCTTTTCAATTCCTCTGCTTGTTTTCTCATATTTTCTTCCTCTTGCTACTTTTTTTGTTGCTCCCCTTCTTGTTGCTTCTAGTTTCCTTCTCCTTCTTTCCCTTTTTTGCTGCTGACCTGGGGTTCCTTGCACTCCTTTGAGATATTCCTCCCTCTTCCTCTTAAGTTCATGTTTTTTTCTTTCCAAGGATAAATTCCTTTGTTCTAAAGTTTCATTGTCTACTTCCCCTTCTTGACTGGTTGAATAGTCCTCGGTTGGTGTGTTCTTTGTTTTCTTTTTCTTGGAAGAGGATCCCCCTGTCTGTGTCTTCCTTTTCGTAGATGTTGACCTTTCTTGCAAGCTCACGTTCTCTTGGGAGTGTACCTATTTCTCATCCTCTTCTTTCGGCTTGTCATTTGGGCAATGATTTATCTCTGTGTTATACCAATTCCTAACTTAGTCCTTGTGAGTTGCCTCACTATTCTAATAAGACCAATTAAATTTTGTCTTCTTACAGTGGGACAATATTATCCTCTTGGGTTCATAGGATCAAAAGTGAAGTGGTATGAAATGAAACCCTTTGATCTGTTTGGCGTCTGACTCCACTTCCTTGAAGTTCTCTACAGTGTAAGCTCTGATGGTTAGAGGAAAAGCTGTCCAGGGCTTCCTCTTTCCTTTATTTAGCATCATTGAAAAGCCACTAGTAATTTGATAGAAACTTCCTATAACAAAAACCAATCAATTACAAACCTTGGCAGAGAATGAGGTGGTTTGAAGGAACCAAATACCCAAATATTCATGCCTTCCCAGATCGGGAACTAGTGATCCACCTTGGTTATTGTCTCCATGGCTCTCTTTGACAAACAAGGAGGATCTTACCCATGCAGTAGCCGGTACAATGAGGTGATAAAGGTATCTAATATGGTGTCATGATCCTATTTTTACTTTGAATCCTAAAAGATACATAAATCCTTGTGTATAGGCCCTCATGTCTCTGCCTTCCAATTATGGGGCCACCAATCAAAGTGGCACCTAGAAAAGACTGCATCCAGCAAGTACGGGACCATGTAGAATTCATAAAGTTGGCCTTATTCTGGGAATTTTGCCATGACTATGTTCGTCCTTAATGTTGATACTAAAAGGTTGACGGAGTTGAAGATCATACCCTCGGTGGCAACCATATGCATTATAGGGACCCACATCCCGTGAAAGGTTTTAATGTATGCCCTCCCATGCAACCGAAACATCATAGCTGTAATGAATTGATATACATTCCGGAGCCCCTATATTTTATATTGTTGGTCTTTATTTACCCAGAACTTAGAAGGGTCTTGCCACCAGTCCTTGATTATATCCTAATTTGGTATATTATGTGTTACTAACCATCGGGCATTGAAAGACTCTTCCTTTTCTAGTAGCCCGTAGTATGTTTTGATGTCTTTAGAGTGGATAGAAGTGAATGGCTAGTTCCTTAAATGTTTTCTTATAAACCATGTTGTAGAGTCTGTGTTGGGTATGATCCATTAAATTACCTTTGTGCATGGGAAGATAGGTGGGTGCGTTGCGACATGGTGTAGCTTGGACCTCTTGACGCTAATATATACCAAGAAATACTCTTGGTTCTCTGGGATCTCTAGGTTTGAGAACTAAACATAGATGTCGTACCATGTAAACTTGGTAATTTTATTAAGGACACAGGAGGTATCTTCATAGATAGGTGGCGGTGTAGGAATCTGATAACTCTCATGTACAGTAACCTCTGGAATCTTCTATCAGTTCCTGGTTATCAGGGGTGCCATTGTGCTTGATAAAGAAGAGATCAAGATACAATCAAGTTCCAAGTCCATGTCACCTGACATGTCGAAAAGACAGACCCACGATAAGATAGATGGCACGAATGTAGTAATACAACAATAAAATTAACCAATCAAAACTTCCAAAGGTTCAGTAAGGCACGAGAAGGTATGGGCCGCAGAGTTTCCAACAAGGGGGGCGCATAAAGGAAAATAGAGGATATCACGACATATGCGACCTGAGTGGCTGGTAGCATGGGTCAGAAAATATAAATTGTGACATTTTCAACTAGGAAGCGTGGTCGCACAAGTCGCAGGGTTGCATCAGTTGCATGGTCGCACTTATCACGGGGTCACACTGGTTGTGTGGTCGCATCGGTCGCGGGTTGCACCAGTTGCGTGATCGCACCGGTCACAGGTCGTGCAAGGGCGCATGTTGTGATTTTTAATTGGTGCGACTTGCCCACGCGGAGCATACTTGGGCGATATTTCAAGGGATAAATCTAAGGATAGAAGCATTTATGGCCTTAAGGGAAGAGGGCAAAGAGGGAAATAGGAAAAGAGGGTGAAATTTGGGCTTATTTTGGGAACACAAGGGTCATCTAGGCTAAGAATGGAGAAAATGGGGTTTGAGAGAGTGAACATGGTCAAAAAGTGAGGCACTTGGGGAAATAAATATCTCTTTGGCTTGGAATATGAAGAGCCAGGGGTAGGTAGGGACAAATGGAAATAAGAAATTATTACTGGGAGGTCAGAGAGACTTACCTGGAGGAAAACACTCCCTTATTGGTCCGTGTGAATCCTCAAGAGCTATGTTGTGCTGGTCAAATGTGACTATACCGAGACCTCATATATATAAAATGTCTCACGTGTAGGCCATTAATGGGGTCGTGAGGGTTGCAAAGGAGGTTAAGTATCTTTCATGCAACCTGTGCGACCTATGTGATGTCGTGACTTGGGAGGTCATTGATTCATTGGGTCACATGGGTTGTGCCTCAAGGGTTTTCGGTATCCGTGACCTATGCGACCTACGTGACCTTGTGATTTCTTCCAAGGTCATGCAGGTCACAAAGTTGCATAAGTCGTGAGGTGCGAGATTTAACGAAGGTGTGACCTTTGCGACCTTGTGACTTCTTTTGAGGTCGCTTGGTCGCAAAGTTGTGAGAGGCCACATGAAAGTAGGTTGTGACCCATGTGACCATATTTAGGAAAAAAACCAACATGTAACAAGAAGCAACTGAACTTTCCAGTCTTAGACTCAAAAGCTAAGGGGCGGGGGAGATGACCTAGACCTAGGTGAAGAGGATGAGTTGACTCCTAGCATGGATCTCACTAGAGGTGCAGGGGCTCTGAAATTTCAGAAGGGTGCCAAATTTCGGAGGGTAGTTGTAGTGGCTACAACAATTGGAAATTCACTGGTATAACTTCAAAATCTCTGCTTGCACTTTACCTTGGGTGGCAGGGGAAGACTTTGGAGAGGTTATTATTCTAGAATACGGGTCCTGCTAATGTTATCTTTCCACCTTTGTGGACCAGTTGGACCTGGCCACTTCGATTCGGCTTGCTAACATTCAATGCAACATAACTTTGGCGACTTGACATAGGGGTTCGAATAACAACATGAGCTCTATATATTTCGGTATAGGTTATATGTCTCTAGTGTTTCTACGCTTCCAGCGATCCTGAACAGTACCCCGACAAAGTCACTGCCTAGAAATCACAACGTTTCTCCACTGCCAGCGAGCCTGAACAATACCCTAATGGAGTCATTGCATCACCTCTCTGTGCAGGAAGCCTTTCTCACTCTTTTTTCTCTTATTTATTTTCGTGCTTATATAACTTATTTTTGTGTGCTCATGGGCACTTATTATTTGTGTTGATTATTTACTTGGGCGGATGAGGGATCCCGACTTATTTTACTTTGCAAGAGAGGTGGGTTCTGGCTTTTATTGAGAGAAATTATGATTTTCCCAAACTTGTTTTCGCTCATATATTTTGGTTCTTCCCCCTTTGTCGAGATGCTTGTATCACCAGTTTGTTTCAATGAAAAACTGAGTCGACGGCTAGGGTTAGCCTCTTATGCCAGGATGTCATGATATAACTGGTTTCTCCACTAAAAATGGAATTCAACCTTCCGCCTTGGTCAGGAATGAGGATTGATCAAGTGCAAACGCAAATCAAGGCACAATTCAGTCGGTTTTGTAACAACTGCATTCACCCTCATAGTTTCAAACATTTAAGAGAGATTTTGGAAAACCTTCTTTGGGTAAACCATTTATTGAGAAGCTGTAAACAAAAACATGGAAAGAATGAAAAACAACACAAGCAGAAAGCATAAGGGAATGGAAAATAAAATATGTGGAAAGAAAAAGGAAATAGAATATGGTACATGGTCTGGTAGGCAGCTTTGTGGCCACTAGGTAAAATAGAATTTGAGATCATGGTCATTCACAAGAAGGGTTTCAATCATTCCCTCTAGGGTTTACAACCTGTAATTTTGCTAGCCAATATTCTCTATGACTTGAAACAGACCTAACCAAAAGGCTTGAAACTTGGTATGTTTTCCCTTTTCCTCATGGGGCTTGTCCCATTTGACAACCAGGTCATCGACATTAAACGAAAAACTTCTCTTTAGCCCTCTACCTTTCTTCTTCTAATTTAAGCAAGGTGTCAATGTGGGCCCGCATAGTGGGGCATGGGGTACCATGTGATTCCTGAGATAATTGAAGGGAAGGCAGGGATAAGTTAGGGGTAAGAATAGCTTCCTTCCCGTAGACTAAGAAAAATGGAGAGGTTCTGAGAGAAGTTTTTACTGTGATTTGATTGGCCCATAGGGGAATTATTGAGAGCATTGTGTCAGTTCCGCTACTAGGAGAACAAGGTTTTCTTGATAATGCGAATTAGGTTCTTGTTGGTCGACTCATCTAGCCCATTTCCTTGAGGGTAATAGTTAGCATAATTTTTCAAAACAATACCATTTTCCAGAGTGAAAATCATATAACTTGAAATATGAAAAATATGTAGCATTATCAAATACGAGGGAGGTTGGAATGTTGAACTTGGTCACGATGTGATGATTAATGAAATATATTACCACTTTCTCATTGATCTGACATAATAGCATGGCTTCAACCCACCTCGTAAAATAGTTAGTGGCTATAAGTATATACTTGTTTTGTTTTGATGAATGTGATAAAAATTTTCGAATGACGTCCAGACCCCATTGTTGAAATGGTTCTTCCACTGCTATAGACTAAAGTGAGACGAACGACCAGGCTTCCGTGATGGCACACTTTTGACACACGGGGCATTTACGAGCGTAAACGTGAGAATCCCTGAATAGGGTAGGCCAATAAAAACCATCCCTCATAATATTATGTTTCGTGGTGTCACCTGCATAATGTCCCTCGGCTGGTCCATCGTGAAGCTCCCTCAAGACCCGTTGCGCATCCTCAAACTCCAAACATTTTATCAGAACACCATTTTGGTGTTTGCGGAATAATTTTCCATGTACTAATTGGAAGGATGCAGCCTTAATCCTCATGACTCATTTCCTTTTGGGGACAAAGCCCCTTGTCCCAAATATTTTGTTCGCTCTCAGTACCAATATGGAGAGTCTGGCATGGATACATGTTCTGTTTGGTACATTTCAATTTCATGATCCAAAATTTCTGAGTCATCTTTATGCGTATATGTTTCTTGGTGGCTAGCTTACATAACCAATGGCCTTTGACTGTGTGCGCGAGCTTAAAATCTAAGTCGTATTATTGAAGACAGGTCATCCAATTATCCCTCTGCTCACCATGCTCTTGTTGCACGAACAATGGCTAGACTGCAGTGTGAGGGACAAACATTTTCACATGGTTTTTAATAATGTAAGGCCTCAAGTGCTTTACTACTTTGTATACCGCATATACCAGCTTGTTTATGTCTAGATAGTTCATCTCTGCGCCTTGCAACCGCACACTCATGAATGAAATGGGTCGCTCATCATGACCTTCATCCTTTTGTGTGAGGACAACTTCCAATGAAAAATCTGAGGCAAAAGTGTATAAGATGAAGTCTTTTCTCAAATATGGGCTATATAGAGTTGGGGATTATAGGATGGCCTTCTTGATACATTCAAAATCTTCCTTTTCTTCCTGATTCCATTTGAAAACCATTCCCTTCTTAATCATGTTTTGTAGACACTTGACAATATCAATGAATTCTGATATAAAATTACAGAGGAAGTTGATCTTCCTGAGGAGAGATTTCATAGCTTTAATACCGCTCATGAGGGTAATCTGGGATATATATTTTATGTTGTCTGGATCAACGGTGATGCCATATTTATTTATGATATGGCCCAATAGATTCCCTTCTGAGACTGCGAAAACACTTTTCTTGGGATTCGGTGAGATCCCATATTTCCGACATTGCTCGAAAATCTGCTTGAGGTGGTGAAGATGATCGGATCTCCTTTTCGAAAATACTGTGACGTCGTTCAAATATACCACCATATTTTTTCCTATTAATCCTCTAAAGGCGATGTCAAATTCCCTCTGGAAGGTTGCTCTAGCATTGATTAAACCTAAGGGCATGTGTCGAAACGCGAACTTTCCCCACTTCGTTCTGAAAGTTGTCTTCAAACGGTCGGGTTCGAAAACCAACACCTAGTTTTAGCCTGAAAATCGATCTAGTAAAGAGAACATTTCCTACCCCGACACAATTTGAGGAATATATTCCATGGAGGGAACATGGTAATTATCTTTCTCTAAATCCCGGTTGAGCTTTTAGAAGTCAACACATAATCAGATCTCACTGGACTTCTTCCGTATGGGGACCAAATTTGAAACCCATGTCGAATGTCTGACTTTGAAGATAATGCGGGCATCTAGGATTTTCTTCAATTCCTTTTGAATAAGCGGATCTAGAGTTAGATGTACCTTCCTTAGTTTCTATTGGAATGGTTTGATTCCTTCTTTCATTGGTATTACGTGTTGGATGATCCTGGTGTCATATGTTCGAACCTCGTCATAAGTCCAGGTGAAAATGTCTCGATACCTCTTAAACAAGTTGATGAACGACCACTTCTCTTCGGGCATACATCCGATACCAAGATTGAAAATTTTTGGATTGGCATCCGTCCCGAGGTTGGTCTGCTTGTGTGACAGGGTGGAGCTTTGTACCTTAGGATTAGGCAGCCCTTAGAACTAAATTTGCAAATAAAAAATCTTCTCCAACAAGATAACCCCTATGGGCATGGGGTTACCCTTACGTTCATCCACCTCCTTTTCAAAGCTTGTTCCTGTTCCTCTTCTTCAATCACAACGTCCTTGAATATGTCAGTTTTCATCATGAAATCCAACACCTATTGATCATAATTGAAAACATGAAAATTAGTTACGTTATCCTGAACTGCGGGTTTATATACAATTTCAATAGAAAATCCATCTCTTAATGGCATAAATCTAGCGATGGAATTGGCCAAAGTATCATCCACAGGATTATTCATCCTAGGAACCAATTTTATGCCAAAAGCGTCAAAATAAGACATTAAATGACATACCTCTTGCTGATAGCCTTTCAAATGCGGTGACACGTAGTGAATGGTATTGTGTACCTATCTGGTTTCACTTTTGGTTGCATCTAAGATATATGTTTTTACATCTGAGGTACCTAGCTTGATAGCACTTGCTGGGGGACAAGGGAGAAGTTCCAGCTAGGTGTCCAGGGCGAGGGGTGATGTAATAGCGTGGTAGCACCTGAACTCAACCTCTAAGAAACAAATCTTGAGCTCTAACATAGTGAAGCTAATAGGCTCGTTTGTTGCTTCAAGGTCTATGATGGTGTATTTCATGTATGGTTCACTATTGATGCTAATTTGGTTATTATTTCCTTTATATGGGAGCCACAAGTGGGACCAATCAGTGGTGAAGTAGCCTTGAAGTTTTCTTGATCAGTCCTAGCTTAGCAATAAGTCGTATACCTCTGAAATGTCAATGAAAACAACTTCAATGCACTGGTACACCCTAGAATATGTGGATAGCCGGATTATTAAATTGTTCAATTCGCCCATGACGGGGACCCGAGATTGGTCTAGTTGGATGATTCTAGCGTCGGTTTTTTTCTGGTTGAATGTTCAATTTCTTGCACTTGGATAGGGGTGTAACTTTAGTCGATGCCTCTAAGTCAATGAGGTAGTTATGCACATTGAAATTGAAAATTTCAAAAGATAAGAGAAACGGGGGGATGGAACCCCTTGAGTTGGCATTGACAGCATTGACTATAGATTGAAGGTTGATCGTAGCTTCAGATGGCGTGGAATAGCCTGACTTTGAAGAGGGGGAGTATTTTCTTGCCGAGGATGTGCTGAAAAAGGCTTTAAGCATCAATTCATGTTGTTGGCTATCCTGGTGAGCTCATAACATGAAATGTTGGCCTGATTTTTCTTCATGTCTTCAACAATGTTATACCCACTCTATGAGTTGATGAGGCCTTATGAGGTTGTCTGGGGAGAAATGGGAGACTGCATAGCTTTGGATGTGTTCACAGGAGTACACACGTTGGATTTCCTCAAGCTAGGGGTCATGAATTGTCTTGAATTGTTAGGGGGGAGGATCCTCCTTAACAATGTTTTTCTCTTCTCCTAGAGGGTGGGATCAGATACTAGACCCTTTCTCCTAAGGTTATATGTCTTCGTAGGTTTGGGATGGGGGGCATCACCCATATTGGCCTCTGCAAAGGATTGGATCTCTTCTCTACAGATGACTTCAAAGACCAAAAAAATCGATTCTACATTATTGTTGGTAGGGAAGGCTTCCTCATCAAGCATGTCAACCTCTTCTTCAAGGTCCCCTATTGTCTAGTCTTCAAGGAGTTGATTCATTACAGAGGTAATGTTGTGCATCCATTGGGGGCAGGTTTTCTCCAAATGAGAGGCCTGGTGAAAAGAACAGAAATTTTCTTTGCCAATCTCTTCAACATTGAAATTTGCATTGTGGTTCTGAGGGGGCCAATTTGGGGTATTGTTTTTATTCCTAAAAAATAGTTTGTGAGGCTTGTTACTCGAGGAGGCATCACTCGTCTTCCTTTTCAAATCTGATACTTCATTCATTAGGAGTTTCAAACATTTAGCAATGCTTTTGAAATTGAAGGATTATTTATCCTTATCCCCCAGCTTACTAGTTGAAGTTTTTGACTTATTATTTGTAGACTTGGGATCATCAAGATTGTCATGATCAAGGACCCCTATGGAGAGAAAATATTTCTCAATGGCAAGGGTTGCCGTGAAATTTTCAACTAGGGTGTCCCTTGCTTCAGATTTAAAGACACAACGATGTCACATGGAAGATCCCTCATGGAATAGTCTATGGCGATGGAATCATCGAGGACCATATTCGAGGGAACTTATTCAAGATATTGGTGAATCACTGATTGAAGTCTTTGACCTTTTCCTTCTTTTGGCACTTCAACATGATCAACTCTGTGAGGATTATTGAAAGGGTCTTATCTTATGAGAATTTCTCGAGAAAGGTCCTTCGGAACTATTTTTATGTCCGGATAGAAGCAATAGGTAAGGAGCGATACCAGGTAGTGACTTTGTTTTCTAGGGTGTGGGGAAAAATCCTGAATTCTATGTCATCATATTACACTTGCATCATTTGCAAATACAGGTAGAAGTTACTAATATGGTATTCGTTAAACATCCCCCTCTCAGGGTCGAACTTGGGTAGGTGCTTCTTGGGGTGCCAGGGCATGTCATGGAGAAGGCCTCGAATTCCCACAGGGGATTGGGCCATCCAAGCTAGAGGTTGTACTCAGTTAGCTATGGGGATGGGATGGAGGATGATCGGACCAGCATCACCTTCTCATTCACTTTTAGCGCCCGACCTACAAGTGTCACCATCATGTTGTGATTTCCTGTCATTGTCCCGAGGAACTCTAAGATGTTCAAGATCCCTATAGTTCCTCGAGTTTCTAAGACTGCCAAAGTTCCTCTGGAACCGAAATGGTCGCTAGTTCCAGGGTTAATTGAGGTGGTGAGGACGATATGGGTTTCGGACATTCTCTTGGTTTCTGGTTTCCTGGACCCCCTTAGGGCCCCTCCTAGGTGGGGGGTCATTCAATGAAGCATTTTCCAATAGAGGCTGGTTATTCGATAGAAAATTATCTTGTCGAGTTTGGTTGGTGACTTTAGTAATGGTGCTCCTAGGGTCTTCTCTTAAAATCACATGGGGTCTTTCTAAACCCAATATCGATAGTCTTTCAACTGCATCTGCATAGTCTTATAGCATGAGACTTATCATTTGGGGTATTGAATTCACTAGGATGCCCTAACAAGTGTGTTGTGGGTTATAAGTACATGGGTTCGATAGTGAGCCTGTGGCAGGGATGACTTGTAGGCACCTGACGAACTATCAAGTGAGAGGTCACAAGGCTCTTGATTGAGCATTGGTGACTTTGTAAAAAGGAGCATATTCTTCTATAGCAGCAACCTCAAGAGGGGGTGGTATGGAATCCCCATGCTCAAGATCTTCGAAAGGTGGGCTCATGATTGGGTGCAGGGGAGTTTGGGGAGAGGCAAGAAGAGGTGCATTACTATCTTGTTGAGAAACTTTTTGGGAAGGGCATGTGTTAGTTCCCTCCATGAGGCCCTCCTTCTAGCACAAAATCTGTTGACAGACTAGAATGTATCACCAACAGTAGGGGATCTCCTCATTGCGGAATCCCAATTAGAATTTACACTATTTGGTTTAGGGATCCCATCCAATATTTAGGCCCAGTTTCCATCATATTGGTGGAGATAAGTTTCAAACAAGTATGGAACTCACTTAGTGGAGAACGCACAGACTTTGAAGAAACACAAGTCAGTGATTGACAAACTCTTTTTGAAACATAACACCATGAATAAAAAAATAGATTTCAAAGCATGAAACTTAAGAAAAGTATTTTTAGAAAATACTTTACCAAGATCACACTTATGACAATATTCACTTAACAAATGGGAAAGAGTTCAATATTTCTAAGTATTTCATCTATAACATGTGCACAATCCAACAATGATTTAAAGTAGACATCAAAAAAACAATCCATTGACATAACTTAAGGTTACCGCATCATATACCATCCACATGTTTCAGGGAAACTCATAACTCAAGGAAATACATGAGTAGCCTAGTGCACCACAACTTGAAGAAGCATTCATTCGATTAAAGATACAATATTCACATCATCACCACACATGAGACTTCCCTCAGATCCAATAGTGAAATCCACTATCACTTCTTGTATTCATCAAAACACATACATTCTCAAAAGGAAACAATATATCTCTCTCAAAAGTCCAAAAACCAAAAGCTCTTTCAAAATTACTTGAGGGTGTACATATAGGATGAGGGGTGACTCTTGGGTTTCCTGTGACCTTTAGCCTCCCCTTGACTCTTGGTATTCCTTTTTACGAAGAGTTTCTTGTGAATTTTGAGCCCCCCCCCCTGCCATGTTTATCTAGAATCCTAATTCGATTTTACTATTCTACCATGTTATGCAACAAAATGAAATGATCTTTCAAATGAAATGACCCTATGCTAGTGATCTAGTGATCGACAAGTTTGGGGTATCAATATGTTGATGATCTTTGAGATATGGCTGCCCTACTTTGTAATCAACAACTATTGGAGCTAGTTGAGGCATTCACTCCCCTTGTCTATCCAAGCACTCTAGGGCATCAAGAATTCTCTTGGCATTGATCTAATTTGACAAGGTAGCCAATTTAGTGTATATCCTGACTAGTTCTACTATATAATGCATGATATTCTCTTTGGTCACCTGCAAGTCACTTGAGATGGAGGCTCTCGATATTGGGTCGAGAAATTTTTGAATCTCCTGCAACACCTATTCTGGGCCTTTTTCTTCTCCCACTGTCCCGATGGAGGGTGTGTGATGAACTTCGTTCATTGAATCCAACTCGCTGAGAAAATGGTTGTAATAATATAGAACCTTGTCCACATCCTTGTCTAACTTGTCCCGAGATTGGATCCTCATGTGAAATTTCACTTTTTCATTCTAAGTGTTGATCCAATCCTTCTTTAGCAGGGTGTTTGGAGCTTCGGGATACTTTTCATTCACCTCAAGGATGCTATCTAATTCTGTGGAGGCCTCCTTCAACCTGGATGACTCCTCCATTATATCTGATTGTATAAATGAGATAGGAATGACCAAATAGCGTAGTTTCATCGTCTCTTCATAAAATAGTAGCATGGCTCCCCCTAGAGTTTTAGTCTCGCTCTTGATTTCATATTGAAATTCACTTGCATTGATGTGAGTTAGTTATAACACTTTATTCTCCTCCTCCAAAGATTTGTTTTCTTCCTCTTCCTTAGTGGCACTTTGTTCAACTACATGGGGCATGTTTTATAGTTCTACGATCAGCTTATTGATCCTCCCTACGTTCATTTCAGTCGCCACTACGAAATAGGTTCCTACTAAAGTGATCATCTCTGGATTTTTATAGTATCTACGATGATTTCCTTTTCTGTAGATATAGACAAAGGTTCATATCGGTTCCTAGCAAAGTATTTTCTCATATTTTTTCCGATTTAATGGCTGAATTGATCGAAGTTGAGCTGAGTTAGGTCCGGTACTTCATCCTCCAACTCATCTGGCAAGCCTAGCTCTGAGGGGGGTAGATAACCTCCAATAATGGGAGTGGAAGGGGGAATGTCTAGCGAGCACATTTCTACTCATTCATCGAGTTTTTTTTTTTGTTTCAATCTTCTTGGCCCCCCTCCTTGTTTCTCCTTGCTCCAATTTTCCTCCTCCTCTTTCTTCTTATTCTCGGGCTCCTGCCTTTGCTTTTATTGCTCCCCTTGTCTTTTATGTTCTTCTTGTGCAACCTGTTCCTGCCTCTTATTTTCTTCCTCTTCTTTCCTTCTCTTCTCTTCAGCTCTTTTATGCTCTTCTTCTCTTTGCTTCTTCGTGCCTCCTCTTCTTCTTTTATTTTCAATTCCTCTGCTTATTTTCTCATATGTTCTTTCTCTTGCTTCCTTTTTTTTGCTCCTCTTCTTGCTGCTTCTATTTTCCTTCTCCTTCTTTCCATTTTTTTTGCTGCTGACCCAGGGCTCCTTGATACCCTTTGAGCTCTTCCTCTCTCTTCCTCTTAATTTTGTATTTTTGTCTTGCCAAGGAGACATTCCTTTGTTCTAAAGTTTCATTGTCTCCTTCCCCTTCTTGACTGGTCAGAGAGTCCTTGGTTGTCATCTTCTGTGGTTTATTTTTCTTGGAAGAGGATCCCCCTGTCTGCTTATTCCTTTTCATAGATGCTGACCTTTCCTACCAACTCACGTTCTCTTGGGAGTGTCCCTCCTTATCCTCATATTCTTCTGGCTCATCATTTGGACCAAGATTCCTATCTACATTATACCAATTCCTAACTTCATCCTTGTGACCTGCCTATGTATGCTGATAAGACCAATTGAAGTTGGCCTTCTTACAGTGGGACAGTACTATCCTCTCAGGGACATAGGATTGAAAGTGTAGTTGTATGAAATGGAACCCTTTGATATATTCAGCTTCCACTTCCACTTCCTTGAATTTCTCTACAGTGTAAGCTTTTATGGTCACATGAAAGGTTAGTTGGGGCTTCTTCTTTCCTTTGCTCAGCATATATGAAACCCACTATTCATTTGATAGCAGACTTCCTATAATAGCAGTCGATCAGTGACAAAACTTGGCAGAGCGTGGGGTGGTTTGAAAGAACCAAAGACCCTAATATATGTGCCTTCTCGGATCGAGAACCAATGTGCTACCTTGGTTATTGTCTCCATGGATCTCTTTGACATATAAGGAGGATCTTCCCCATGCAGTAGTCGGTACAGTGAGGTGATAAAGGTATCTAATATGGTGTCATGATCCTGTTTGTACTTTGAAACCAAACAATATCTATAAATCCTTGTTTATAGGACCTCATGTCTCTGCCTTCGAGTTATGGGGCCAGCGAGAAAAGTGGAACCTAGAAAAGACTACATCCAACAAGTAAGAGGCCATGTAGAATTCAGACAGTTAGCCTTCTTTTGGGACTTGTGCCACGACTATGTTCATCCTTAATATTGATACTAAAAGGTTTGCCCAGTTGAATATTGTAACCTTAGTGTCGACCATATGCATTATAGGTACCCATGTCCCATGGAAGGTGTTGATCTCTGCCCTCCTGTACAACCAGCACGTCATAGCTTCTATGAATTGATATACCTTCCAGAGCCCCTCTGTTTTATCCTCTTGGAATTTCTTTCCTCGAAACCTAGAGGGGTATTGTCACCAGTCCCTGATCTATCATGAGTTGGGATCTTGTATGTTGCTAACCATCGAGCATTGAAAGACTTTTCCTTTTCTGGTATCTATTAGTATGTGATGCATGGGCATCATGGTTCCAAAAATTTGTACATTTAGTAGAATCTAGGGGGTCTTATGTTTTTCAAAAGAGTTGGTTTCCTAAGTATTTAATTAATGTAATTTTCAATGTTTTGAGTGATTTAAGTGAGACATTTCGAATAGGATTTAATTAAATATTGAGAGGAATATTTGTAAATCTTCTCGAACGTAGAATAACATGAGTGATTGATGAGTGATTAGTGTGGATTGATATATTCTGAAATATTGTAAATCTTAGATTAGAAAGTAGTTCATGATTTACGGAGGATCCTTAGGATTTAGTTGAATGTTGAGATCCTCAAGGGATAAAGAAGAGATTTTAGGAATTAATTGAGGACTTAGAGTATTTTTATGATTTTGTTGAGTAACCTATGGATCTGAACCAGAATTGGTTACAGAACCTTTTGTATATATTTGTAAAGCTTCAAAGGCACAAGAAGAGGAAAAGAGATATAGATTCTTAGAGAGAAAACTTAATTTTAAGCCTACGAGCATAGAGAGAGAGGAAGAGAAAAGGGTCATGTAAAGGTAGATTAGGCCAAAGCTAGATTTTAAACAGGTTTTTTATTTGTATCTGTACATTTATTTAATTAATGAGGAAATCGAATTCATTGTGATTTTGTGTAATTCCTTTTACATGTTGAGTGATTTGTAACTGATAATTTATGGTTTCTGTGTGATAAACATGGTAAATGAATTCAAATTGAATGTATAAGTCTTTCTGAGTGATAAAGGACTTAATGGCTGGGTAGAATATGTATGATTCCAGTTTGGAGTTCATTATCTATGCATAAAGCTAATAGGAGCGAATGTGTTCAGATAAACTTATGTACAGGTCAAGTAAGAAAAAAATCACAAATTTTGGATTCAGAGAAGTAATAAAGAGGGTGCTCTATATTCAGGCTCAAGACAGTGTAATGGTTATATGAATAACCAAAATAACAATCTCAAGAGAGATTAGCATTAAATAATACCAAACAAGCTCAGGAGGAGTAGCGTGGAGGAAACGGTGTTGTATAGCATTGACAGTATAAAGAGGAGAAATCGACTAAGTTAGAAAATACTTAGAAGAATTCCAAAGGAGGCGATCAGACGATGAGGATTGAATCACAAAATTGAAGTTTTAATATTAAATGGCAGAGATTAGTGTAGGCAGAAGAGAAGAAGAAGAGTCACGTGAAGGTGAGCGGCCGGTCATGATCAGATCGCAGATGTGAAGGCGAGATATGAATGGATGAGATCACATCTCAAGTCAAGTTTGGAATATGTGATGAGATGAAGGGAGAGAAGTGAGGACCATTAGATCTAGGCACAGATCAACGACGGATGGTGAATCACGAATTCACACATCGCAAATGTTAGTGGATAGCGTTAAGACTTCGCTGGATAAGTTAATTTTTTTGCGATGTGGTGAGGATTGAAATATGCGATGTGATGAGGGAGGAGCTACGTGTCGACATTGCACATTAGCGCACATCACAGATTTTAGAGGTTACCATTAAGATTTCGCATAGTATGTTATTTTGGTTGCGATGCGACAATGATGGGAGATGGAAATATGAGACAATACAGCAGGGCCGTTAGATCCGGTGAAGATCTACGGTGGAGATTATGTCACAACTTCGCATTGGCGATTGTATTGTTTACCATTTAATTTGCAAGTTAATTTTTCCAATATGCAATGCGTTGTGATTGGTCAAAGGATGGTGGGACCTTGGAACCCCTGTTTCGCATCTATGTAAGTGGCTTGAGTTGTGTGCGATCTGTTTTAAATTAAGCATTGTTAATTGTACGTGTATGTATGTTGAATAAAAATAATATTATAATCCGTTGCGGTGAAATGGATTTTATGTGGGCCATAACCCATAGGTCCATGGTGTTGTATGTTAATTGCAATTTCGTGCTGCATCAAGTGGGTAATTGTGGGGTTAATTCCGCTAACCCTGCATCTTTGGATATTTGCGATCGTATGGTTGCATAATTTGGTATCAGAGCTAGAGTAAATGAATTTTTTTATAAATGAAGATGGTGGAGTTAAACTATGCAGAAGAAATTTGGTAGCATAATATAATAAGATTCAACACAGTTGCGGATAAGAGGAGAAGAAGTCAGATTATAAATCTGAAAAGGTGGAGACAAGTGCAGAAAGCAAAGTCAAACAGTAAAATCTGACAAAGTGATGGTTTTTTTCCTGAGGAGAAAGGAGATTCTCTCGAATGTGAAGAGTGGATGGAGAATTCTTGTGAAATCATGTAGGTATCGTTTTATTTAACTCTGATTTGAGTTTTGCAGGATAATTGCAGCTAATGAAGTATCTCAGCAAAAGAATATCATAGCCTTAAGAAGCAATGATGAAGGAAGATGGTAAGGATTTCTAAGTGAAAGAAGAGTATGGCCATAACCTAGTATTTCATTTTTTATTGAAATACAAAAGGATAGTTGTGTTCACAAAAGTGCAGATGAGTTGAAACCTAGAAGGAGTAGAGGAATTCTCAAAGAAATTTCCAGAGAAGGGACAAGTGGCCAAGTACAGAGCAAATATTGGTGAGGTAAATATAGCAGGGAGGACTTGCTATTATAGAGGCTTAAGTACAGCTCATAGTGAGTGAGGATCTCATTAAGATGAAGAAGATGATGACTACTGATATTCATAGCAGAGGTTCGAGAAGCAGCCACAAAGTGAGGAAAGAAGAGGCCAAAGAAAATGGCATATGGAGGTAGATGAGTGATGTAGAATATGAGAGAGAGAAAGCTGATATAAATTTCCAACTTGCATTAATGATGGATATGTTGCAGATAAATAAGGTAGACCAGAGATATGGTTGGACTATGAGAAAGAAATTGAAATGGCATAGGCTACAAGAGAAGAGAAAGCAACAAGTGAATATGTAGCTAATAGAAGAGCTTAGGAAGCTTGAGAAAATAATGAATTTTCAATTGAGATCGGAGAAGCTCAAAGTAGTTTAGCTACAACAAAAGAATTTTTTTGGAGAAGAACAAGTTCCTTGTGAACTTGAAGATGGAGCAATGATGTCTGAAACATCATTTGAGGCTATTGAGCCTTATGATTTTGAAATTAACAATTTGTGTATGCTTGCAAGTGTAATACATGATGATGAAAAACCTTTGGGTATTATCAAAGAAGAGGAAGCAGAGAGATCAAATATGAATACTGTTTTAAGGAAGAAAGATGAGACAGTCAGGTCTCATGAGGAAGCTCATACACAGTTGAAGGAGGATAGGATTGAACTAGTGGAAGGTTTTAATACAATAGACAAAGAGGAGTTGACTGTCAAGGGCAGCCAAAAAGAATAACAATTGTTGGAGACTGTTATGAGAAATATCAGAGATGACTTCATACTTTTTAAGTGTAAGGAAGATATTAGAGTGCTAGAAGAATTGTTGAGAGAGCCTAAAAGTGAAGAAGATTTTACAACCAAAGGAGAAGAGATGTTTATAATATCTAAGGAGACTAAGATGAGTTTAAATTTTCAAGTTAATGATGTATTTTTAGGTGATGAAGAAGATACAAATGAGGCTATAATAAAAGAGATGGAGGACATCTTATCTTTTGAAGGTAAGAGCGAAATTCAAAGGAAGTATGAGGATGAACAAGTTTTTGTCTTCAAAGGAAATAAGTATGAAGGAGAATGGAGTTGTAATCAGCAGCTGGAAGAAAATGTTGACACATGCAAAGAAGATCACATGCAATGTAAGATTGTTGGGGTATGTATCAATACTAATTCTGTCATGGAAAAGCAGGTGTAATATCCCAAAAGGGAGAATGCAGTAATACTTAAACACAATATAAGAACTGCAGCAAGATAAACAATAAATATTAAGAAAACATCAGAATTTACAGAGAATCTAAGCCATTTTATTAGATTGGAGAGATTCAGTTACACAATGTACAAAATATGAGGAGATCTAGACAAAACGTTGGTCTAGAATCACCCAGAAAGCATGCTGCAATAGGTACATCGTAACTAGAGAGGCACTAAAGCAAATATTGCGTTGTCCCTTCAGCATAATATGAACATATAGTTTCAGGTTGAATAGGTAAATGCATATCTACTCAAAACTGGAGATCAAATGATGCCAAGACTCAAGATCTGGCCAATGTGATGGATTCCCAAGATAACCGAGAAAGGATTTTCCAGATCTGCAACTTTGGAAAATCACCTCCCTAGGATTTGATCCTTGATCTACTGGGAAATACAGATATGAAGCTAGATCTGTCAAAAGGATGGCTGAAATGTGTTGAAATATTAGATCTAAGCTCGAAGGGTTGATCCCTTCTTCAGATCTACAAGCTAGAATCTCTAGATCTAGCTTCTCTATCCTCCAATAATGAATGAAGCTGCTGCAACACAACTGCCAATAGAAACTACGCTGTGAGGGAAAGAGAGGCCTTATACCTGCTGAAAAATGCTTCAATAAACTCCAGAATGATGGCAATGTGAGGGGAAGATCCCTCACAGGATTACTAGCTGAAATGCTAGTAACTTCCTTCCTCCTTTTGGATTTGCAAAATGGACAGCGTAATTCCTAAAGGAAATATTGCTGCTAGGAGGTCAATAAATTTTGGCCTGATGCCAGATCTAAAATGAAGCTCTGGGAAGCTGATCTTTCGGCCCAAGGTGATAGGAATAAACCCTCACCAGTTCTCCAGCTAAAGTACTGAAGGCCACTTCCTCTTTCCAAACTGATCTTCAGAAATCTGCAATTTATGAGTATGGATGTTCTGCAGAAAGTAGGAAAAGAGATGTGGCACTTACAGCCTGATGTAGAATGAAGTACAAGACTCTTTCTAGAGCTGGTCTAAGAAAGAGGTGGGATTCCCGACCAGGAACACCCTATGCTAAACAACACTTGCAATGTCTGCTAAACAGCCCGAGAAAGCAATGGAATGTCAGATGAAAATTCCATATCTGAAAAGATCTTTACATCAAGAATAATCAGTATGCCCTCATCCTTTCCTTCATCTTCTTTATATAATATTTTAGCCTTCCCAAGCCTTGGCCCTCATCTAGATTGTGCAGTGTATGTGGAAAATATCCTCCAAGTTTGACTGTGTTGTTTGACCAAATCAACCATCATGTCTAGGTGCAATGTACACCCTCTCCATCAAGTATGCTTTGTTTGCACATCATCCTCCATCACTTTATCATGAATGTCTCATGATCTTTTTTTTGACATCTTTAAGATCTTAATTGACTGAATCAACCTTCTGTTTGATCTCTTCAAGGTCTTAGTTGATTGTGTCAACCTCCATGATCTATCTCATTAATGAGACAGGTTCTCCAATTTCATTCACATTAGTAGTTGCTCAACTACCTTATTATGTAGATCTAGGCTTCATTAATCCACGTTCACACACACAAAAGTGGATATTTATTCATATTTATGATTGTGGGTCCCTCCACCCTTTTATTTACTTAATTCATTAAGAAAATCAAGGACTCTAATATTCAAAATATGATGTGGAAATTTGGGAATATTACAGTCCCCCCTGGAAAAATTTTGCTTGTCCTCAAGCAACTCCAAAAGTAGATGCAAAGCCATCTATTCCCCTCCAAATGGCATCCACATAAGGAAGGCTTCCTCCATTTGCTGCAATGGGTTATGCATGTTTGGTTCCAAAGTTGTCTTTTAAAAACATAAAGAATGACCTCTAACTGTATGGTTAAATGTCCTCCTTCCATCATAAAGTACCAAGTGACAACCATATGATGTCCAACATAATCATCAATACATGAGGTGCATAAAATAAGGTGGTTCTCTTCACAAAGGAAAAGCTCCATCACACAATGCATCTCTCCATCCCATGTTTTTTGAATTTGATTGAGCATTGATATGCTCTCATACTTAGCCCTGTTGGACTTGCTGGATCCAATAATCATTCCAATATTATGCAAAAGAAAAAGGAAAGGAGCTATATGGGTAGACAAATATGTCAATCCATATTCTCCTAATAGTAACCACCGGAGTAAGGCCCTTTTCTGCCATCCTCCATCTCCTCCATGTAAGATGGACAAGCCAAAATCCCCCACAAGCAACCAAAGCAACAAGAGATCTTGCTGCTTCCTCTCCTCCTCATGTGCATCATGAAGCAAAAACATACTAATGGACATATGGAATATCACATCAGCCCAATACAAAGAAATATCATCAATTCACATCATGAGAGCATCATGCCAAGCTTTACCCAATAAAAAACACATAGACATAGGAGATGTCATGTGGTGGTAAATCTCTCTCAAGTGAAACAAAATTGAACATGCCTTCTTTTTCTGCATACTAACATTGATACACAAGGCATGAATCAGAAAATCATAAGCTATTAGGTGGTAACCATACTCACCCAATAGTAGCCAGCGTAGCCATGCCTCCTTCTTCATCTCATAAGTGTTCCTCAAGGCATGGATCAAAGAAATAGGATCCCTTGGGAAGTGACAAGAATCTCCCAAGGGAAATCAACGTAACCAAGCTTGCTAGCCCATATCATACATCTAAAAGTGGTCATGCAACCCCTTGCTTATCCTCCTCACCCACTCACCCCAATATGGAAAATGAGTGATGTGTTGCATAATCATGGTATCCTCCCTTTGTAGAATACCATCCTCCCCAAACTGATGAAGAACTTTTCACTTCATGAAATGTTGAAGTGCACCTCCAATGATATCTCTTAATGAGACCTTCTTCTCATCCACGGCCTTCAAAAATCAATGAGGTTTTGGATCTGCTGTAGGTAGAAGTTTCTCTTTGAGATGTGAGATGCTCATTGAGAAAGGGTCATCTAGAAAAGAGAAACGGTTTCTCATCTCAAGATGTCTACCATTTATCATCTTTACCTCCATTTCTTCATGAGTGAAGCTACCTTCATAATTATCCAAGAATGATGGGACCTCCTCATCTTCACGGATACTAAGTGATAGCGTTGTAGATCTGCAAAGTGATACATAACTGTCTCAAAGACTGGTGTAATACAAATCTCATAACCAGTCATTGTACCAAGAATTATGCTCATCCCATTTTTTGAAACTTTACACTTCAACTAAAAATATTGAATGTAGCTCAATAATAATGAGCTGGGATAGTTCTTAACCTTCTCCTTGGTTAGATCAAGGGTCCTCTGTGTTGTGATATGATGCTGCTTCAAATCAGAACTATGTAATAACCCTTTGGTATGCATTGGCCCTGATGGCATGTTCCCATAAGTTTCAATAAGATATACTGAAACAATAGGTGATGAATGTGTATGCATACCTTGGATCAACTGACATTTGGGAACCTCTTGACAGAACACAATATTTCCTCCAACCGAGACAATAGTGCCTCCAACTGCTAGTAAGAGTGATGGTTGCTCTTCTACAAGTGTAGCAGTGCTAGAATCCCCTTGATTTCCTTCATGCATCTCCTAAATCATGCATGGGAATCTATATGTCAAGAGCTCAATACTATCTTACAAAGATGCAAGTGTCTCTTCTCTGGATGCAAGTACTTCTACAGTTGGTGGTGAGTGTAGTGACCTCTTGTCCAGAGTGACAAGATTGACAACCTCATCCTTAGAAAATGTCTCTTTATGGCACATCTCTGTCTTCTTCACATTAAATTTATTCCTCAACTTGTGAAAGAAATATGAATATTTAGTCACTTTTGCATGCTCCATGTAACCAAACCACCAATAATTTGCTTCATCTAAGAGATGAAGTGCTGCAATTTGAACAGCCTCTTCTTCAGATACAGGATGTAGTCTGAAAAATGCATCTAACTCTCTCCTCCAAGCCTTAACAGTGCTTGAGGAAGATCCATCAAATGTAGGCAAATATAATATATTATGCCTCTTTCTTCTATTGCTGCTATAGGATCCTCTTTCTTATTTGATTTTGAAGAATTGTTGGAGATTTAGCTTCTCCTTGAATTCTCTAGACTGTGCTTTGTACTCTTCAAGATATAGACTAAGAGTCTCATGAGTCTCAGGTTCATTCCTTCCTTCATTTCTACAAAATTCACCTTATTCAAAGGAAGTGGGCATAATGGATATATGAAGAGATCTAGGATTCTCCAGTTTTCTTCTTTGTTGATAGGAAGTGCTTGGACCTTCCTCAGCACATCTTCTTCTTGGATCTTCTTTTTGCCTTTCCTCTTTCATTTGAAAAACCTCCTTGGAGAGATCTTGCATAGATATATAGAAATAAGTGGCAGAAATTTCTTCCTCCATGATATATCTCATCTATCTGCTTCTTCTTTAGATGCAAAAGATGAAGTGTCCACAAGTTGAGCCAAAGATCATGCTTTGATACCACTGTAATATCCCAAAAGGGATAATGCAATAATACTTAAACACAATATAAGAACTGCAGCAATATAAACAATAAATCTTAAGACAACATCAGAATTTACAGAGAAGCTAAGCATTTTATTAGATTGGAGAAGATTCAGTTACACAATGTACAAAATATGAGGAGATCTAGCCAAAAATTTGGTCTAGAATCACCCAGAAAGCATGTTGCAATAGGTACAACGTAACTGGAGAGGCACTGAAGAAAATACTGCATTGTCCCTTCAGCAGAATATGAACATATAGTTGCAGGCTGAATAGGAAAATGTAGATCTACTCAAAACTGGAGCTCAGATGATGCCAAGACTCAAGATCTGGCCAATGTGATGGATTCCTAAGATAACCCAGAAATGATTTTCTAGATCTGCAACTTTGGAAAATCACCTCCCTAGGATTTGATCCTTGATCTGCTGGGAAATACAAATTTGAAGCTAAATCTGTCAAAAGGATGGCTGAAATGTGTTGCAAGATCAGATTTAAGATTGAAGGGCTGATCCTTTCTTCAAATCTACAAGCTAGAAGCTTTAGATCTAGCTTCTCTATCCTTCAATAATGATTGCAGCTGCTACAACAGAACTGCCATTAGAAACTGCACTGTGAGGGAAAGAGAGGCCTTCTACCTGCTAAAAAATGATGCAATAAACTCTAGGCTTATGGAAATATTGATGGCAATGTGAGGGGATGATCCCTCACAGGATTACTAGCTGAAATTCTAGTAACTTCCTTCCTCCTTTTGGATCTGTGAAATGGATAGCATAATTCTTGAAGGAAATATTGCTGCTAGGAGGTCAATAACTTTTGGCCTGATGCCAAATCTGAAATTAAGCTCTGGGAAGTTGATCTTTAAGCCCAAGGTGATAGGAATAAACCCTCACCAGTTCTCCAGCTAAAAACCTGAAGACCACTTCCTCCTTCCAAACTGATCTTCAGAAATCTACAATTTCTGAGTATGGATGTTCTACAGAAAGTAGGAAAAGAGATGTGGCACTTAAAGCCTGATGTATAATGAAGTACAAGACTCTTTATAGAGCTTCTATAAGAAAGAGGTGGGATTATCGACCAGGAACACCTTGTGCTAAACAACACTTGCAATATCTGCTAAACAGCGCGAGAAAGCAATGGAATGCAACATGACAATTCCAGATTTGAAAATATCTTTACATCAAGAATAATTAGCATGCCCTCGTCCTTGCCTTCATATTATTTATATAATATTTGAGCCTTCCCAAGCCTTGGCCCTCATCTAGACTGCGCAGTGTATGTGGACAAGATCCTCCAAGTTTGGCTACGCTGTTTGACCAAATCAACCATCATGTCTAGGTTCAATGTACACCCTCTCCATCAAGTGTGATTTGTTTGCACATCACTCTCCATCACTTTATCATGAATGTATCATGATCTTTTGTTTGGCATCTTCAAGATCTTAGTTGACTGAATCAACCTTTTGTTTGATCTCTTCAAGGTCTTAGTTGATTGTGTCAACCTCCATGATCTATTTCATTAATGAGACAGGTTCTCCAATTTCATTCACATTAGTAGTTGCTCAACTACCTTATTATGTAGATCTAAGCTTAATTAATCCACATTCACCCACACAAAAGTGGATATTTATTCATATTGAGGATTGTGGGTCCCTCCACCCTTTTATTTACTTAATTCATTAAGAAAATCAAGGACTCTAATATTCCAAATATGATGTGGAAATTTGGGAATATTACTGCAAGGAATAAGACATTCAAATGTCTTATGCATCTTTGAAAGATGTGGAGAAGAAAAGGAAGACAAAAAGAATTCTTAAAATCTTACACGAAGGAAAGGACATCAGCAGCAAAGTAATTTGGATGGAGAAATAGAAAATTTTATGAAGCTTATGAGGAAGAAACATAGGGAAAGGAGTTGCGTAAGAAGAAGACAAACAACTAGTTAGATGAAAAGTTGGATTGTAACAAAAATTGAAGGAAATTTCAATGGAGTGTTACAAATGAAGGTGTGGAAACCAAGAAAAGCAAGAAAAGATAGCAAAATACATGGACAACAGTTAAAAGGAGCAAGGAAGTCACTGAATAATAAATTATGGGATCCAGGAGGACATCTAGAGATCATGATTTTTTTTTACTTTGGGAGTCTGATGTAGGAGCATCATGGTTCCAAAAATTTGTACATTTAGTAGAATCTAGGGGGTCTTATATTTTTCAAAAGAGTTGGTTTCCTAAGTATTTAATTAATGTAATTTTCAATTTTTTTAGTGATTTATGCGAGACATTTAGAATAGGATTTAATTAAATATTGAGAGGCATATTTGTAAATGTTCTCGAATGTAGGAGAACATGAGTGATTAGTGTGGATTGAGATATTCTAATATTGTAAATCTTAGATTATAAGGTAGTTCATAATTTATGGAGGATCCTTAGGATTTAGTTGAATTTTGAGATCCTCAACGGATAAGTTACAGAACCTTTTGTATATATTTGTAAAGCCTAAAATGCACAAGAAGAGGAAAATATATATAGATTCTTAGAGAGAAAACTTAATTGTAATCGTACGGGCATAGAGAGAGAGGAAGAGAAAAGGGCCATGTAAAGGCAGATCAAGCCAAAGCTAGATTGTAAATATGGTTTTTATTTGTATCTATACATTTATTTAATTAATGAGGAAATCGAATTCATTATGATTGTGTGTCATTCCTTTTACGTGCTGAGTGATTCATAACTGATAATTTATGGTTTCTGTGTGATAAACATGGTGAATGAATTCAAATTGAATATATAAGTATTTCTGAGTGATAAAGGACTTAATGGGTGGCTATAATCTGTATGATTCCAGTTTGGATTTCATTAGCTGTGAATAAAGCTAATGGGAGCAAATTTGTGCAGATAAACTTATGTACAAGTCGAGTAAGAAACAAATCACAAATTATGGATTTACAGAAGTAATACAGAGGGTGCTCTGTATTCAGGCTCGAGATAGCGTAATGGTTATATGAATTACCAGAAGAACAAGCTCAGGAGATATTAGCGTTAAATAATACCAAACAAGCTTAGGAGGAGTAGTGTGAAGGAAACGATGTTGCAGAGCATTGACAGTAGAAAGCAGAGAAATCGACTAGGTCAGAAAATACTTAGAAGAATTCCAAAGGAGGCGATTAGATGGCAAGGATTGAATCACAGAATCAAAGTTTTAATATTAAACAGCAGAGATCAGTGCAGGCGGAAGAGACGAAGAAGATTTGCGTGAAGGTGAGCAAACGGTCATGATTATATCGCATATGTGAAGGCGAGATATGAACGAATGAGATCACATCGCAAGAAAAGTTGGGAAGATGTGATGAGATGAAGGGCAAGCAGTGAGGACCGTTAGATCTGGGTGCAGATCAATGGCGTGCGGCGAATCACGAATTCGCACATCGCAAATGTTAGCAGATATCGTTAAGACTTCGTTGGATAAGTTGATTTTTTTGCGATGTGGTAAGCATTGAAAAATCTGATGCGATGAGGGAGGAGCCACATGTCAGCATTGCACATTAGCGCCAATCATAGATTTTAGAGGTTATCGTTAAGAGTTCGCACAATATGTTATTTTGGTTGCGATTTGACAACAATGGGAGATGGAAATATGAGACAGTAGAGTGGGGCCGTTATATCTGGTGAAGATCTACGGTGGAGATTACGTCGCAACTTTTCATCAGTGATTATATTGTTTACCATTTAAGTTTCAAGTTAATTTTTCCAATATGCGATGCACTGTGATTGGTCAAAGGATGGTGGGACCCTCGAACCCTTGTTCCGCTTGTATGTAAGTGGCTTGAGTTATGTGCGATATGTTTTAAATTAAGTGTTGTTGATTGTACACGTATGTATGTTGAATAAAAATTTAATATTATAATCTTCTGCGGTGAAAGGGAGTTTATGTGGGCCATGAACCATAGGTCCATGGTGTTATATGTTAATTGCAATTTCATGTTGCATCAATTGGGTAATTGTGGGTTAATTCTGCTAACCCTGCATCTTTGGATATTTGCGACCTTATGGTTGCATCATTATGTTGCGATGTCTTTAGAATGGATAGCGGTGAATAGCTTCCCTGAATGTTCTCTTATCAACCATGTTGTAGAGTCAGTGTTGTGCAGGATCCAGTCAATTATTTCTGCGCACGGGAAGATAGGTGGGTGCGTTGTGACATGGTGTAGCTTGGACCTCTTGAGGTTTATATATACCTAGAAGTCCTCTTGTTTCTCTGGGATCTCTGGGTTCGATAACTCGGCATAGATGTCGTACCATGTCAACTTGGTACTTTTTTGAGGACACAAGTTGTATCTTTGTAGATAGGTGGTGGTGTCGGAATATGATAAATCTCATGTTCACTAATCTCTAGACTCTTATATCGGTTCCTAATTATTGAGGGCACCATTTCGCCTGAGAAATAATAGATCAAGATACAATCAAGTTCCATTTCCATGTCACTTGGCTTGTCGAAAATACAGTCCCACGATAAGACAGATGGCATGAATACAGTAATACGGCTATAAAATTAGCCAATCAAAACTACCAAAGGTTCAACAAGGCTCGAGAAGGTATGAGCCACAGATTTTCCAATAAGGGGGGTTGCACAAAGGAAAATATAGGAGATCGTGATCTATGCAACGTGAGTGGCTGGTCACAAGGTTCAGAAAAGGCAAATTGTGACCTTTGCGACTAGGTAGCATGGTCGCACCGGTCACAGGGTTGTACTAGTGTTGGCTCGAGGGGTCCTGACCCAGGTTCGGAGGTTAAGTTTTGCTAACAAACCCCTATACTACTAGCCCTTTCAGCAATGACCTGCTTGTGCAGGCTAAAGTCTCACCCGAAGCAGTATGCGAGGGTGTTGGAACCAAGTTTCTGCACCCTGAGAGAGAGTGGGTAAGTCGAGCAGATCCACGTTCGCAAATTATCGGGTTCGCACCAGACAAATCTATTTGCATAATAGTTAATAGTATAATCACAATAGACAGAGCTATTTTCATGCATAGATCTAGTTAATAACTCCGCATCCACATGCGTATCAACAGTAATCAACACACATCATCATAATGCATCATCAACATAGTATAGTTATACCATAACATAGATAGATTCACAGCATAAACAGATAACCAACAGTATTCATAACAGATCCAATAGTTCGCATCAACAAAAATACCTTAGATCAAATAACACAAAAATACTTCAGCCATATCTGCCTATATTAGTATCCAAAACTCAATATAATCTGACACAGCCTACGCACATAGCCAGCAGGGTCCGCACACAGCAGGACTGAGGATCTCTGTGCACACAACCAGCAGGAGTCCTTACCCAATAACCCAACAATAGATCTAACAATTTTACTTTAGCATCAGACTTAATTATTTCCTACCTTAAGACTCAAAAATGTTCATCTATTTATATCGACTTAGCCTATGCTTCCAATGGTCTGCAAATCATGGTTTGCGGACTCTTGGTCTACCCTTGACCCATTACAATGCATTTGGGGCTTTGACCCACCCCAAAACCCATGCGTTAGACTAATTAATACCAAAAATATATAAAATTGTGCAAAATTCACAGCTTTAGGGGACCTTGTTCCAACAACTAGTTGTGTGGTCACACCAGTCGCAGGGTCGCACCGGTCACGTGGTCGTGTGGTCGTGGGTCGCATTGGTCACGTGGTCGCACCGGTCGCGGGTCGCGTTAGAGCGCATGTCATGATTTTTACCTGGCGTGACCTGCCCACATGACAAGAAATTGGATGATATTTCGAGCAATAAATCTAAGGATAGAGTTATTTCTAGCCCTGAGGGAAGAGGGAAAAGAGGGAGATAGGAAAAGAGGGTGAAATTTGGGCTTAACTAGGGAACACAGGGGTTTTCTAGGCTAAGTATGGAGAAAATGGGGTTTGAGAGAGTGAACATGGTTAAAAGGTGAGGCACTTAGGTAAATAAATCTTTCTTTGGATTAAAAGATGAAGAGATAGGGGTAGGTAGGGACAAATGGCAGTAAGAAATGATTACTGGGAGGTCAGAGCGACTTACGTGGAGGAAAACGCTCTACTATTGGGTCGTCTGACTCCTTGAGAGCTCCATCGTGCTGGGTGAATGTGACTAGCCCAAGCCGTCATATATATAAAAGGTCGCATGTGCAGGCCATTAATGGGTTTGCAAGGCTAGAAAAGGAGGTTAAGAGTCTTGGTGTGCGACATGTGCGACCTATGCGACCTCGTGACTTGGGATTTCATTGAGTCACTGGGTCGCATGGGTCGCGCCTCGAGATTTTTTGGTATCTACAACCTATGTGACCTAAGCGACCTTGCAACTTATTCTGAGTTTGCACATGTTGCAAAGTTGCATAAGTCGCAAGGTGAAAGATTCAACAAATATGCGACCTTTGTGACCTTGTGACTTCTTTCGAGGTTTCTTGGTTGCAAAGTCGCGAGAGGCCACATCTAAGCAGGTTGCAACCCATGCGACCATACTTAGGCAATAAACAAAAGAAAAATAGGAAGCCACTGAATTTGCTAGTCTTATACTCAAAATTTGAGGGGCAAGGGAGATGACCTAGACCTAGGTGAGGAGGATGAGTTGAATCAAGGGAGGCTTTTGCTAGCATGGATCTCACCAGAGATGCGGGGGATCTGAAATTTCAGAAGGGTGGAAAATTGCGGAGGGTAGTTGTGGCGGCTACAACAATTCCTTCTTCTTCCCATTGTTCTAGATGGAATCTGGCTTGCTTTGACCCTTATTTCCCTTATATTTCTTGCCCCTTCCCAACGAAGGAAAATTATCTCCCTCCTCAAATTTCGATGTTACTCCATCTCTCGTGTTCCTTCAAATTTCTTCCTACACCAAATCAAACCAAAGTCTCTCCCAATTTGGCAATTTTTCCTTTCCATTTATAGAGTCTGGTAGTTGCGTTAGTATTTCGGAAGGCCTAGGAGACTCAAGATCACAAGTTAGGAAGAGGAAAAATTTTATCCTACTTCTCCAAGTCCATCTTGAACCTAAGTGAATCTATAGAGGTATTGTGGAATGGTTTCATTTTTCTCCAATCGGATGTTTCTAAACTTCTCCCTCAATGCCAATTTTCTGGCATCACTATTATTTTCAAATAACTCAGTGAGGGTCTTCCACATGGAAAACGGAGTTTCCATGCCATGTAAATTCGAGACTATGTGGTCTCTCAAACCCTCCAGAATGATCCTCCTGGCTTTTGTGGTATCCTTCTTCCACGGGGATAACTGTTGTGCATCTAATGTTGTTAGTTTTGGAATGTCAGTTTTGGTGCACTCTAGCACTTCATTGTCATCGAGTACAAATTTCATCCTATCCTTCCAAGCTATGAAATTTTAGGTTCCCTCCAGGGCATAATCTAATATCAAACCGTTGAAAGACATTTTCCTGCATGGAAGAAAAATTTCTTCACTGAATCTGCAGATTGAAATATTTGAAGGAGAAGATCTAATGACTATTTTCTAGTGTGATTTTTTATCTGATACCATGTAGTAATTAATAGAAATTTGCTACTACTGATGTATTTGAACTGAATAAATAAATTAAAATAAACAATAAAAAATAAAAAATAAAAAAATTACAAGTTTCCTCTACTATTTTACGAAATGGAAATCACAATTTAGAAACACATGCAACCATTGAAACCACAAGAACATAATCATTTATATGGGAACCCAACTTGGAAAACCCCCTATGCTTATTTTCATTAATAAGATAAGAATGAGAAATTATTACAATGTATTGCTTCAACTTTAAATCACACCCTGATTGTAAACTTGTTCACATGTTGATTGGCTTTCTCTAGCCAACACTTACCCAATTCAAGGCTCCAACTTTCTCCTATGTCCTTGTGCAATCCTTGAGGAAATTAGCTCCTAAAATATAGGAATTTCCTCCCATTTTCTTGTGTAATTCCCAATGAATGATTCACCTTCTTAATTTCCAAACATGTACACTCAACTAGTATACAATTGATGATTATAATGTGCCTTTTCCTCCACTTCAATTAGGAAATTCGAATTCCATGCATGTATGGGCTATTTTCAGTTGAATGACTAGTTTAACTGAGAGATCACTGAGTTAACAATAATTATACTACTCAACTGGCCTTCAACTAACTCAATTAATTACTTGAGCTCAGTTAATTGAGTTCAAATGAGAATAACTGAACAAGATTGCTAAATTTTAGCAATCACTACATGCAAAACACTACTCCAAGCCTACAAACTCAAATTTATTGAGCTAACTAGTAGACAAGGCCATGTAACACAATTTAACCACCATCCAAGTCATCTTTCTAATGTGGAAAATCAAATTAGTAAATTTGACTAAGGCATAAGTCAAATCTAGCCTTTCCTTCTACAATTTCTAACACCCTTTTACTTTTTCCATTAAACAGTCTATTAGGAATAAAAGCATAGAGAAATAAAATAAAAATAAATGCATAAATAAAACATAGAATTAAATAATACAAACGAGACCCCAATATATGTAGTTAAACCAATTTGGGTTATGTCCACGGAGAAATAGAAAATCCTTCCTTTTATTCTGCCGAACAAAATCAAGGGATCACAACCTACGACACATTCACTAGAAACCCCTCTTATCTTTTGCAAAATCTCCTCTCTCTCAATTATAATGTTACCTCAATAATTCATAGTTTCATTATAATTCCCTCATAAAAAGAAGGTTTCCTTCTAGGTAAAAAACACCCTAAAATGATAGTTACCGTCAAATTTGTGACCTAACGATGAATGATCCATATTGACTATGAAATTATAATATTTTGCAAGGAAAATTTTCCAAAAAAATATCTTTGGGGGTGTTTCCCTAAAACACCCTCTAGGGAGGGGATTAGAGACAATAGTAGGGGATAAATCCCCCACACACCCCTTTAGGAATTGGGGTCCAAATGCCATTAAAAGTAAAACCAATAAATTGGGTGGATTATTAGGATCAGCAACGAACAATCTCCCACTTGGAGACTGACTACAGTAACTCCATTTCTACTACACATGTTGGACTAAGCTTCAACTTTGGACTTGGATATTTTTTCATTTTCATCATCATGCTTGAAGACCAACTAAAACTGAGGAGAAAATCGTTTTTTCCTTGGTTACTACCTTTGTTAACATGTCTACATGATTCTAGATAGTATGTATCTTTCCTAGCTTCAACTATCCCTCTTCCAAAATGGATCTTATGAAATTCTACCTGATCTATATATGCTTAGTCTTAGAATCAAAGGTTGAGTTCTTTGCAAGCTGAATGGTACTCTAGATATCATTATACAACTTTCTATTCTCTTGCTTCTTTCCCAATTCCTTCATGACCCTTTATATGCAAATCGTGTCTTTACTAACCTCTATAGTAGCAACATACTCTACTTTTGTTGTTGAATGTGCAACAACTCCTTGCAATTTTGAAATCCAACCTACAATAAAAAATACCCCATGGTGCTCTTCCCTTTGTCTATATCACCTATAATATTTGAGTCAACATATCCCTACATAATAGTTTTTGAACCTCCAAATAAAAATTATTTGAGTAGTAGTACCTCTCAAATACTTGAGAATCCACTTTACTACCTTCCAATTCTATTTACCTAGATTATTCATATACCTACTCATAACTCACATTGCATGTGCAATATCTAGCCTTGTGCACACCATCACATACTTCAAGATAAAAACTACTAATGAATATGAAACCTTGGACACGTAGTTTATTGCCTCCTATTTCTTGGGATAAATCTCCTTAGTCAATTTGAACTAACTAGTCTAAGATGTACTGACTAGTTTTTCATCTTTCATTTTACCTTTTCTATGACTCACTCTGAGAAAATGCTAATTTGTGATTTTTCCTATCCCTTTTTATTCTCATACCAAGGATTTTCTTTGCAACGCCCTTTAGAAAATCCACATAGATTCAAACTAATATTTTTAATATGCTAAAATAAAATACTTGAATCTATTCTACAAATTGTGAAACCAATTACAATCACACAATCACATGAACAAGAAAGAGAAATAATTTAAATCGCACAACACAAAGACGTATTTGAGGAAAGCCTCGCCTAAAAAACCCTGCTATATGTATATTGCATTAAGTCAAGAATAAGCAACAATACAATGCTTCTCTCAGGCTTGAGCGCTCTTTGCACTATCTCTCATTTTGTCACTCTACCAACATGTGCACAAGCTTCTCTTGAAACACCTTTCTCTCACAAGCTACACACACAAACCCGTGCTTCCTATTTCTTGGTATCACCAACTCATGCTCACAAAAAAAATGATTAAACTTGTGCCTTAATTCCTACTTTTAAAGGAAATACTCTCTAATTAAGGAATGATTTATTTTAGGCCTTATTTTGACTTCATGCACCATCTGTACAATTTGGATGATTAAAAAACTAATAGTACACTTCCTTTTAACTCCAATATCAACTGATTATTTCTCATAGCTGACATGCAACAACTATTTATAGTGAATTATCAGTTATCTAATTCATCACTGCATGTGAATTAAATCAAATTTAATTC
This sequence comes from Pinus albicaulis, assembly GCA_034641835.2. Classification (NCBI taxonomy): domain Eukaryota; kingdom Viridiplantae; phylum Streptophyta; class Pinopsida; order Pinales; family Pinaceae; genus Pinus; species Pinus albicaulis. The sequence goes on from CM076573.1 coordinate 636,664,992, forward strand.
ACTGGACCTCTCACTAGTTCCTCCATCAAGTAGAACTAGTTAAATTGATTTTAACTCAAATAATTAAGTTAAATAATTACAACTCAAAATAAACTACAACTTTACCCCCTAAAACTTAAAGAGAACTCTACATGCCTTCAGTTTGACCCTCAACTCGAATTGACTGAGTTAACTAAGTCTTCCTGATTCAATTAACTCATACAAGTTGTCAAGTAGTGTGGAATTACAATTTATTTCTAATTTAATTAAGGGAAAATTAAATTAGTATTCTCTTCTTGTTGCCATTTTCAATGTTTATTTTTGTAAATTTAAACACTCCCTCTCAACAAGAAAGGAATTCAACTCTATCCTGATCTAGTACCTTTGGAATGTTTTGCATGAAACACTTCTCTCTAGTGTTGTTGCTACTGCAACTTTTGAAGCTGAAAAGCATCCAAACTAAATCAATTGTGATTAGTATGATGCCTCTGTCACCAAAGTATTTGACTACTACTAGCTACTACACTATCCACTGAAAACTATGTGTTTCTGCTAATTCTGCATTGTGCCATATGCACTGCTACCAACTCTGGTCTACGCTCCCCAATATCTGACTGCTACTAGTCTCTGCATCTGTCACTGTGTCATCTGACTGCATCAACCACAATTGATCCATCTTGTTACTGTGTAATGTGGGCCCCCGTAGAAAGTTAATGATTCATGAGAAAAGACATTTCAATGGACCCTACCCAAATTTCTTCTCTCTTGGGACTATTGCTTCACATCGCCCCACCTCTCACCTGGAGGTATGGCTGCATGTGCTCCCTCTTCCCACTTGGCTCGAAATTACCCCCTACTGGAGGTCTCTGCTTGAGTGGACTCCTCCACTCGATCTCCTTTATGCTTCTCTAATTTTGGATGCTCCACAACTTTTTTAGGTTGCGCGTTGAGAGTTAATCCATCTCAACCACCAAGTCTGTAACCTTTTCCTTGCTCCTCAAAGCTTTCCATGCATCTGGTAACTCAAGTGCATACAGGTTCTTGAATCGTACAACGATATGTTTCATTTTTCCCATGGCGATGTGTTTAAGGAAAACCTTGCCTTTGCTAAATATCTCATCGTCTTGGCACTCTGGAAACTCATATCTGCACTATAATTTTTCTGATGTCACAATTTTTTCTAAAAAAAGAGCTGATTTAAATTGGCGATATCTCCCTCGTCTGAACTCCAATTCAGCTGATATGTTTTTTGAATTTGGGTATTTTTTCACAAGGAATCCAGATCTGCTATTTATTTTTGAAAATTTTGCACAAAAAATTCATATCTTCTCTACAAAATCGCCGCCCAAAAAATTCCTGCTCTGATACCATGTAGAAAATTCACATATATTTAAATTGATATTTGTAATATACTAAAAAAAACACTTGAATCTATTCTACAAATTTCGGAAACCAATTACGATCACACAACCACAAAAAAAAAAAAAATCAATCGCACAACACAAAGATGTATCTGGAGAAAGCCTTGGCTAAAAAACCTTGTTATTTGTATATTATAATAAGTCAAGTAAATGAAACATTACAATGCTTCTCTCAAGCTTGATAGCTCTCTTCACTATCTCTGACTATCTCACTCTACCAACATGTGCACAAGCTTCTCTTGGCACACCTTCCTCTCACAAGCTCCATGCACAAACTTGTTCTTCCTATTGCTTGGTCTCACCAACTCGTGATCACCAAAACAATGATTAAACGTATGCCTTCATTCCTCCTTTTAAAGGAAAATTTATCTAATTAAGGAATGATTTATTTTAGGCCTTCTTCTGACTGCATGCACCATCTGTACAATCTGGATGATTATACAACTGATAGTACACTTCCCTTTAACTCCAATCTCAACTGGGTCTTTCTTATAACTGACATGCAAAAGTTATTTATAGTGAATTATCAGTTATCTGATTGATCATTGCATGTGAATTAAATCTGATTTAATTCATTAGACCTCTCACTAGTTCCTCCATCAATTAGAATTAGTTAAACTAATTTTAACTCAAATACTTAAGTTAAATAATTACAACTCAAAATAAATTGTAACTAGACCCCCTAAAACTCAGAGAGAACTCTACATGCCTCTAGTTTGACCCTCAACTTGAATTGACTGAGCTAACTAAGTCTTCCTGACTCAGTTAACTTGTACAAGCTATCATGTGATGTGGAATTACAATTTACTTATAATTTAATTAAGGGAAAATTAAATTAGAAGCCCCTTCTTGTCACCATTTTCAATATTTCTTGTTGCAAATTTCAACATTCCCAAATCCTTCATAGAAAAAGAATTAGCTAATTTTATTTTGAGCACATTTATATCATGCATGTTAGACTCTACAACAAGTATGAAATCTATATATAATAACAAGATAAACAAGATATAATATATTTTTCATTATCTAGTATCTTAAAATAAACCCAATGATCAGACTTATAGCTATAATAACCTTTTTTGTCATAAACCTATCAAACTTCAAATACCACTACCTTGGACCTTACTTCAAACCATACCAGTGTTTCTTCAATATGCATACTAAGTTTTCCTTCTTTTTGACCTCATATCCTTGTGGTTGTTGCATATAAATCTGTTCCTCTAGGTCCCCATGGAGAAAATTTTTCTTTACATCCAAATGCTCAAGATGTAAATATTCTACTACCACTAAAATTTAAAAAAAAATCTAATTAAAGTCCTTTTGACAACAGGAGAAGATATTTTATCAAAATATATACCTTTCTTTTATGCAAACCCATTTACAACAATTCTACCCTTATGCCTTTTTTTTTCCTCCATCTTCTTCCTTCAATGTAAACCCATTTATTTCTTAATGCTCTTTTTCCTATAGGTAATGGGACCAAGTCCGAAGTCTGATTATGTAACAAAGAGTCCATCTATTCCTTCATGTATTTCTCCCATTTCATTCTATTTTCTACTTTCATTGCTTCTTCATGTCTTTCTGGTTCACAAAAATTAGTCAACAATACATAATATAATAAAGGAAAGTATCATTTAGGGGGTCTACTTAAACTAGTTTACCATCTATAACACTTTAAGGAGTTTGAGGTACCTTTTATTGTTGTTGTTATTGAAAATTTTGATTTTCTAGAAACTTTGGAATTTCTTTTACTAAGATCCTCATCTAGTGTTGTGTATTATGTATTGTCCTTTTTCTATTTCTTCCTTTGCAATTGATATCTATACATGATGTTCTCATTGAATACCACATATCTACTCATAATTATTTTTTGATTTTCATAATTCCATAAGCGATAGAAAAACTCATTGAATCCATATCCAATAAAAGTACACTTCTTGGATTTCACCTCAATATTTTTTCTATTTTTTCTAACAATATGGAAAAATGCTTCATGACCAAGATTATTAGAAATGACTAGCTCATCTTTCTTCTTGTCCATGACTCCTTTGGAATGTTGTCATCCGAGTAACTTGAAGGCCCTATATTTATTAATTAAACAACAGTATCAACAACAAATGCCCAAAAATGTCAAATAAATCATACATGCAATCTCATTCTCCTTGCATGCTCCATGATTTTCGTATTCATCATTTCTAGCAAACCATTTTTATGTGTTGTTCCTAGAACTATCTTCTCTCTAGAAATCCCATGGTACATATAGTAACTATCAAACTCCTTACTACAATATTTTCCTCCATTATCTGATTTGAGACTCTTCTACTTATTTTTTGTCTCATTCTAAATGAAAACTTTCCATTTATTAAAAGTATCAAAACCATCATATTTTCTTCTAATGCAATACACCCAAGTTTTCATAGTTTCATCATCAGTAAAAGTAACATAATAATAAGATCCACCAAGAGATAATATCTAAGCCAATCACCATACATCTATATCCACAAGATATAACTTTTCACTATTGTTTTCCTTCTCAAATATGAAAAATATAACATTTTTCTAATTTCCATAAACACATTGCTTACATATGTCTAAATCAACCTTCTTCAAATCTAGCAATAATTTCCTTGAGTGAATAATGTGCATCACTTTCTCACTCATGTGCCTGAACCTATGATGCCAAAATGTATCCACTCCTGTAGACGCTAAAGTCATAGAAAGGTCAACATTACCCATACATAAATATAATGTACCTGCATTCTCTCTTTTTTCTATTATTAGAGTCCTCTAGTGACTTTCCATCAATTTCCCATAAATTTTACTGTACAACCCTCACTTTTCAACTACCCTATTTAAATTATGTTTCTTATTAAATTAGGAACATGCCCTAACTATTTTAACATCCATTGGTTTCAATTTTATAATTTTATCCACGCCTTACATAGTTCATCATCACACAAAAAATACGTAAAAAATCACCTTGAACATAATCTTTAAAATATTTCCTTTGGGGTGTGGCATGAAATGAATCTTTTGAGCCTATCACTAAATAATCGGAAATATTATCTACTAAAAGTATTGAAGAATATTGTAACACATCACTTGCTACATTTTATTTCTTATTATTCTCTTATTGTACATATCCCTTTTTACTTTTAGAGATCAATTGTCTTTCTTCTTGGGTCCTATATTCCCACAATACCAACATTCCAACTTCACTCTCGATTTGGATCTTCCCTTCTTATACTCTCCACAAATCCCTAGGCTCTTTCCTCTCTCCATTTGTATTCCCCTATTCTCTATATTAAAATTATTCCATGATGTCTCACTTGTGATTTTTCATCACATTTCCTCGTTGAGGATAACACCATAAAAATCATCAAAATTTAAAGTGTTTGAACTAGAGACAAAATTACTCATATCTATAATCAAGACATTCCAATTTTATGGAAATGAGCACAAGATAAAAAAAAAATTATGGCCTCATCATCAAAGTTTACTCCTACATAACTTAATTAATATATGATTGTGTTAAATTCATTTAAATGATGAGCAACAAGTCCACCTTCTAACATCTTCATATTAAAAAAACGCTTCATAACAAATACCTTGTTGAAACCTAAGGGTATTTTGTATAGTTTATCCAATGTCGTCATCAAACTATCTGTTGTCTTTTCTTTCAAAATGTTGATAGTCGGTAATGCTACCAAGAATAGTTGTGTTGTTCCTAGTTCCTTCCTATCAAGAATCTCCCATTCTTCATCTTTCATTGTTTTTGGCTTCTTTGTTATTTTTCCCAATAGTACAAAAATATTTTTCTCATATATATCATTTTCCATTTACATATTCCATAGCTCGTAGCCTTTTCCATTAAATTATTAACCCTAAAACCTTATTTCATGATTTCTCCCAGTCAAACCAGGAACCTTTCTTTCCTATGAGTTTTATCAGCCAAATAAACATTTGAGCTTCATATCATTTGTTTGGAATAAAATCGCAAAGAAATAAAATAAAAATAAATGTGGAAATAAAACATATAATGAAACAATATGAAGAGGAAACCAATATATGTGGTCCACCTGATTTGGGCTCTATCCATGGAGAAATTTCTAGTCCTTCCTTTTATTACATCTAACAAAATGAATGGATCACAACTTGTAGCATATTCATTGCAATCTCCTCTCCTCTCTCACATTGTCTCTTTTCTCGCAAATACAATGGTATCTCAACAATACACAACCGCAATGCAGTTCCCTCATAAAAAAATGTTTCCTTCTAGGGGTAAAAACCATAACATAACATCTGCATAAAATCTGTGCCCTAATCATGAAAGGTCTAGTTGAATATTAAAATACAATCATTTACAAGGAAATTTTTCCAAAAAATTATCTTCAAGGATGTTTCCTTTGAACCCCCAATAGGGGGGGATTCTAAAGAGTTTTCACTACCCCCCCACAGACTCCATGGCAATAATAGAAGGGTAAAAGTGCTTGTACGCCCCTTGTTAGGAACTTTGGTCCCAATGTAAATAAAAATAAGACCCATAAATCAAGAATATATCAAGCTCTACAACCAACAATATCCCTAGGCCCCAATTTAGTCAATTTGTTTTCAAATTTTTCTATGAGAATTTTCCTTAAGGTGATTATTGAAGCAATAAAAATAGACTTACTCTAGATTGTAGATTGGAATGGGGGAATGTTGATATCCTTAAAAATGCTTGTGTTTTGGGCTAGTTAGGGCCCTAGCTTAATCTACCAATATGTGGGATAGTTAGCAATTGTCTCTCCTTGTGAGAAATATTTAGTCCTTTGAAAAATTCAAATTTTCTCTAGAAATGGCTAGTGTAATCACAATGTATAAGAAAATGTCTTATGGGTGTTTCATTTGTTGAAAATGCAGCAAGAAAATCTTATTTTGACTTTTCCTTGGTCAAACTAGAGAGAATTTGAATTTCTATTTTAGCAGAAATATTGGAGGTAGTTAATTGAGGTGACATGGCACTTTTCACTCGGTTAACTCAATTAATTCAAGTTGGAGAAGCTTGAATTCAGTTCAGTATGATTGATTTCTAATTTCTAGCAATCTATTTCGGTTAAATTAAGTTATTTTTCAGTAAACTAGTTTTAACTATTAGAGGAACTAGTGGAAGGTCAAGTAGAGGGGTGTGACTTCAGTCATGATTAGTCATAATTCATTTAAATGGTCAGTCAACCAAAAATAATAGATGCATGCAGATAAATTGAGTTACCCAGTTGAGATATAGGTTCAAGGGAAGTGTACTATTAGTTGTAGACTATTCCAAGTTGTATAGGTGGTGTATGTAGTCAGAGGATGAGCCTAGATGGATAGTGCAATTCCAATTGAGGAATTTCCTAATTAATAGGGGCCTAATTCCTCAAGGAACATAGCAAGGAAATAGGAGCTTGGAGAGCTTTAAATTTGGCTAAGTGTTGGTCAGATTCAGCTAGTCAGGCAAAGGGATAGACTATACACTTGCAGGTTGTGCTTAGGCTTGAGTAGCGTATGTATTTCATCTCTATTATTTGATTAATGCAATACAGATAGGAAGGGTTTTTGAGAATTTTTTTCCCCTAGATAATTCTCGATGTATGTGTGATAAAGTTGTGTGCATATTTATGAATTTTTTTTCTCAATCGTGAATTAATTTTTGCAATCAAGTAGAGTAGATTTGAGTCTTGTGTTTTAGTAAATTACATGAGAAGTTTTAGATCTATACATAATATCTACATGGTATCAGAGTAGGATTCACAGTAGAGAAGACATTTCAATATTTTATTGCAGGAGGATCAAATTTGCATGATCAATTCTTCAAATATAGTATGATGTATTTTTATGGACTAAGAATCGAGTATGCCCTTGACAGAAGCTCAATTATGTTTCTTGGAAGGACCGCATGGAGGTAGTGTTGGAAGATAATGGTTTGAATGAATTTGTTGATACTGATATCCCGAAACCAGCAGCAGTTGATATTGAGAATCTAGCAGAATGGAAGAAGTGTGTAGCCAAGGCAAGTAGAATCATATTGGAGGGAGTACGAGACCATATTGTATTAAATCTCCATAGGAAAGAGAGTTCGTATGAAATGTGTCAAGCATTGACAATTTTTTTCTAGAAAATTAGTGACCACAAGAAGCTGGCACTCAAGGACAAGCTTCAAAATATCAAGATGCAGAAGAGCGACACCAACCCGCACTACTTGAGTAGGTTCACATAATGTCATGTGAACTTATTAGTGTTTGGGTTATTGTTGTAGAATATGATCTGGTAAGCCTATCCCTTATTGCCCTTCCTACGAGCTGGCACAACTACCAAGATTCGGTGAATGGGAGGGATAAATTACCAAATTCGGAATGCCTATGGTATGATTTGGTACAGGAGGAAATATAGTGGAATACTAGAGACAGAAATTCATCCAAGTGTGAGGATGAATAAAATTGTGCCTTGGATAGAAATTCAAATAAGGCGAAAGGGAATAAATCCCAATCCAAAGGAGATTCCAATAAAGGGGGAAAGAATAAATAATTTTCCAAAATAGAGTGCTTTCACTTTCATGAACTTGAGCATTATCCCATGAAGTGTCCACACAAGAAGGTGAGAAATAATACCTCGGGAGGAGTGACAGGTGAAGCTTTGGATTTACAATACGATTTGGAATTCACCCTCATTACATGCATTTCAACCACAATGATGGGGAGTGTGTGGTATCTGGATAGTGGTGCCTCATTCCTCATGACGGGGAACAAATAATTTTTCAGTGACTTGGAGGATAATGGTCTCTAGATGCACATTGATATGGGAGATGATGGAACATACATTGTGACCGGTATTGATATAGCCACCTTTTAGGGGGATTCAGGCTCCCCTCTCAGGCATAAGGATGTAATGTGTGTACTAGTTCTAATGAAGAATATAATATTTTTTGTGGTGTTGGAAGACAGTGGTTACGATGTGATATTTAGCAAAGGGAAATAATTCCTAAGAAACATCGCCATGAGACAAGTGAATTAGAACAGGGTTCATGTGAAGAAATTTTACAAGCTATATGTGGAAGAATGTGTTGCATTCAGCACAAAGGCGGAGAAGGTGCAAAGATGAGATTTCGGTGAACTATGGCATAAAATACTTGTCCATTTGCATCATGGTGCTTTGCAGCTTATGTTGCAGATTGCCACAAGCCTCCCCAAATGAGCAGTAGCACAACATGAAACATGCAAAGGGTGTACCTTGGGGAAGTACACAAAATCCACTTTCCATGATCGGGACATCAAGGCACATCAGTCCTTGAAAGGATCCACTCTGATGTCTTTGGACATTTCTCGATAGCCTCTAGTACCAGGCATGGGTATATTTTATCTTTGTATATTATTTCTCAGAGAAGTGATGGATCTACTTCATGTAGAAGAAATACCGTACATTCTCCAAGTTTGTTGAATTCAAATCACTTGTTGAGAAATAAACTGGAAAGAAGGTGAAGGCTCTCAGGAGATATAATGTAGGTGAGTACGTGTCGAATGAGTTCAAAAATTTATGTGCAAAGGAATGCATTCCACGAGAGTTGAAAACACCCACAACCCACAACAAAATGGGGTGGCTGTCAGGAAGAACAAAAGTATTGTGGGATCAGAAAGGGTGATGTTGCATGGCCAAGGCCTACCAACAAGGAAAAATTTAGGGGCTAATATTCTCAGGTGGGCTAATTTTCCATGTTTTTTCCAAAAAAACGAATTTCCAATTTCCATATTTTTAAAAAGCGATTCACCCAAATTTCATAGTATAAAATTATCTTATCCTCAAAATCACCAAATTTTATAGAGAATATATAAATTCATTATAAATTTGAATATATTTATAAAAATATCACAAAATATTTTACAGTCTGCATATTAGGGACTCATAAGATTCGCCAAGTTTTCTAAAATTTAAAATAAATTTCCATCCTTAACATTTTCCCTGCCTACCAATGCGCTTGTGGGTTGAAGCAAGTAACACAACAGTCTATTTGCAGAACAAGATTTCTCATCGGATTCTTGGCATGAGAACATCAGAGGAAGATTTTTTGCGGAAGAAGTTGGATGTGTTGCACTTCAGGACTTTTGGAGAATCAATTTACTGCCATGTATGCAAAGAATCAAGGAAGAATCTAGAGCGGAAAAAAAAGTTGGGGATGTTTTTGGCGTACTCAAAAACTCCTCACAACTACCGTGTGTACTTGTCATCCCTCATAATGAAAGTTGTGCAAAGGGATGTGAAGGTTGATGAGTAGAAGGAAATGAAGTGTTCTCTTGAGAGGGACCTTTAGTTGCAACCTGATCAGGAACTTTTGGCTCCAAACGAAGAACCTCAGGAAGTTGTGGAGCAACCACAAGTAAAGGAGAAGCGAGTGGAGATGACCACTCAAGTGGAGATATCCAAAGAAGGAAGGAAATGAATGAGGGAATATGAAAAATTACTGCATGATTCTAGAGAGAATGTGGGAGAACTCACTTCACAATGCAGGAAGAGGAGGTCACTAGATTGGTACACTAGCTACATGGACCTGATAGCATAGCTTATAGAGACTGAGCCATCCTCATTCGAGGAAGCAATAGAGAAACCTATATGGGTTGATGCTATGGTAGATTAATATGATTCCATTGTTAGAAATAGTGTTTGGGAAGTGGTCCCAAGACCAGAAGATAAATCAATCATGGGTTCAAGATGGATTTTTAAGGTAAAGCATGTAGCGGATGAAATAAATAGGCCATATTTGTGGCCAAAGGATTCTCTCAAGTTGATGGAACTTACTATGAGGAGACCTTTTCTCATGTTACAAGGTAATAATCCATTAGATATACTCTTGCATTGGCTACACAGATGGGGTGGAAGATCCACCAGATGGATGTGGATACAACATTCCTCAATGGAGTTATTTAGGAAGAGGTGTAAATTGATAAATCGAAAGGTTTTGAAAGGTTTTATAGAGATTCGCATATGTGTAGACTCAAGTGAGTGTTGCATGGACTCAAGCAAGCACTCTGTGCTTGGTACACCAGGATAGAAAGCTATCTCACCAGGTTGGGCTTCACCAAAAGTGAAGTAGATGCAAAATATTATCATATTATGGTAGAAGGTAAATTATTGATTATTGTGTTATATTTCAATGATTTTATTTTAACCGGTGATGAGAAGTGGATCAGATCTTGCAATGAGGAAATTGCAAGAGAATTTAAAATTAAGGACATGGGACTCATGCACTATATTGTCGGTTTGGAAGTATGGAAAGGAGATAGGGAACCAATTGTCTCCCAAGAAAAGTATGTCAATGAGATACTAAATAATTTCCACATGGAGAGTAGCAAACCCATGGAGACTCCTCTAGCAGGAATTTGGAGAAAAGAGGATGCCACTTCAGGTGAGGAGGTCTAACCTACCATTTATCGGCAACTTGTTGGTTCACTAATGTATTTCGTGAACACAAGGCCATACATGTGTTATTAATTTAACCGGATTAGTTAAGTTATGGTTAGTCCAGCCAATCTGTATATGAAGGCAACAAATAATGTGTTACGGTACTTCATACGCACCACCTAGTTTGGACTATGGTACAAACGCAAAAAGGGAGTGAAGCTTCAAGGCATCACAGATGTAGATTGGGTGGGGAGTCCATCATACCGAAAGAGTACATCAAGAGGAATTTTCAGTGTTGGGTTACTAGTATTTTCTTGGTATAGCAAGAATAAAAGATCAGTGCCAGTCAACTCAGCATAATACATGGTTGCAGTCAAGAAACATGTGAGGCGATCTGGATGAGAAAGATTCTTGTTGGGTTATTTGGTCAGATGATGGATCCTACTTTGATTTACTGTGATAATCATATTTGTATCAAACTCTATGAAAATCCTCTATTTCATGATCGATCCAAGAAAATATATCACCATCTATGAGATTATGTGGAGAGGCAGACCATGTTGTTGGAATACATTCCTACAGAGGAACAAGATGCAGACATTTGTACAAAGTCTTTGTCAAGAGGAAAATTTGAGTTCCATAGAGGCAGGATCAGGATAACTAATAATCTCTTTCTTGTTGAGAGGGAGTGTTGAAAATGCAACAAGAAAATCTTAGTTTGACTTTACCTTGGTCAAAATAAAGAGAATTCAAATTTCTATTTCAAAAAAAACTTGGAGGTAGTTAAATGAGGTTACATGACACTTGTCACTCAGTTAACTCTTTTAATTCTAGTTGGAGAAGCTTCAGTTCAATTGTGTGTGATTGATTTCTAATTTCTAGCAATCTATTTCATTTAAATTGAGTTATTATTAGTTAAACTAGTTATAACTGTTAGAGGAACTAATGGAAGGTCAAGTAGTGGGGTATGACTTCAATAACAATCAATGATCATTCAGTTAACTGATCAATCATCAAAAAATAATTTATGTGTGTAGAGAAATCGAGTTACCTAGTTGAGATAGAGGTTCAAGGGCAGTGTATTATCAGTTGTAGACTATTCCAACTTTTACAAGTGGTGCATGAAGTTAGAGGATGAGCCTTGATGGATTGTGCAATTCCAATTGAGGTATTTCCTAATTAATAGGGGCCTAATTCCTTAAGGAACAATGCAATGAAATAGGAGCTTGGAGGGCTTTAAAATTGGCTAAGTGTTGGCCAGAGTCAGTCAGTGAGGCAGATGGATAGACTATACACTTGCAGGTTGTGCTCAGGCTTGAGAATCATGTGTATTTCATCTCTATTATTTGATTAGTGCAATACAGATAGGAAGGGGTTTTGAGTAGTTTATTTCACTTAAATAAATACCTATATATGTGTGAAATTTTTTTTGCATGTTTATGATTTTCTTTCTTGATCATGAACTAACTTTCACAATTGAGTAGAGTATATTTGAGTCTTGTGATTTAGTAAATTACATGAGCATTTTTAGGTCTTATACAAATAATTTTCTAGATAATTTTATTTACATAAGTTACACCTACTCGGCTACTACCTATTTATCCTTTTCAAAACTCTTAAATGTGTTCTTTATTCCAAATTGTTGACCAAAATCTAAAAATATTGTCTTTCAAGAAAGTTGGGGGGAATTTTTATTTTCCAAAGTGGCTTCCACCACCATTGAATTTCATATATCCTTAAATTTTCACATTGTGTCTTCTAACCTAAATATGGGAGTGTAGAATCCTAGGGTAGACCATATTAGCACACCTTTTGAGTCCTTAATTCTCACATGGCTTCATTTCAAGATGGATAAATATTCCTCTCATAATTCAACTTCAATTTCATTAATATCCAAAAGTGTTACTAACTTTAGTTCTTGATTGTTATGAAACCAGCTCCAAAAATAGAAGAAAAGAGAGATCAACGCCTTAGAAATCAACCACTTCAAGGGGAAAACCTCCAATACATTACATAAATGAACAATTCTTGGATGATACAAATGAAAAAAACCTCCTTCTATATATAGGAGTCCATGGGCCCATAATATAATCCTAGCTGACCTAACATTAACAATGTAAGGGCACAATAATAACAATATTGGGGTTACAGGGGTACAACAGTAACAATAAGGGGGCTACACTAATAACAATAAGAGACTAAACTAGTAATATAGGGACCTAACATGTCCCTATCCTTCAAAAAAGTGTTGTCCTCAACGCTTTGAGTAACTCTAGGTGCTTCTGTATAAAATTCTCATCCTCCCATGTAGAATCTTCAGTGGGTAAGTTCTTCCACTTGATGAGATACTCTGAAATTGATCGATTTCGTAGTTGTCGAGTTCTTGTTTCCGTGACCGCTTCCGGTTCCAATATGATTTTTCTTTCCTCATCAAGTTCTGGAAATATTGTTTGAACTGGAAGATTTTCACCTATAACCTTCTTTAAGCATGAAACATGGAAAACTGGATGCACTCGCGAAGAATCAAGAAGCTCCAATTTGTATGCCATAGTACCAATCTTTTGCAACACCTTGTAAGGACCATAGTACTTTGGCGATAATTTATTATCCTTCTTAGCTTGCTTGAGGGACATTTGTTTGTATGGTTGTAGCCGTAGAAATACCCAATCTCCTACGTCAAAACTTCTCTCGCTGCGATGTTGATCTGCCTGTTGTTTCATTCGATTTTGTGCCAAATTCAGGTTATCCTTTAAGAGTTGTAGAACTTCTTGTTGATGCTCGATGTGATCTTCCACTGCTTGAACCTTCGAATTTTCCCTTAAAGATGATGTGATGGATGGTGGATGATATCCATAAAGTGCCATAAATGGGGTCATTTTTGCTGCAGTATGGAAGGAAGTGTTATACCACCATTCGGCGAGAGGTAACCACTTGACCCATTGTGTTTGTTTATCAGATACAAAACAACGAAGATATCCTTCCAAACATTTATTTACTATCTCAGTTTTACCATCGGATTGAGGATGATAAGATGAGCTATGAGCTAATTGAGTACCCAAACAAGAAAATAACTCCGTCCAAAAATTTCCAGTAAAAATGGGATCTCTGTCGCTCACAATAACCCTTGGGTTTCCATGTAGCTTTTTAATTGTGTCCATAAATGTAGTAGAAACTGTACTTGCTTTAAATGGATGAGATAATGCACAAAAGTGTGCATACTTGGTAAGTCTATCAACTACCACCATGATGACACTCTTTCCTTCGGACTTAGGTAAACCTGTGATAAAATCCATTGAAATCTCCTCCCAACGTTGACTTGGAATGCATAAAGGTTGTAGAAGTCCCGAGGTCTTAATTGTCTCAACTTTATTCTGCTGGCAAACCAAACATTCCGCCACAAAATTTTGAATATCAGATTTAAGGCCATCCCAAAAAAATTCTTTCTTCACCCTGTGGTAAGTTTTTAAAAATTCTGAGTGTCCTCCTAAAGGAGAAGTGTGCAATTCCAGAAGAATCTTTTGTTTTAGTTGGGAATTCTTACAAAGATATAAGCGATCTTTGTACCATAAGGAATCATTTTTTCAACTAAATGTATCAGATGTACTAGGATCTTGCTGCAATTTTTGAATGAGTGTCCATATATCTTTTTCCTTCTTCCATTCATCTCTTGCTTCGGTTATCCAATCTGGTTGGATAATAGAAATGACACAAAGCAATGCTTCCACCTCTTCATTCTTTCTTGAGAGTGCATCTGCAACAACATTTAGCTTCTCTTTTTTGTAGATTATTTCAAAGTCATAACCCAACATCCTTGTGACCCATTTTTGCTGCTCTTCTGAAGATAGTCTTTGTTCCAAAAAGTGTTTAAGACTATCATGATCAGTTTTTACCTTGAAGTGTCTTCCCATTAGGTAAGTTCGCCATTTCTTTAGTGCATGCAGTATTGCTAACATTTCCTTCTCATAAATAGGTTTTTGTAAATATTTTCCTTTGATTGGACGACTTTCAAAAGCAATGGGTCTTCCTTCCTGCATTAAAACTGCACCAATTCCATTTCCTGAGGCATCACATTCCACAATAAAGGTTTTTGTGAAGTCTGGCGTAGCTAAGACCGGTGCTAGGCACATTGCCACTTTAAGATGTTCAAAGGCCTTAGTTGCTTCAGGAGTCCATGAAAATGCATCTTTCTTCAATAATGTTGTTAGAGGTGCTGCTATTCTCCCATAATTCTTAACAAACTTGCGATTATACCCTGTTAACCCGAGAAATCCTCGCAACTGCTTTATGGTTGTGGGAACTTTCCATTCCTTAATGGCTTTAATTTTGTTAGGGTCCACTTTAACACCCCCGTGAGATACAATATGACCCAGATATTCCACCTCTTGTACTCCAAAGAAACATTTGGACTTTTTTGCATATAATTGTTTCTCCTGCAATAGTTTGAGCACCCTGTCAACATGTTCAACATGATCCTTCCAAGACCTGCTGTAGATTAGTATATAATCAAAAAATACTAGCACAAATTTTCTAAGGAAGGGTTTGAAAATGGAATTCATCAACCCTTGAAATGTAGAAGGTGCATTGGTAAGGCCAAAAGGCATGACCAAAAATTCATAATGACCCTCTTGAGTTCGAAATGCTGTTTTTGGAATATCTTCAGTCTTCATTCTAATTTGATGATATCCTGAACGAAGATCCAACTTGGTAAAATAAATTTCTCCATGTAATTCATCAATCATAGGAATGGAAAATTTATCTTTAATGGTGAGCTTATTGAGCTCCCTATAATCCAGACACATGCACCATGATCCAACCTTCTTATGCACCAATACTACTAGAGCAGAGAAAGAAATTTGACTAGGTTGAATTATACAATCCTTTAACATTTCTACAATCATACATTCAATTTCACTCTTTTGGACATAAGGATATCTATAAGGCCTGATGTTTGGAGGAACACTTCTTGGAATCAAAAGAATAGCATGATCATGATCATGAATAGGTGGGAGTCCTTTGGGAGTTTCAAACACCCTAGAATGATTGGAATTTTGAGGTCTAAAATGGGCCTCCTAAGGAAAATGTATAATCAAAATTCACTTTATGAGAACCAATCACATTTTAGGGGATGACATCATCCCTAATGGTTGAAGTGGCATTGATTGAGTTAAAGGTACTTACTTGTCACATTCTCAATGGTGGATAAAAACTCATGGTTAACCATGGTAGTGCTCTAAGTACTTTTAAAGTCAAAGTAAAGTACTCATAATAAATGTCATTTCACACTTTTTGAATAAAAAAATATTATTGTCATTTCATATTTCTTGAAAGAAACAATGCATATCCCTATACATTTATTATATTATACTATATTATATTATATTATATTATTTTTATATAGTATATTAATTACATGTTATTATACAATTTAAATAATATAAATTTTAATTAATATCATATAATATAATTAAGAATTTATAAATTTATATTTATATTTTATTTTAAGTTATTTAAGTACAAAGGACAAATGCATTAGTTGTTCAATGATAATGACGTTTTCTTGAAAAGCTCCTTATTTACAGTCACATCAATACAATTTTTTTATTAATTTTATTTTAGTACAACTTTTGAATTGAATTTAACTATGGTTACATTGATTGTGATGGAAAAAATGAATTGAAAATTCATAAATATTATTTTATTGGTTTAGATATTATTTTATTATTTCCTTAGGAGGCCCATTTTAGACCTCAAAATTCCCCTAATCTAAGACTTTTTGGAGATCTGCAGAAATAGATGATTTTGATGTTGGAACTTCTAGTGAGCATAATTATGCAATTACACCTAGTTGTTATTTCTTCAGAAGCTTTGTCATGGCATTAGAGCTTATTATCTTTCCCGGCTTCCCTGCGATACCCCGTAACTCGACTTCCTTTCCTTCTAAAAAAAAAAATTCAAGAAAATTTCTTGAAAATTGAAAGCTATAGTCCCCAAAGATTGTAACCATTGTACTCCTAGTACAACATCAGCACCTCCCATAGGAATGGAAAGCATTGGACTAGTCAATACATATTCCCCCATGGTTAGCTTGATATTATGGCATTTTCCAGAGCAATTTATAGTTCCTCCATTTGCAACCATCACTTGGAATTCTGGTGCTGGGTATAGGAAACAATTTAATTCCTTGGCTACCTTACAATGAATAAAATTATGGGTGCTACCTGAATCAATCAACACTATTACCTTTTTCTTCTTGATATGTCCTTCTATCTTGATATTTTGAGGAGTGGTAATTCCTACCAGTGCATTACACGATATGGTCGGATTCATTTCTTCCTCTTCTAGGGCTGGTTCCTGGTGTATATCCTCTTCTTGTTCATTTTCTTCTTCCCCTTCACAATCTATGTAAAATAATTTCTTCTCAGCACACTTATGACCTTTAGTGTATTTGCTATCACAACTGTAGCAAAGCCCTTTTGCTCTTTTTTCTTCCAATTGTCGTGGTGTCAACCTTGTAGGTTGTGGAAATCTAGGCGTAGCAACACTTCCTTCTTTATAGAATTGAGTGGTAGGCTTCCTTGTCGCCATTATTTTACATTCAACTTTTCTTGCCAACCTGAATACCTTCTCCAATGAATCTGGTTCCAAAACACGAACTTCATGTTAGATGTTATCCTTTAAAGTGCCTATGAAGAGATCGATCCTGTGTTCCTCTGGAATATCAGTTACCCTTATATTCAATTTTTGGAAGTCCTCAATGTGCTGCCCCACTAAACCCTTTTGTTTGAGATTTATGAATTGGCTAAAGAAGGTGTTTCTCTTTGTATCCTCATAATGTGCTATCATTTCCTCCGTAAAAATTGACCAAGTGACAATTTTTTTACGGGAGCAAAGCCATCGATACCATACAAATGTATTTTGTTCTAAATGTAAAGTTGCAATGCGTACCTTTTGTGTGTTTTGCACATTATGGAGATCAAAATATTGCTCCATCCGTAGTATCCATGTTACAGGATCCTTTCCATCAAACTTCCTCATATCCATTTTTGGAATATGGTGGTTCTTCCCTCCAACAGTAGAGTTTATGAAATCACGATTAACATTTATTTTGTTCTCATCATGAGTTTCCTCTACTATCTTTTCACCATTAGGAAACATTTCTTGTATCAACTTTTCCAAAATTTTGATGTCTAATTTTAGATCATTCTTCATGTTTTCCATCTTTTCATCGATCTTAGCTTCCATGTCATCTATCTTAGCTTCCATGCCAACTTCCATGCCCTCCATCTTAGCTTCCAAACCATTCATATTAGCTTCCACGCATTTTTTCAAACCATCCATCTTATTTACCGCCTTTCTTCGTAACTTCCATTTAATTTTTTTGTTGTTCTTTAAGTATAGTGCAATTCGCTTCTGTAATTTTGACATCTCATGTTGCATTTCTTCGTCTTCATGAGTCATAGTAGAGCCTTCTGAAGGCTTAATGGGTGTTGAATAATTTTTCAGGGGCATTTTAGAACCCAATACTGATATCTATTCTTCAATATTCTATTGGAATAAATTCAAACTATTTTTTCAAACAAGACTTATGTAATTCGAAAAAAATACACACCTTTTTCTTGCTTTTGAGGAGCTCGATATTGAAACTGAATTATCTCTATGATTTTGAATCTTCAATATCTTAAATTGGGCCCTATAGTATCCCTCTAAATCTTCTTTGAAATTATAGAGGTCTAACCTGATTTGGATTCTTCAAGGAAAAGTTATGCCAAATCTCCCACAATGGCATAATTATGGACTGGTTCAATAGAGTGAACTTGTATGACATGCCACGTGTCATTGTTTCCTCCTTCTGCACCAAATTTATGGACAGAAACCAAAGTCCGAGTACTTGTAGGTAACTTTTTACGTAATTACATTCGACGCCCGAGAGAGAGTTATGAATATTTTCCCATGATCACCTCTTTCAGATGAAATTCAGGAGCTCGAACAAGCCCTAATCCACAGATCATATCTCCGAATATTTCTAACCAAGATCTCAAATTTTTATGCATGTCTTTAGATTTTAATTTCACTCAGAAACTTCTACCTTCTCAAACCACATAGAAAAACATTTATAGCGAACATTCAAATGCCGCGATGACCTCGTTTAGGTTAACTAAGCTTGCAAAGCCCTAACTTCCACAAACATCATATCTCGAAATTATTGTGAACCAAACTCTCGAAATTTTGTGAAACTCTTCTCGTGATTTCAAGCCGTACTTCGAAAAATTTTTAGTTTCTCAACCTTCATAGAAAAAATTTATAGCGAAAATTCCAAGATGACATGTTTGAAGCCTATAAACCCGTAGCCATACCAAATGTTATGAAACCACTCAAAAATAGAAGAAAAGAGAGATCAACGCCTTAGAAATCAACCACTTCAAGGGGAAAACCTCCAATACATTACATAAATGAACAATTCTTGGATGATACAAATGAAAAAAACCTCCTTCTATATATAGGAGTCCATGGGCCCATAATATAATCCTAGCTGACCTAACATTAACAATGTAAGGGCACAATAATAACAATATTGGGGTTACAGGGGTACAACAGTAACAATAAGGGGGCTACACTAATAACAATAAGGGACTAAGCTAGTAATATATGGACATAACATTGATGCCATATTTTGGGTAGTTTATGTGAGGTAGATTGGCCTATCTTAGAGATATGATTTCAGGTAGATGTGAAATGAATTTGAAAATGGCGTCAGAGTTTGAAATGGAGAAAGCTAGTTTAGGTTTCGAAATATATAATTTTTTTTTTTTTTTGTGGAAAATTTATGTGTGCGGAAATTGAATTTTTAAAATGGTGTTTTTTTGTTTTTCTCTTGAAGAACATAGGGGTGTGTGTGTGTGGTAGAAATATAGAGGATAGCTTGTAATTATGCAACACTATTTTTGTAAAAAGAACATGGTGTTATTATATTTTAATAATAATAATAATATTGGAAAAATGCTTAAAATTGTGGTATTAGTGTCAGTACAAAACTTGATGGTCTTAAAATAATTGGAAAATAATATGTTTTTCATATTCAAGAAAAATGCTGAAATATTAGATATCGAGAGATTCAAAAGAAAACTATTAAATTTCTTTTAGACAACACAAACCATTAGGTTTACTAGATTGAACCTAAAGCTAAGCCAAAAAAAAATTGATTGATATCTAAAAAGTTTCATGTATTTCCATGCATATATCATATTTAACATGATGTGTAAGTATTGTTTAACATATAGTCTTTCCAAAAATAAAGATTAAATAATGTGTATGTCTTGTATTCAAATAATGTGTCATTGTTATTGTGAACTACGAGTGAGTTATTTTTGTGTTATTTGTCTTTTCGATTTTATGGAAAGTATATAGGTTACACACTTACAACATATACAGTGAATTAGGTTGTCTCTTATTAACTTGCTTTAGTGAAAAAAAAAACTCATAAATAGGGATTTTGTTACCGTGCAAGTTATGCATTGTCTTTTCTAGGAGACACAAAGTAACTATTTAATTTGAAGTCTTTAGCTTTTGGTCCTGAAACACATATTTAGCATCTCGTACACCATCTATACAACGTATTTCTCAAACATTCCTTTTGAATGGATTTTGGCATGATCTAAGGCTTCATGCATGGCTTGCTAGGTATAAAAACAATGTTTAGCGCTTAAGCCCTTAATTATCATCCTTAAAGCTTATCCTACTTTAAGATAAATCCTTGGTGACCTAAATATATGTGGCCCATGTTCCACTTATGATACAAAAGTTCCTTCCAAAGGGCCTGTATCATGCTTTGAGTTCTCATGCATGGATCTTGATCTATAGAAGTAACATTTATGGCCAAAGCCCCTATTTTCATTATTGGCGTCTTGAACCAAAAACCCATCCCTAGTGCACCAAATCTTGGAAATGAACCAATAATGCAATAATGAAATACACATTTTTTTTTCTAAAGGTATTATGTAATAATTTAGGTTCTATTGCATTTCCATTAAGAATTAGATGTACAATATCAGGCGTAAGTCCTAATTTTTTTATCCCTATGCAATGTCATATGGAATAATATATGTCTTTGGACCTTAAAAGTAGTGTGCAAGTCTAAGATTCTATATTTCATCGCTAAACCATTTATTGAATTAAGAGATCCATCTCTAGCATTTAAATTCTCAAAATTAGGATCATAACCACTTATGCAAAAATATTCCTTATAAATGGCCCTTGTTATCATAAATGGTCTTGTGCATGGCCCATGAGCCTTTGAATTATCATATAGTGCATAAGAAACTATTTTTCCACAACTCCATGCCATTGATGAGCTAATGCAACATTAGTGCGTTAAACATACAATTTGCCAAAGGGTCTATATTTTGGTCTACGACTACATTTATGGTCCATGTTCCAGATAACTATAATTTAGGGCACAAGACCCTATTTTCAATATTGAACCATATCCTTAAGAAAGACGCCTATCCATAATGTGCCAAACCTTAGATTTGATCTCATTTCCCACATTTAGGTAAATATTTCTTCCCAAAGGCTTATGGTATCTAGGTACCCATGCATGAGCGAGGTGCCTTAGAAGTAGTGCATATAAACTAAACCCTTATTTCTTGGCCCTAGACCATGTTTTAGGCTAGGTAAATTGTCTAAGGTATATTAAAACTTAAAATTGGGCACATATTCCCCTATTTTCCCAAAGACACCATAAGGAGGACATTTGTTGTATTCTAGATCCCCATGCATGTCCCATAATCCATAAAAACACTATGTAGGAAATAATCTCTTAGTTCTTAGCTTTCAAAGATGTCTTGGGATAAGATAACTATCCTTGGTGCAAAAACCTGTACCATCAATCTCATATACAAACATTCCTACCATAGGGAAAGTGTTGTGGTGTGGGACCTTATTTATGTCCATGAGACATAAACGCAACATACAAGGAAAAATAAATTTATTTTCAAACCCAACCATGTCATAGAAGTGGAATATAGTTCCTCAACCGTCAAATTCTAACCTTAGAATGTGTCTTAAGGGAGGATATCCTTCCTTGGTGCACCAACATTAGATTTTGTTGTTGTTAAAATTATTGGAGAGAAATACAAATTTACTAAGATAAGATTAAAACAACCATAGAAAAATATAAAAAACACACAATTTTATCCTATAAAACCACAAACCAGGGAAAAAATAGCTAATAGAATATTCTATTAATGTCCCTAGGCCAAAACCTAGCCAAGTTAGTCAAGTTGTTGGCAAGGAA